>JACEFO010001705.1:0-127176 GCA_015342445.1 Digitaria exilis | reverse complement strand
TTTTGCTCCGATGTTCGTGCAGTAGGTCACCAAATGCTCCAAAACACTCCCAAACATCATTGAGGGCCTAACGGAGTAGATTGGAAGTGTCCGTAGCGAAAACCCCATTTTGAAGTTCGTTGTTACGA
This sequence comes from Digitaria exilis, assembly GCA_015342445.1. Lineage (NCBI taxonomy): Eukaryota > Viridiplantae > Streptophyta > Magnoliopsida > Poales > Poaceae > Digitaria > Digitaria exilis. The sequence continues at coordinate 127,048 of JACEFO010001705.1, read as the reverse complement.
GGCAGTGCATCCATGCACCAAAACAGACCCGTTTCGCTCTGTTTTGCATGCAAAAGGTACCGAAACGTGCCAAATCACTCCCTAACATCGTTTTGGGTCCAATGGAGGCTATTGGGTATGTTCGTGGAAAAAAATGAAACTGAAGTTCTGCGTGCGAAATAGTGCATTCGGGTGCCGAAACCCCCGTTTTGCTCCAATTTTCGTGCACTAGGTAACCGAATGCTCCAAAACACTCCCACACATCATTTAGGGCCTAACGGAGTAGATTGGAAGTGTCCGTAGTGAAAAACCCATTTCGAAGTTCGTTGTTACGAGGCAGTGCATCCGTTCACCGAAAAAGACCCGTTTCGCTCTGTTTTGCATGCAGAAGGTACCGAAACGTCCCAAATCACTCCCTAACATCATTTTGGGTCCAATAGAGGCTATTGGGTATGTTCGTGCGAAAAAATTCAACATAAGTTCGGGGCACGAAACAGTGCATTCGGGTGCCGAAACACCCGTTTTGCTCCGATTTTCGTGCAGCAGGTAACCAAATGCTCCAAAACACTGCCAAACATCATTTAGGGCCTAACGGAGTAGTTTGGAAGTGTCCGTAGCGAAAAACCCATTTTGAAGTTCGTTGGTACGAGGCAGTGCATCCGTGCACCGAAACAGACCCGTTTCGCTCTGTTTTGAATGCAGAAGGTACCAAAACGTGCCAAATCACTCCCTAACATCGTTTTGGGTCCAACGGAGGCTATTGGGTATGTTTGTACGACAAAATTAAACGTAAGTTCGGGGCACGAAACAGTGCATTCGGGTGCCGAAACACCCGTTTTGCTCCGATTTTCGTGCAGTAGGTAACCGAATGCTCCAAAACACTCCCAAACATCATTGAGGGCCTAACGGAGTAGATTGGAAGTGTCCGTAGCGAAAAACCCATTTTGAAGTTCGTTAGTATGAGGCAGTGCATCCGTGCAGCGAAAAGGACCCGTTTCGCTCTGTTTTGAACGCAGAAGGTACCGAAACGTGCCAAATCACTCCCTAACATCGTTTTGGGTCCAATAGAGGCTATTGGGTATGTTCGTGCGAAAAAATTCAACATAAGTTCGAGGCGCGAAACAGTGCATTCGGGTGCCGAAACACCCGTTTTGCTCCGATTTTCGTGCAGTAGGTAACCGAATGCTCCAAAACACTCCCAAACATCATTTAGAGCCTAACGGAGTATATTGGAAGTGTCCGTAGTGAAAACTCCATTTTGAAGTTCGTTGTTACGAGGTAGTGCATTCGGGCACCGAAACGGACCCGTTTCGCTCCGTTTTGCATGCAGAAGGTACCGAAACGTGCCAAATCACTCCCTAAGATCGTTTTGGGTCCAATAGAGCCTATTGGGTATGTTCGTACGAAAAAAGTCAACAAAGGTTAAGGGCGCGAAATAGTGCATTCGGGTGCCGAAACCCCCGTTTTGCTCCGATGTTCGTGCAGTAGGTAACCGAATGCTCCAAAACACTCCCAAACATCATTGAGGGCCTAACGGAGTAGATTGGAAGAGTCCGTAGAGAAAAACTCATTTTGAAGTTCGTTGTTACGAGGAAATGCATCCGGGCACCGAAACGGACCTGTTTCGCTCCGTTTTGCATGCAGAAGGTATCTGATGCGAAGATGCAGGATCGGTTTCAAGTAAAATCGATGCCGAGGATGGCTTTTCGTCAAGAAGGGGAGGTTTATGCGAACATGACACACATGCATACGACCATGATTGGGTCATGCGTTAGAGAAGGAGGAGTCCAACAAGGTTGTCCAAGTCATAAAGGAGGCCCAAGGCTAATTCAATTTGAGTCACCAAGGTGGAGGCCCAAAAGACAAGACGCTGGCCCAAATAGGGTTCAGGCAAGGGGCATGCGCCCCCACCTGCCTCCCTCTATTTAGATAGAGGCTCCGCTTCATTTGAGACTTGGGTTTTGTTTTACATCTAGCTTTAGCTACTCTCGAACACGCACAAATACGTGCTGTCCTCGTTATTCAGAACCCCACCTTCGAGTGATATATAGATTGGTTGCCTCTCGTTCTTGTTTGTTCTTCGATTGCGTACAGGAATTGATCTTCGTGATCAGGCTGATCTTGCATCCGCAAGGTTGGTAACCACATGGAGTTGGTTCAGCGGTTGCATTGGCGCTTCGGGTTCGCTTGCGTAGTCGGATCGTGAGGGTCTACTTTCACCAAAACGAAGTTATCTCCACTCACCGAAAGATCGGGCACTCCGCCTCTATCAAGTGGTATCAGAATTTCAGGTTGATCGGTGATTTTATCGAGTTTTTTTCACTCTCCTATAGTCCACAAAACCAAAAATATATTTTCAGATTAGATCTTTGTCCCAGCAACCCTTTGAGCCTTGCACTTTCTTTCAATAATTTGCATTGTTGAATTTGTGTGCTTACGCGTTTAATTGTTGCTGGTTACATTGTGTTTCTATCATCAATTTTTTCCCCTCTTCTCCTCATCCTAGTGCGCCGCCGCCATACCGCCCTCTGTGTTTTTCCCTGCCTTGTTTTTCTGTTTTGGCAAGTCATGAAAAACAAGCGACAGTTATCAAAGCAAAAAACAAAAAATGAGCGCTCGTGATCGCGCTGTGGATCTCTGAACCGCGCCGACCCAACACCCGCATTCCTGGGATCACGCGCCCCTCCATTGCGTGCCTTTCCGGATCGGCGGCCACGCACGCCAGTTTTGAGGAAAGTTCAAACAAAAAAAAAAGAGGAAGCGCGATCCCGTGAAGCGCGCCTCCTGGGCAGGGTTTTTTTTATCTCGAACCGGGACCGAGGACCGCCGCCCTCCGGTAGCGGCTTACCGGAGCGGTTTGAGCGGTTCCCGGTGGAAACCGGACAAATTCAAATTTTGAATTCAAATCTATATGAATCCCTAGTTCAGTCGGTTTGAACCGGTAAGCCGGGCGGTTTGGTCAGTAAACCGGTCGGTTTGGGCGGTAAGCCGGCCGGTTTGACTGTAAGTCGGCTCAATAAAGAATTTGTCATGTTTTCAAATTTAATTAAAAAATTTTAAAAATAAAAGAAAAATTCCTAAAAATATTTCAAGGTGCGTAGAATCTAATGGTGTCAAAAAAATATTAGTGTATTCAATATTTTTTGTGTGCATTAGAAGTTCAATCGGCCGATTTGTTTTCTTTTCCTTTTTTGGTTCAACTTCTAATGCCTACAAAAAAATACCAAATGAGAAAATATTTGAAAAAAATTTACACCAAAAGATTACACGTACCTTGAGGTATTTTTAGGATTTTTTTCGACATTTTTCCTTTTTTGAATTTAAATTTGAATATTTAAAATTTAACCGGTTTGAAACCGCTACCGGTCTGGAGCGGTTTCACCGGAAACCGTGGAAACTGGACCGGTTCCAGCGGTTCGGTAAACCCTGCTCGTGGGTCGCAGCCCGAGCTTCCCTGATCGCACCGTCCCCCCTCCTGGTTTGTCGCCTGATTAGTTGCCTTGTCTGTCACTTGGCAAGTCCAATTAAAAAAAACAAACAAGAAAGAACCCACAAGAAGCCACGCGCTTCGAAGACGCGTAGCTCGCGCCCTCCCTCGGGACGCGTCATGCCGCACGCGCTGCTGCCCCTGGCTCGCTCTGCCCTGGCTGCTTGCTGAATCCTTTTTCTGTCTTGTCTATTTTGGAAAGTCCAAATACAAAAAAAAAAACACAAACAGAAAGCCACACGGGCCGCTTCCTTCCTCTGGGATTGCGCGCAGTTGTTAGCGTCGGTTTCCCCCTGATCGTGCTCCTGTGTTTCTTTCCGTTGGGCAAAAAAAAAACGCAGAAAAAAAAAGAGAAAAGGCAACTGGAAAGATTTTTCCATCTGACCGTTTCGGTTCGGGTGTGGCCGCCAGACCCTCCATCACGCAGGACGCTTGGGCTGGGCGCCCCTGCTGCCATTTTCTGTTTCATTTTTTTCCCTCTAATCTTGATCCACCTTCACACTTGTGTCCAGCAGCTTTACTACGTGTTTAGCACAATAACTCAACTTTACATTATTGTTAATTGTGCTAACCCTTGAATTGAGTGCAGCCTACCCAGAACTACACATATTTCTCCGACAAGCAGACCTTGTTTCTCCAGGCAATCGCTCCTCCAATCTCTCGCCGGTACGACTTGTGGTTGCACTTCACCCCTGTACGTTTGGTAAGAACGTACAAGAATTTGATAACAATATTTTAGTGAGTGTCTTGTGAGCTGTTACACCCTTGTTATATTGTTGTCGTCGAATTTGTTTTGTGTTTGCGCTAACCATGGCAGGAGACGTCGACGGCACGACGGATGACTAGTTGCACACCATGCGGACACAAGTTGACGGACTTGCCGCAGACATGAAGACAATGCATGCACGATTTGACTCGATGATTACGTCGTTGACCACGCGGTTTGATCAGATCGCCCTCTCTCAGATGGCCGCTACGACCACACTCGACACCATCGTAGCACAGCTTGATGCATTGACCACTACGATCACAGAGTTGCATGAGGATGGAGCTCGCCGCGGTCGTGGCCGCCGTGTGGTACGACACCCAGCTAATGATTCACTCGCTCATGTTAAATTTAATATACCCTCTTATAATGGCAAATATGATCCTGCAGCATATCTTGATTGGGAATTAGAGGTCGACCAAAATTTTTCATGTCATGATATTCCTGCTAGTGCACAAGTTAAAGTTGTTATTAGTGCATTTACTGATTTTGCTTTAGTTTGGTGGCGTGATTATAACAAAAAAAACACCCCACTGCCACTCCCACCACTTGGGCTCAATTAAAAGCTGCTATGCGACATAGATTTGTTCCTTCCTATTATGCCCGAGAGTTGCTTAATAAAATGAAGCGTTTGCAGCAAGATCAACAATCCGTTGCGGAATATTACCAGGAACTAGAAAAGTATATGATTTTTTGTGGTTTATGTGAGACGGACGATGCTGCTATGGCACGTTTTTGCGGTGATTTGTACCACGAAATTCAGGAGATCCTTGATTGTCACGATTATACTGATATGACCACATTGTATGAATCTGCTTGCAAAGCTGAATGTGCAGTGCAGGGACGCCGCTCGAAGACATATCCTAGCTCTTTTGCAGGACACAGTACGTCATACAGCGCAGTTCCTACTCTCTCCGCACCATCCACGACTAGCACTACACCGCGCCAGAGGACAACCACACCAGCAGCACCCACGACCATAGGTGCTCCACACACGGCTGGTGAGACTTCTTCTGATGTGCTGTATTTTTCCACAACTCATGATATCATAGATCAATTGTTAGTGGACCCTGTTCTTGATTTGTGTGACAATACTTCTGTTGTACATGCATTAAAACCACACACGTGTGCTGAACTTAAACATGTCATTCATATTTCCAACACGACAGATGAACTTGCGATGTTGTCTTCTTTACATACTTTAGGTTACATTGAATTTGATGTTATGTGTAATCTAGATTGTTTGGAAGAAAAAATGTCTAAATATGTTGATTTGCCATAGTTTTCTAGACACACATATCATGCTATTGCCAAATATAACAACAAAGGAGAATATATGATACATCGAGTGTATATTTGTGAAAATCTGAGCTATCCTTTTGTTGTGCCCAATTTTGATCCACTAGAGGGTAGCCATCCTACACATATTAATTCACCTTCCTCTAGCTCAGTTTTGGTGAAACAAGTTTCCTCCAAGATGGGGAGCAATGCTGATCACTACCTATCCCTGCTTTGTCTTTTGTTGGTACTAATCTTTTGCAGGATAGTGTTGCCACACATTTTGTGTCATCCGATCAAGAAGCCTACATGCTTGCTAAATTTTCTATGCGAGATGACACATTCGCCAATTCGACACATGGTGACATCCTTCATCATAAAAATTCTGATTTCTTTTGTTTTCGAAACCCCGTTCTCCCTTGTGTTGTGCAGGATCGGTTCAAAGTACAATCTACGCCGAGGACAGCTTTTCCTCAAGAGGGAGAGGATGATGCGAACATGGATCGGTTTCAAGTACAATCGACGCTGAGGACGGCTTTTCGTCAAGAAGGAGAGAATGATAAGAGCATGACACACATGCATACAACCATGATTGGGTCATGCGTTATAGAAGGAGGAGTCCAACAAGGTTGTCCAAGTCATAAAGGATGCCCAAGGCTAATTCAATTTGAGTCACCAAGGTGGAGGCCCAAAAGACGAGATGCTGGCCCAAATAGGGTTCAGGCAAGGGGCATGCGCCCCCCTGGGCACCCTAGGACATGCGCCCCCCTCCCTACCGCCAGGGGGCATGCGCCCCCACCTGCCTCCCTCTATTTATATAGAGGCTCCGCTTCATTTGAGACTTGGGTTTTGTTTTACATCTAGCTTTAGCTACTCTTGAACACGCACAAATACGTGTTGTCCTCGTGATTCAGAACCCCACCTTTGAGTGATATATAGATTGCTCGCCTCTCGTTCTTGTTCATTCTTCGATTGCGTACAGGAATTGATCTTCGTGATCAGGCTGATCTTGCATCCGCGAGGTTGGTAACCACAGGGAGTTGGTTCAGCGATTGCATTGGCGCTTCGGGTTCTCTCATCATAGTCGAATCGTGAGGGTCTACTTCCACCAAATCGAAGTTATCTCCACTCACCGAAAGCTCGGGCACTCCGCCTCTATCAGTAGCCCCTGTTGTGCCCTGAGCACGTGCTGATGTCGTCGTCGTCGTTGTCGCCGTGTTCTCCTCCGTCGTGCCTTGCTCCACTATTGCATGCTTCTTTGCTGCCGCGTTGATGCCTCCTTGCCTCCCAGTCTGCCTCTATGAGGAGTAGCTTGCTTGAGTTGACTGGAGTCACCACATCCTAATCTTCGGCATCGGCGTCCTCCGTGATTTGGAGCCGCCCGCCGAGCTCCTCGACGGACATCGAGTTGAGGTCCTCATGGATCTCAATCGAGACCGCCACCTGCTTGAGCCGCCTCAGCACCACACATAGCAGCTTCTTCACGACGTGGTCGTCCGGCAGCCAGCTCACGTAGACTGGCCACGAGCACGTTCACGCGCATGGCGACGTCGCCGGCTCTCTCCCCGTCGTGGAATGCTAGAGACTCGAACTGCCTATGGAGTCGCTGGATGCTTGCGATCTTCATGCGGTCGTCGCTGGTGTGCATCGCCTTCACCGCATCCCAAGCCTCCTTCGCCGACTTCTTCCTCGCGAGCCCGACCTTCATCTCCCTTGGAATGGCTCGGATGATCGTCGTCAGTGCATGCCGATCCTTTGCTCGATCCTTCGCCGCTGCCTCCACTGCGTCTCACTGCTCCATCGCCTTCATGCTCACCTGCATGATGAGAGACCACTCGTGGTAGTTGGTCCTCCTCAACAGCGAGAGCTCAACGACGCCGACGTTTGCCATGAGGCCCATGGAAGCGCCCGAGCTGGAACCCTCTCCGATCTTGGGCACCGGGCTTCCTTCGACCTTCATAACCTGGCTCTGAATACCATATGTTGGAAAACTACCTCGCCTTGCCCTCACGAAGCCCCTCATAGCTCACACTCGCTCACCTTGCAAGGTGGAAGATGAACAGTGGGATTTCGGTGTGACATCTCTGATGTCAAAAGAATTAAAAAGTGCAATTAAAATCAATGCAACAGGGAATTGGGTTGAAATTCAAAAATTCGTCAAAAATTCAATTATAATTCAAAAACAAGGGTTGTTTGGACACCCAACTGAAATCTCAAAGACTTGGGTGCTGAACTTAAAAATCTCGGACCGAAAGAGTAGTTGTCATCACCTACAGCCCTTCGCGACAACCTCGCCACGGCGTTCGTTCCGCTCGATGACCCTCGAGCGGGGATGTCCGTCACGATCGAGCTTAGCTCGTATATCCGTCACGATCGAGCCTAGCCAGTAGTTTCCGTCACGATTCGAGGCCGCACGGTAGGACGCTCGAGGCTCCGCAGCCAAGCTCGAGGACTCACCCTCGAGCGACGTTCCGTCACCCTCGAGGCTCCGCAGCCAAGCTCGAGCACTTACCCTCGAGCGACGTTCCGTCACCCTCGAGGCTTCGCAGCCAAGCTCGAGGGGGCACTCACCCTCGAGTGGCGTTTCCGACCATTCGAGGCTCGGCAAGCTCGAGCTTGCGTTCAAGCTCGAAGCGCCGTAGCGCCTGGTCGAAGTGCCTGGTCCAAGCTCGAAAGTTGTGTCCCACACCTCAGACCCCAACTTTTAATTTTACCCGTTTCGAAGTTCAGTTCGAATTTTTGGAGAAAATTCGAATTTGGAAATCGGAGCTCCACGGGCATGCTACAGTGCCCCTGGCGCGCGCTGCGCTGGCCGGAGCTCGGCCGCCACGTGGCCGGCGAACGGCGCAGGCGGCACTGAGCTGGCCAAGCCGCGGCGGACGCTGGCGCTTGTCGCCTAGCTCTTGTCCGGCCACTCCCGAGCCATCACTTCGCCGCTGTCGCCTCGCCTCGCCTCGCGCCGCGGAGCGCCATCATACGGTCGCGCGCCGCCGTGGCCGCACGCGCGCTCGCGCCGCGCCGAGCGCACTGCAGGCGGTAGAGTCCATTCGCGCCGCGCCAAAGCCTCTGCTGAGGATCTCCACTTCTTCACGCGATGATCTTTGACGCCCAACCGCGCGTGTGCGCTCTGTTCGAGCTCGCGCGCCATCAATGGCGACCGCGACAGCCACCCACGCGCTCGCACGCTCCCGAGGCCGCACAGTGCCTCCCTTGCGTGCTCAATCACTCCACCGCGCACTCACACCCCTCCTCTCACTCGCTCACTTGGCCATTTCCACTTCCCCGCGCTCGCTCGGTCTTCTTCCTCCTCGCGACGCGCAAGCCGAACCCAAGCTCTTCGCGAAATTCCTCGTCCACGCTCCACCATTCCCAAATCCATCCCGCACGGAGCTAGTCCACTCCACCAGCTCCAAAACACCCAACTTTCCCCAAGACATTGACCCTTCTCCGGCGAGAATTCGTGAATTCCCCCAAATCGCGATTTTCGGCCGCCGGAGCACCCGCACGTCGAGACCCTACTCCGAGCCGTCCCCTAGGTCAACCGAGCACGCCATTGGCTTCCTCGAGCTCCACTGGTGCTCTAGGACCCCTCGAACCTCGGCGAACGACCCCGAGCTCACCGGCGTAGAAGCCGCGGCGGCCGCGCCGCCACCACCTCGTCGCCGGCGAAACTCCGACCATCCCCGGCCTCCCAACCGTCCCCAAACGACTCGTGGTGAGCCCAGGAAGCTTTTCCCCCACTTCCCCGAGCCTAGTTCGCCGCCGTCTGGCCGGCGCAACTCCGGCGAGGTCCCAGGGACCCAAGTTCATCGTCTACCTTTGTTTAGGGGTCTCTGCGCAAAAGTCCAGGGACTCGTTCGCGAAGTTTTGAAAGATCTAGGGTTCTCTGCGTAAACAGATTCTTAAGTCTAGGTTTGATTTTTCCCGAAACTTGTAAAATCGATTAAAAATCGTACAAAAATCGGAAAAATGCACAAAAATACTCCCTGGATTCGTGAGAGTCTAAATTACAATCTCTATTAGACATGTTTGTACTTTTGACGAACTGTTTTTGAATTAAAATTCAAACAAGGAAAATCTAAAGTTATGCACCATTTCAAATCCAGAGCTGCGCTAGGGTTGAGCTTTGGATATGTTGTGTATAGTGGCTTTGGACAGCTTGTGTCCAAAGAAGACCCAAAAATATGATGTTTAGCTCCTTTTATGAATTAAAATAGGTTTTCTGTCTTTTTGCAGTGCAGAAATCATTAAAAATAATATGTGCAGTGAAAAATCACCATTTTGCTCCTGAGAGCTTAAAACTTGTTAGAACACATGTTAAAAATGAAAAACTGAATTTTTGCTCTGTTTAGGATGGCAAATAATTAAATATGTGTTTTTGGTTAGAAAATCATTGAGGATCACCCAAGGGTTATTTTGAGCCACCACTTGGCCAGAGCCCTCCTCATACTTATGCTTAACTTTGGTAGGGAGATCTCCTGAAATGGTTGAATTTTCAATTTTATATGAATTAAATTCATTTCTGCTGGCAGCAACTTGTTAGATTTTTAATAAATTATGTGTAGCTCGAAATTAGCTAAATTTTGGAGTGAGCTTAGCTCTTATACTCCAGTAGCTGTCATAAAGTTTATAGCTAAAAATGATGAACAGAAATGGAGAAACAAAAATGAGAAGGAATCTAGTTGGAAATTGATTTATATAAAAGAATAAACCTTTTGGGTTAATTAGTTGAAATAAAATGGGTAGAACCTGAAATTCCAGAACAGCACCCAACTTTGTGAAGAAATAAATATAATTCTTTTATATATGTACACAATCACCATCGCATTCAAATAAAACTTTTACCATACACCTACACCTTGTTTTGTGAGGAAAATAGAAATGCTTAAGCATGTCTAGGTGAATATGGCCTTCAAGGCCTTAGTCTTAGCATCTTTAGGCAGCCGCCTTAAAATATGCATCTCATGTAGACGGCGCCATCCCGGACGGCAACTACACCCTCATTCCCGCAGACGAGGAGCAAGTCCCGGAGCACGGTGCCAGCGAAGAAGTGACCAACCCGGAGGCTAACTCTCAGTCCGAGCAAGAAGGCAAGCCCCGGAGCATGACCTAACCTTTACCAAAATATGCACTTTGAATTCTCTATGTTTGTGCATTTACGTTCAAGGAGTTGATTGAATACCTTAGCTGCACATTTCCTAGTACCCATGACTTGCAATACTAGTTTGAAAGGGATCGATAGTGCATTGCTATAGGTCCGTTACAAGTCGAGTGATTTCCTGTCACTCGCGAGACATAGGGATTGCTTGTCTTTACTTATGTTGGAATCATAAGGATTGACGGGCGGGATGATAGATGTAGATCTCCCGTCCGTGTATGATAATTGGTTAAGGTCGAAATGTGTGGTAGAGTGTGTCAAGTTTTTGAACGTACCACATGCATACCGGTATATGGGAGCCGGTAAGCCCGGTACCAGATTGAAGCAGCTAGGGCCGATAGCCATCTCTCCTTGGAAACTTGTTTCCCCTGCCGTACACTTGTGGATATATGCGTGATGCTGTGAGTGAAGCAGTAAACCTTTATCCTAAGGAAATGGACCCGGTTCCGAATTGTGGATCGATGGGAAAGGTTGGGAAATGCTTGTACCTTTTATAGCAGGCAGAGTATCCGTGTGTGTTGGGTTTTCCCTGGCCAGGTAGCACAAATTCGGTTCGAACTGTCCGCTTCTCGCGGTTAATGAGACTGCTTGACCGCCTTGCTACATCGAGTAATAAGTGGAATTATGAGATCATGAACTTGTTCTATGAATAACTTGTATTGCACCACTTGTATGCTTAGAGAGGATGCTAATTTAGAATGGTTAAATTTACTAGAATATGAAGCTAAAACTTGAAAGCAAGGATCTACTTTAGTTGCTTTTTGGCAAACAAACCCACCAGCCAAATGCCTCTCATTGTCTAGATGTCGGTGATGTAGATTTCACCCGACGGGTAAGCCTTGCTGAGTATTAGTATACTCAGCCTTGCTTGTGACAATATTTTACAGGTATACCTTTGGATGTGGATGCTTTGTCTTGGCCGTCCAGGTTCCACCTGGCTGGCACATCGAATGGGTCCCGTCCTCTGGCGAGGATCGGGAGGAGTAGCTTCGTGGCAGGCTTCAGCACGGAGTTATCTGTACCGTCGTTAGATTATTTACTTCCGCTGCAATGAGCTTCTAACTTCAGTTGTTATGAACTTTCAAATTCCGCTGCAAGACTTGTACTCTGATTTATTTCAATTCGGTTTGTAATAACTATGTTACCTATGTGCGTGATTTAATTTGTGGAATGTTGTAATCTCTGGAACCCGCCTTCGTGTGGGCGTGCTGTTGTTTCGATCGGGAAAAGTACGTGGTTTAATCGGGTTTAATCCGACGGCGCTCCAGCTTATTCCGGATTAAGTGCTTGACTACGTGATTAGTGGTCCAAAGGTACTTAACTTGGAATAATTTCGGAGTGGTCCGCCACATTCGGCAAGGAGGCCGCGGAGCCAATAGCTCCTGTATCTTGGCCTTCTTCACACTAGATTGGAACCAACATGATGTACAACAGAGCACGGGGCTTACATATAGACCGACGCACGAAGCTACTCCTCCACATCCGGCCTCTGTGCCATAATCTGCAAGACCTGCTCAATGTCTCCGTGAGCTACTCACTCCCAAGGACGACGCGACTTCCTCCATGCAAATCGGCACCACGCACACACGTATCTCCCAACCAATGCTGCAGCTATCCTGCAACTTCCTGGACTCTATTTGTCTCAAAAAAAACCTTCCTGGACTCTATCCCCCATACGTGACACAAATGTACACTAACCAAGCCCATGTACGTGACCCACACATGCACGTACACCAGCTGGATACCTAGGCACAAGGACACAACACGCCGCAGCACAACACCATCCACGACACACACGGACAGCACGACGCTGAGCATTTATTCCTAACATTTGAGCGCTCACACCAGCCAGGCTGAGTAGAAACGAGAAAATAGTTTGCATGTGTAGAGCCTGGCTAGGGAAGGAATGTTGCATCACGGGAGCCTAGCTCAGTTGCTCCTCCAACCAATCAACCATGCTGCACTACATATGGGGAGCCTGTTTGGGCTGAAAGCAGGCAACCAATCACGCCCATGATTGTTCATCTATGCATAGTGGTCGCACAAATGAATATGTCATCAAGTGGAATGGAAAGAACTTAGTTCTCAAACAATGACACCTCACCAAATCCTTACTTAGCACTTACAGAAGAGTTCTAAAGTTAAGATTGTGAAAGGATCAAGATGCCTAAGAGGGGGGGATGAATTAGGCTTCTACAAAAATTTAAGCGATAAAACAATCCTATGCAATAAGCCAATTCACCCCATGTGCCTACAAGTGTAGTTTGTGCCTAGCTAGTATTGAAAGGAGTTAAGCAACCTAGTTCCAATCCTACTCTATCATGGCAATTCTAGGAATAGAAATGCGGAAAGTAAACTTGCTCAAAGTAAAGAGAAGAGTAGGAAGCTGATTTTTCCCGAGGTATCGAGGAGTCGGCAACTCCCCCCTAGTTCTCGTTGGAGCACCCTCGCAAGGGTATAGCTCCCCCTTGATCCGCGCAAGGATCAAGTGCTCTCGTAGGGGATATCCATTTCCCACTCCGGGACGGCGGATTCCAAACCGTGTACACCTTCTTGGGGCTTCACACAATCTCCACGTGAGCTCCCAGGAACAACACCACCAAGCCGTCTAGGTGATGCCGAATCACCAAGAGTAACAAGCCAAAGATCTTCACTTGATCTAGACTAGACCAAGAGCTAGATGGATGCACACTTGCTACTCCCAAGCACTAAAGAGAGTCCTTAATCTTCTCAAGATCAAAAACACCAATGAATCCAAGTGCCTCTCTTGCGCTCAATCACTTCCCAATAGTAGATGGATGAACAGTGAAAACGCGTGGCAAAGGGAGTCTCCAAGATATGAGTGAAGGGGTATAAATAGCCCCCACTCAAAAATACAACCATTATACAAAGCGCAGAGCCGTCGACTAATTCGATGGTGACACCGTCGAATTAGTCGACGCTTGCTTTCCATTCAAACTTTGAACAGTGTAACGGCTAGTTACCTCACCGACTAATTCGATGCAACAATCATCGAATCAGTCGATGCTACCCAGAGTCATGCGCCACATGATCTTCACAAAGATCAGAGACCATTGACTAATTCGATGCCGCAGCCGTCGAATCAGTCGATGCTACACAGAATCATGTACTCTGGGGTCTTCATGTCTTCGAGCACCGTCGACTAATTTGATGGGGAAACCGTCGAATCAGTCAACACTACACAGAACACCACACCACCAACTGAGTGGAAACTGAGGGCCGTCGACTAATTCGATGAAGGGACCATCGAATCAGTCGACGCGACTCAGAGAACTGTGCCACTGTCTGTGTAAGAAAACCAGAGGCCATCGACTGATTCGATGATGCCTCGGCACCTCATCGAATAAGTCGATGCCTCTGAGTTTTGTGCAGTCTTCTTCTCTTTCGAGATCGAAACTCGTCCAATTCGACTTCTTTGAGTTTCTTAACTTCTCAAGGGCTTCAATGCAGCTACCTAGTACTAGATTTCACAAGTGTGCACCACACCTAACCTCTAGTCTTGCCTAGGTCAAGCTAACAACCCTCGACCCCCCTTAATAGTACGGCCAAAGGAAAACAAAGACCTAATCTACTCTAAGTGCCTCTCATCATCCCAACGGCACTTAGAACTAGCTTATCCTTAATCTTCAATCATATCCTTTGCACCAATACAATCGTTCACAAATGATGGGGGCCAAGAATACCGTGAAAGCCCATCATTGCACTAACTTAAACTTTGCCTCTGCAAAACACTTGTTAGTAGCAATGATTATGTTGTCATTAATTGCCAAAACCGAATTAGGGGCCTAGATGCTCTTTCAATCTCCCCCTTTTTGGTGATTGATGACAACACAACCTCTGAAAGGATATGAGAGAAGTAAAAAGAGGTAAAAGACAGTGGATAAACTTGAATTGCATGAACTAATAAAGGATAGCGGAAGCAAAGCACATAGTTCATTCAATACAAGATGAGCACTCAAGCATAAGAATAGATAAATATGAGCATAAGTGCACATTAGATGTGAGAGACATGACATGAGATATATATATAACCAAAAGCACATGTCAAACACAGAGTTTAGGATAGCATAGAACATCTCAAGAGCATCATACATATAAACAAGTGCACAAAATAAATATGATGCATGAGTTCACACAAAGATCCAAAAGACTATGCTACCCAAGCTCCCCCTATCTCTCATATCGTACTCTCTCCCCCTTTGGCACCAAACACCAAAAGACTAAGCGTCGGAGGGCGGAGGAGTGCTCGCAGGTGGGTCCTGAGACGAGGAAGGATGTAACACCCAGATTTCCAAGAAATCCGAATGCTTCCATATGTGTGCCCAGGATGTCCACAGAACACATATAGATTACAAATATTGAATCACAGAGAACACAATGCTCGAATAAAATAGTTTATATCAGAGTTTAACACAAGACATAGTCTTAAACAAATAACACAGCGGAAGACTTAATACTATTAAACGTCTTAACTACGTAGAGCTCCAAATCCACAGGGACCACCGACTGGTTGAACACAGCTTAGAAGTACGGCAGATCCTCCGGAAACTCAGCAAGCGACTGATCATTCACTGCTCCATCTGTTACCCATCCGGGATTTTGTTGAATAGTTGCAAGTGTAAGTAAACCATCTTACTTAACAAGTATAACACGGGTTATGCAAGGACAAAAGGCTTGACACGGTTATACTGCATTAGCACTTTTAGTTGATTCATTTTATTATCATCCAACTTACTACAAATGAGTAGATCCCAAGTATAATCCCATTAATAAGGTATAAGTGATTATAGAATAAACCAACATCAATCACTAATATCATCTTCTAATCAAAAAGGATCCAGGCCGCTCGTGTCCGTGAGCACGGCTATCATGATAGATCAACACTCTGCAGAGGTTTCGCCCTTTACCCGCCGGTCACATAAATCCAAAAGAACTTATGTTACGAGGACTTTCACAAAACACCCTAACAAGCACAGTAGCCGTTTTGGTTCAACATAGGCAGCATAACCCGAGGCATCGAGATTGACGTACGCTCAGGGCGCAACGTGAGGGGGTCAATGGCGTCCAGAGCGAGAGCGCAATCATCGCAACGTGTGAAGCTGCCGTACATCGGGCGCTTACATCACGGGACTTTGCCTAACGGGGCATAGCCAACGGATAAAACCGTCCTCGATGGATCAAACTATACTCTCACCCATGCACCCCACATACGCCTTTCGGTAACCACTGGCGAGCTAGAGACGTACAAGTTAATTATCCAAGACCAGAGCCATTATAGTTCCAACGGCGGCGAACAGGTTCCTGGGTTGTCGCTTTAAGAACCGGACCTTATGGAGAGACATTAGAACAAAGCACAAAGCACATGCTCTAATTCCCTAGATCAAACCTTATAGAGACACTAGAACAAAGCACACAGCACATGCTCTAGTTCCCCGAACCATGTTGCTAAAAAGCATCTTTTAACCATCATTGAAGTGAACCATTAGTTCAGTATTAACATAAAAATAAATGTTGGTTGCAGCGCGTAGCATAGACTAGCCATAATGCATATAACCCCGGGTAAACAAGGAGTAAGGTAAAGACTAGGAACATCCTTAGGGTTTAACAATATTAGACACATGCACATGAGTTTGGGTGATTAAATGGTGTATAGGTAACAAGGATGGTCCGTGTTATACTTGCCTTCCTCAGAGAACTGTTGCTGCACTTGGTCTTCGAGAACGGGATCGTCGGCAAACTCAAACGGCTCGGCAACTACTCACATCGATCACCACACAAGCATCCACACATACATGCAAACAAGATATTTAATTAGAACAGTACACCAAACATAAACAAAAGATGAAAAGAAGGTTTTAGAGTTTCTCTACGCTTCACTACGAACACATGAGCGCGAAAATCACTCAAATCGGAGTTAAAACGGAGAAACTACGCTAAAAACGGGCTCTAGGGGCTTGCTGGTAAAGATTTTAGGCTTCCAGGGGTGTTTTTGAAAGAAACCAGGGACCTAAAACGTAATTTTGAATAAAAACACAAGGGCTGCGGCGTAAAAACAACTTTCAGGACGGCGGGCATTATTTTTCAAAAGCGCAGGGGCTAAACCGAAAGAAAAAGGACTTAGTTGTAAATACTTTTGAACTGCACTGGACCGCGGGTTGATTTTTGAAAAACAGAGGGGCTCTTTTGCAAAAAAAAACGCCACGGCAGCGGGTGGACGCTGACGTGGGCTGACGTCATGGTCTACTGTGCCATGGACCGGCCGTAGACCGCGGTCCACGGGTCCACGGTGGACCGGGTTCGGATCGGATCTGAGCCGTCGGTTTTGGATCGAGCGGCTCAGAACGGATCGGGCTCGCAGCTCACCGGAGCACGGCGGCTCGCGGCGGCGCGCGGCGGCGACCTCGCCGGAGTAAGCTCGGCTGGGGGCTACGGGGCTCCAAATCTCGCCGCGAGAGGTCCTAGAGAGAGAGGAGACGACGGGGAACTCGATTTGGGGGTCTAGAGCGGGGATTGGGCGGCGGTGGCGGCTGGCGACGCACGGCGGCGGCTTGAGAACTCCGACGAGCTCGAGCAAGCGCGGGAGAGCGAGAGAGAGAGGGGTTTTGAGCTCGGCGCGGGACTTACTCCGCGGCGAAGCTTCTGAGCAAGCCCTTGGCGACTAGGCGGCGGCGAGACGAGGGCTAGGCGACGGCGGCGGCTCGGATGCGGCGGCGCTAGGGTTTGAGATGCAGGGGCTTCATAGGGAGGGGCGGCGACTTATAAAGGGGCTCTGGGGTCTCCTTGGCGTGCGCGCCAAGCCGCGAGGAGACCAAGCACGGCACGGCGGCGCGGCGGTGGAGAATCCCGGCCGCGTACGGCTGGAGGTGGGAGGAAGATATGACAAGTGGGCCCTGCTTGTCAGCGACTGCGGAAGAGAGAGAAGGCGCGCGCTGTGGAGGGAAGAGAGAGGCCGACAAGTGGGCCCAGGCTGTCAGTCACAGCGGGAGAGAGGGGAGGGGGAAAACGGACAACTGGGCCGGGCTGCGCGCTGGGCTGGCTCTGCTGGGCCGCGCGAAGAAAAAGATGGGCCGCGCGAAAAAGAAAAGAAAGAGGAGGAGGAGTGGGCCGGCTGGGCTGAAAAGAGAGAAGGAAAAAGAGAGAGAAAAGAAAAGGTTTCTCTTTTATTCAAACACTCATTTGAATTCAAATTCAAATTCAAATTTGAATTCAACAATAAAAAATAAATGCACCAGCATGAATGCAACAATAATGTTTCTATTCCCTATATTTGCTTTTATTTTCTTAAAATTTTTATTTCCCTTAATTATGAGCACTTTAATACAAAAAGCCAATTAATTACTAAATTTTTAAATTGGGCATTTTTAGGGTGTTACAAAGGAGCTGAAGTCGAGGCTGACTGCCGGAGTCTAGACATAGAACGCAGCTGAGCTAGATGAGCCTCTCGGATACGATCAACTGGCGCGGTCGAGGTCGGCGCGGACGGAGTAGGAACACCAGTGATCTCTGAGTAAGACGCCTCAAGGTAAAACTAGACTCCGTAGTAGTGATCGGAGCAGTCTCTATCATCACAGCAGTCACAGGAGGCGAACTCACAAACTGACTCACAAAGGCTGACGTTGGAGACTGGAAAGCTGTGGAAAGCTCAGGCATAGGAGTCTCGGAAGTCATAGGAGCTGGCCATAACAGGCTCGGAGGACGTAGAGGACTGAACTGAGCCATGGGACGTAGCCGACTGAAAGCAGGAAGTGGTGGTGGAGCTAGCGACCCAGGCACAGTCTGACCAAGCGGAGGAGGAGTCGGGTACCCGGCCATAGGGACTGCGGGCAGAGGCACCTGAGGAGGCTGAACACCGGTAGCCTGGTATAGATACTGAAGCTGGAACTGGAACATCTCAGACTGCCGACGCTGCTGCTCAACAAGAAACTGAAATCGCTCCTCTGCACGCTGCTCTGCTCGGGCGTTGGTAGCGATAAGAGACTCAGCAAGCAAGCGAACTGTAGCAGTAAGCTGACTGAGCTTAGACGAGGCCGCAGGAGCAGGGGAAGGCCCTGCTGGAGCACCGGAAGGACCCTCAGACTCTGGAGGAGCAGAGCTGAAACCACCTGCCTCTGCATCATGAGCCCGTGGTGGCATCGGAGGTACTGGAACATATTCTTCATTCGTAGACTCATCCTCTGAACTAGGAATGGTCTGAACACCCTCAAGACCTGCCTCCTGCTCAGCTTTCCTCAACTCCTCATCCCGAGCTGCAAACTCTTCCCTCTGCTCAGGAGTGAACTGCTGCTGGGCAGCTACTAGAGCTCTCTGGACGCGACGCTTGTCTCCAATCTTGGCTGGCTTGTAATCAGGGAAGGTGGTCTTTAACTGGGACCATTGCTCGACTGAGCTCATGAAGAGATCCGCTCCTGCTTCCCTATTGTGACGACCAATGCTGCTAGCTAGGATGTAAGAAATGATGTGAGCGTATGGCATGAAGCGACCCATCCGAATACTGTCAGTGATCACATCCTCTATCTCACAGAGGAGAAAGTCAACCAGGTCAAACTGCTGCTGCCTGAGTATATATGCAAGAGTCCACTGCTGCAGCGCTGTAATGCCATCTGTGTTGCCTGTCCTGGGTAAAATGGTACGGCGAAGAAGCTCAAGGAGCAGGCTGCCAACAGGTGTCAAGTCTGCTGGGTGACGCTCTGACAGAGCTGTGAACGGAGGCCTGAAAGCTGGGGAGACCATCTCATAGTCGGGTGTGCGAATCCCTGCGGACCGAGGACGGCGAGGGGGCTCGGCACTAGGATATGCGAGCTCATGGAGTCTGGTCTCAACAGCTGGCGAGCGAAGGATCATCTCAAGGTCTGCACGCTCAATCTGGATGTCTCTGCCTCTGAACATACACCTGATATACTCATGATCTGGATCAACCCAAACTGAAGCATAGAACACCCGAACAACACCCTCATCATAGTGTCCAGGTAGAGTCAGTACAAACTGAAGACCTGGATGGTGAGCAAACAGGTGACGTAACTCATCCTCAGTCATATCAATAGCCCTGGTCAGTAAAGAAGTCACCATCCGTCTGTGAGGGAATAGAGTCATCCTCGAGCGGGGGTAGGCCTGATGGAACTTCTGTTGACGTGAAGTCCAGAAGAGACTACCTCTCTCTGTGGGACGAGCAGGAGGATACCAGCGCTCCAAGCTCCTAATCCTGAGACGCCAGATCTTTGTGGTGGAAGCTTTGAGTAACTCCTCGACATCTGGCTCAGACTCAGAACTCGAGCTCTCATCCTCAGCAGCTTCTTCTTCTTCTACCATCTTAGCAAATATCTCATCTGAGTCAACAACTTGAAGCTTGTGAACTCTGGGCTTGCAAGTGCATCGAGTGACTGTCTTCTTGGAATGACCAGAAGCAGTACTAGCTGGAGCCTCAGAGGTACTGGCAGGCACTGTAGAGCTGGTAGGAGTGTCTGTGGCACTGACAGGAAAGGTAACAAGGGGCTCTGTCGCCTGAGAGGCCCACGGAGCGCGAACCTGAGCACGAGTCCTCCCAGACCGACGAAGAGGAGCCGGTGCAGGACCCTCTGGAGCAGCCGGTGACCCTGAGTGATCAACAATACGAAACTGGCTAGCCGGCTGAGCTCTCCCTGACTCAATATCCTCATGAGCCTGAGCAACCCTGAGGACAGTCTGCCACTCTGGAGATAGACCTGAGGCAATCCGACGCTTCTTGGGCTGCTGCTTGGCAACTTTCTTGCCTTTGGCCTTGTCTCTGGCTGGATCTGAAGGAGGTCTATCATCACCACCTGCACCACTGCTAGATCCCACAACACGAGTCATACTGCCAGAAAACCGCAGCAAACAAGAATCCCAACACTGTGTCAAGAACCTCGACAAGGCTTTGCCTTGCTGTCCAGAGAAAGAACCCGAGGCTTTGCCTCAAGCACTACCACTGCAATATACTGCTGTTACTTCCACTGACACACTGTCACAGACCCTGTCTCAACAACCACACCTGCTCGCAAAAAAAAATATATATAGGGTATAACTAGTTAGAAAGAGATCCTAGGAAGCATGAATTAGATAAGAGTTCAGAAACACGACTATCCTAAGATATGATTGAAATGTAGCTCTCATTAATCCGGATAAATTATATGAGTTATAATCATCTAGAGATGAGAGCAAAATATTTCTTTAGCTCTAATTGTGTCATAAGACAAGAATATGAATGAAATTCTACTCATGAACACAAAGAGCATAGGCAAGGTGCATAGGGCAAGATTTTAGTCTGAATTTCATGAATTTTCAAAATTTTAGTTCATAATTTCCTCTCTCTAGGGTTAGGGATTCAAAACAGAGAGAGAGGGGAAAAGGAGTTAGAGAAGCACCTTGCTTGGAATGGAGGGAGTGGAGAGAGGGCCACGAGCTCGAGGGGGAGTCCACGACGTCGGCGGGAAGAGCGGTTGGCGGCGGGGTGGACTGGTGGCGGCGCTGGATGGTGGTGGCGCTAGGGTTTGGGGGTGAAGCCCCTGGTGAGGCGCGAGCTTGAGGTGTGGAGCTTAGGCGACTATGCGTGGAGGAGCATCTGAGGCAGCGGCGCACGGCGGAGGACAGCAGGCGGCGGCGCTGGCGGCGGCGCTGGCGGCGGAGGATGCGCGGGTGCGGGAGACTGGAGGAGGAAGGGATGTCTGATGCGTGGGTCCCCCCAACGTAGTGGCCAAAAGATTAAGAAAGAAACGGACGGTCTAGATTCATCGGATTTGAATCAACGGCTCAGATTGCGACGATTTGATGAAGCGCCGACTAATTCCATGCTAGATGAAACTGGCGTCAAAATAGTCGACGGTCACCAGAGCTGAGCGCACAGCAAAAGGACGGCCGTCGATTGGTTCGACGCTAGGAGGAGACAGCCGTCAAATTAGTCGATGGCGACGACTGATTCGACGCTGTGAAGAATGAAAGCATCGACGCCCCTGCGACAAGGATTTTTCAAGGAGTTTTTCGTGGAATTTTCTTGTCTCAAGTCCATGGATCCAAAGAGAGGCAAATAAATATGATTCTTAGACAGAGACAAGCGAACCTCTCTCAAACCCTCATGTTTCAAGATAGTTTCATATATGGCCAAGTGGCTTAACATAGTTTTGAAATTGAAAACCATAGCCAAAGCACCGGAGGACACCAACACCTAGAGAGAGCACAAGGGATGATGAAAGCAGTCCATGCTCCCCCTAAATGTATGCGACAACCAAATGCCAACAAAACAACTAAGAGAACACAATGCAAGATGCATGCAAATGCATTGACAAGAATTTAAAGCTAGACTTTAAATCTATCTTGCCAAGTTTGAACCCTTTGTAAGCTTACTCATGGCTTTCACCACTATCTTCCAAAGGTTAGACAAGCTCCTAATGCATATGAGATATACTACACATGATATGCAAAGACAAGTCTAGCAACTAATTTTTTTGTGATTTTCAAGCATATCTATATACAAACAACATAGAGCATTCTAGGTGAAATTGGAGAAGTCAACCACATGAAGCTCATTCCGCAAGTTGCAAAACCTATTTTCATCCAAAGGCTTTGTTGAAGATATCCGCCAATTGATCATCCGTCCTTACACCATGCAAAGATATATCATCCTTAGCTATATGATCTCTAATAAAGTGGTGACGGATATCTATGTGCTTGGTACGTGAGTGTTGGACGGGGTTGTTTGCAAGCTTTACCACACTCTCATTGTCACAAAGCAAGGGTACACTCCTAAGAACTAGGCCATAGTCTAGGAGTGTTTGAGTCATGTAAAGGATTTGTGCACAACAAGAGCCGGCGGCAATGTACTCGGTCTCGGTGGTTGAAAGAGCCACACTATTTTGCTTTTTGGAGGACCAAGAGACTAGCGACCTACCAAGAAATTGGCACCCGCCGGAAGTGCTTTTCCTATCCACTTTGCAACCCGCATAATCCGCATCGGAATAGCCAACAAGTTCAAAGTGTGCTCCTTTGGGATACCAAAGGCCAATGCTTGGTGAAAATTTGAGATATCTAAAGATCCTTTTCACGGCCTTAATGTGTGCTTCTTTGGGATTGGCTTGAAAGCGAGCACAGATACATACACTAAACATGATGTCGGGCCTAGATGCGGTAAGGTAAAGTAGACTACCAATCATAGAACGATAAAGAGTTTGGTCTACCGGTTTACCTCCCTCATCAAGGTCGAGATGCCCATTAGTTGTCATGGGGTCTTGATGGGCTTGCAATCTTCCATCTTGAAGCGCTTGAGAAGGTCCTTGGTATATTTCTCTTGACATATAAAGGTGTCTTCTTCAAGTTGCTTGATTTGAAATCCAAGGAAGAATGTAAGTTCACCAATCATTGACATCTCAAACTCCCTTGACATCATTTCAGCAAATTTCTTGCATATCTCTTCATTTGTTGAGCTGAATATGATGTCATCCACATAGACTTGGCAAACAAAGAGCTCGCCATTCTCCTTCTTGGTGAAGAGTGTAGTATCAACCTTCCCGATCTTGTATCCCTTGGCAATGAGAAAATCCTGGAGACGCTCATACCAAGCCCTTGGAGCTTGTTTGAGTCCATAGAGTAGCTTGTTTGAGTCCATAGAGTGCCTTGGATAGCTTGAACACATGATTGGGGTTGTATGGATCTTCAAAGCCCGGTGGTTGTTCTACATATACTTCTTCATTGATATACCCATTGAGGAATGCACTCTTGACGTCCATTTGGTAGAGTTTCATATCATGACAAGAGGCATAAGCAAGGAGAATGCGGATTGCCTCTAGTCTAGCCACCGGAGCAAAAGTCTCTCCAAAGTCAAGTCCTTCAATTTGAGAGAACCCCTTTGCAACCAATCTTGCCTTGTTCCTTACAACATTCCCTTGGTCATCTTGCTTGTTTCTAAACACCCACTTGGTACCAATCACTCTAGCACCACTTGGCCTCTCCACCAAAGTCCATACATCATTCCGGGTGAAGTTATTTAGTTCTTCATGCATTGCATTCACCCAATTTGGATCAATCAAGGCTTCTTCAACTTTGGATGGCTCCTTCTTTGAGACAAAGGAGTAGCACTCACAAAACATTGCTTGTTGATTCTTTGATCTTGTCATGATTCCTTTGGTGGGGCTTCCAATGATGAGATCTTTGGGATGAGCTTGAATTCTTGGATTGTGTCTTCTAGGTGGTTGTTCTTGAGGAGCCCTTGGAGCATCAACATTTTGAGCTTGAGCCTCTACTTCTTCTTGTGGAATATGAACATCTTCATGAGGAAGTGGTGTGTCATCTTCATCATTCTTGCTTTCATCCACATCCACTTGAGGCACCATAGAGGAAAAAGATGGTTGATTGATAGCTTGCACTTCATCATCATCTTCCTTTGGCTTGATGACTCCAACTTGCATGTTCTTCATCGCCTCCCTCAAGGGTTCACCACCTACATCATCAAAATTTTCAATTGCTCCTTGGGAGCCATTAGATTCATCAAACTCCACGTCATATGTTTCTTCAACTAAGCCGGTGGCCAAGTTGAATACTCTATATGCCTTGGACTTCAATGAGTAACCAAGAAGAAAACCAATATCACAACGTTTTTGAAACTTCCCTAGATGTTGGCGCTTCTTGTAGATGTAGAATTTGCAACCGAACACCCAGAAATAAGAGATATTGGACTTCCTCCCAACGAGCAACTCATATGGCGTCTTCTTCAAGAGGCGGTGAGGAAAGAGCCTATTTGATGCATAACATGCGGTGTTGATTGCCTCGGCCCAAAACTTCTCATGTATATCATATTCATCCAACATAGTTCTAGCCAAGGTGATCAAGGTTCTATTCTTCCTCTCCACTACTCCATTTTGTTGAGGTGTGTAAGTTGCGGAGAACTCATGCTTGATTCCAATCTCATCACAATATGCTTCAATATTGGAGTTGGCAAACTCGGTACCATTGTCACTTCTAATCTTTACCAAGGTTACTTGATATTCATTTTGGGCTTTCTTGGCAAACTTCTTGAAGACTTTTGCAACTTCGGACTTGTCATGAAGAAAGAATACCCAAGTGTATCTAGAGAAATCATCCACTACCACAAGACAATAGAGATTCCCACCAATGCTAGCATAAGTTGTTGGCCCAAACAAATCCATGTGAAGAAGCTCTAGAGGTCTTGATGTAGATACATAAGCTTTGGTTGGATGTGTGTTTGCTACTTGTTTGCCGGCTTGACATGTACTACACAATTTGTCCTTCTCAAACTTGATATCCTTCAAGCCCACAACCAAATCTTTCTTCACTAGCTTCTTGAGAGTACCCATACCAACAGGTGCAAATCTTCTATGCCACAACCAACCCTTAGAAGCCTTGGAGAATAAGCAAGTGCACAAGCTTGTTTCATTTGAGTTGAAGTCAACAAGATAGAGATTGTTGTATCTAAAGCCCTTGAAGATTTCTTCATCACTTTCCTTCTTTGTGACAACTAACCCCTCATCGGTGAATATACACTTGTAGCCCAAATCACACAATTGACCAACGGACAAGAGATTGAAGCTCAAAGTATCAACTAGTAGCACATTGGAGATGGAGTGATCATTTGAGATATCAATCTTGCCAATCCCTTTAACCTTGCCCTTGGAGTTGTCACCAAATGTAATCTTCTCATGACTTCCACTCTCTTCTAGTGAGGTGAACATCCGGGGATCACCGGTCATATGTTGAGTACATCCACTATCCATAAGCCAATGGTGTCCACCGGTCTTGTAGTTCACCTACACCAACAAACCAAATCAAGTTTGAGGTTTAGCTACCAAAACCTTTGAGAAAGTTCGGAAGCTAGAGGTTGATGATGATACAAAGTTTGACTTGTGTGGTTCACTCAATTTTGTCACAAGAATCTTGGGCACCCAAATTTTCTTAGGCCTAGTTGAATCCTTAGGTCCAAAGAATCTCACTACCACCTTCCCACTTGATATCTTGGACACACCATAATGAGCATTGAATGCCTTGGGTCTCAAGTGATCTTTCATTTTTGGAGGAGGAGGAGTATTGCATTCATGAGCAAAGTGACCCTCATGTTGACACTCGGTGCAATACTTGATCTTGGGCTTGTAAGACTTGGGTTGAGGTATCTTGTTCTTAGCTTCAACAATCTTGGTGGACAAATACCCAAGCCCTTGAGTGTTATAGTTGATTGCTCTATCGGACAACATCTTGCCAAAGAGTTGATTGCCATTTGTGAGGGTGTTGTAACCGGACTTGAGATCATTCACTTGTTGCTTGAGCCTATGAATCTCACTCATGGCATGCTTGTTCTTGACTTGAAGGTCCACATAGTCTTTGCCAAGTATGCCATTTGGTGACACACCCAACACAAACTTGCCCTTGCCTGTTGCACAACTCTTGATTGAATTATTATTGCTAGAGCCTTCACCTTGGATTGAGTGACTAGCCTCCATTGGGGGATTAGGCGAATCACTCATAGCTTCATCATTTGCCTTCATTGAGGGATTAGGCGAAAACTCAAGCAAATCATCACATTGAATTCCACAATCAACTTGCCCCATGCTTTCCTCAAGAAGATCATCACATTGAATACCACAATTGACTTTCACAATCTTCTCCTCAGTCACTTTCTCACTTGATAACACATCAAACTTTTCTTCAAGCAACTTGTGGTGGGTAGTGAGCTCTTGGAACTTGATTTTCAACTCATCATGATCACTAGCAAGCTTAACATGCTCAAGTTTTATCTCTATGTTCTTAGCTTCTAGATCATCACATTTTGCAACTAGTTTTGCCTTCCTTTGCTCAAGCCTATCAATTTTTTCATTTGATTCCCTAATGATGCTAGTATATTGTTTAAGATAAGCAACTAGATCATCATAAGAGGGCTCATCATCATCATCACTATCGCTATCACTATCACTTGCATCTTCATGTTGGGAAGGCTTTCTCACCTTGTTATCACACTTTGCCATAAGGCAAAAATGTTTTCTTGACTTGGAGCTTGAGCAAGGCGGTGGAGGGATGGAAGCACCAATTGCAAGACCGGCAACTCCTTCATCTTCACTTTCATTTGATGAGTTGCATGAGGTGTCGTCGTCGGTGATCCACTCTCCAATATAAGCTTTTCCTTGCTTCTTCTTGGTAGGTGTGGAAGACTTCTTCTTGTTGCCATCTTTCTTGGTCTTGAAGTTGAAGTCAATTCCCTTCTTGTCAAGCTTCCGAAGCATCTTGGTGGTCTTTCTCACAAGGAGGGCAACTTCATCGAGCTCCTCACTCTTGCCATCATCATCATCTTCACTTGACTCCTCAACAATCACCTTCTTCATCTTCTTATCTTTGCTAACCTTGAAAGCAATGTCTTGCTTGATGGAGGAAGATGAGCCTTCATACTTCTCATATTCTTTTGTGTAGCCCATGTAATCTTCATGGCCCTTGATCTTTCCCAACATCTTGGTGATAGTGTGAGAGTTGAGATCATCATAGAAGTAGACGGTGACGATGCCGGAGTACTTGTCACTTGGAAGAGCACTTAAGAATCTTCTCTTGACTTCAAGCTCCTCCACCTTGGTGACATCAAGTTCATTCAACTCCTCTACAAGAGCATTCAAACGTGAGTACATGGTACGAGCACATTCATGTGACATCTCTGATGTCAAAAGAATTAAAAAGTGCAATTAAAATCAATGCAACAGGAAATTGGGTTGAAATTCAAAAATTCGTCAAAAATTCAATTATAACTCAAAAACAAGGGTTGTTTGGCACCCAACTAAAACTTAAACATCTCGGACAGCCCTTCGCGACAACCTCGCCACGGCGTTCGCGCCGATCGGTGACCCTCGAGCGGGAATGTCCGTCACGATCGAGGTTAGCCGTAAAAATCCGTCCCGATCGAGCTATGTCCGTGACGATCGAGCCTAGTCAGTATGTCCGTGACGATCGAGCTATGTCCGTGACGATCGAGCCTAGCCGGTAGTTTCCGTCACGATTCGAGGCTGCACGACAGGACCCTCGAGGCCCCGCCGTCCGTCGCGCTCGAGGCTCCGCAGCCAAGCTCGAGGACTTACCCTCGAGCGACGTTCCGTCACCCTCGAGGCTCCGCAGCCAAGCTCGAGGACTCACCCTCGAGCGACGTTCCGTCACGCTCGAGGCTTCGCAGCCAAGCTCGAGGGGGGCACTCACCCTCGAGTGGCGTTTCCGACCATTCGAGGCTCGGCAAGCTCGAGCTTGCGGTTCAAGCTCGAAGCGCCGTAGCGCCTGGTCGAAGTGCCCGGTCCAAGCTCGGAAGTTGTGTCCCGCACCTCAAACTCCAACTTTTAATTTTACACGTTTCGAAGTTCAGCTCAAATTTTTGGAGAAAGTTCAAAAGGGGCAAAGAGCTCCACGGGGCTGCCAGCTCGCCCCTGGCGCGCTCTGCTCCGGCCGGAGTCCGGCCGCCACGTGGCCGGCGTGTGGCGGAGACCGCGTCGGGTCGGCCGAGCTGTGGCGGCAGCTAGCTTTTGTCCTCACGCGTTTGTCCAAGCCTTCCGTACCGTCACTTCGCGGGCGACGGCGCACTGCTGCCTCGCGCCGCGGAGCGCCATCATGGCAAGCTCGCTCGGCACTGGTCGCAGCCGCGCAGCGCCGCCCCGCAGTCGCGATGCTCGCTCGCTACGCGCCAAGGAGCACTGTGGAGGATCCCCAGCGATCACGCCACAATCTTCCTCGCCCAATCGTGTCGCGCGCGCTCTGTTCGAGCTCGCCGCGCCATCAATGGCGACCGCGACAGCCACCCACGCGCTCGCACGCTCCCGAGGCCGCACAGTGCCTCCCTTGCGTGCCCAAGCACTCCACCGCGCACTCCCACCCCTCCTCTCACTCGCTCACTTGGTCATTTCCACTTCCCCGCGCTCGCTCGGTCTTCTTCCTCCTCGCGACGCGCAAGCCGAACCCAAGCTCTTCGCGAAATTCCTCGTCCACGCTCCACCATTCCCCAATCCACTCCGCACAGAGCTAGCTTGCATCCCTAGCTCCATTTCCCCCAACTTTCCCCGACACATTGCCCACTCCCGAGCTCGAATTTCCAAGTTCCCCCAAATCGCATTTTCCGGCCGTCGAACCACCTCACCGTCGAGACCCTACTTCGAGCCGTCCCCGAGCTTCCTCGAGCACGCCATTAGCTTCCCCAAGCTCTGCTGGTGCTCAAGGACTTCTTCCCCCACCGCGAACGACACCGAGCTCGCCGGCGCAGATCCCGTAGCGGCCGCGCCGCCACCTCCTCGTCGCCGGCGTAACTCCGTCGACCCCCGGCCTCCCAACCGTGCTCAAACGACTCGTGGTGAGCCAAGGACCTTTTTCCCCCTCTTCCCCGAGCCCAGTTCGCCGTGGTTTGCCCGGCGTAACTCCGGCGAGCCCCCGAGGACCTTTGTTCATCTTCTTCCTTTGTCCAGGGTCTTTTATGCAAAAGTACAGGACTGGTTCGCGAAAGTTTGAAAGTTCTAGGGTTCTCGGTGAAAATAGATTCTTACCCTAGATTTGATTTTTTCCCGAATCTTGTAAAATCGATTAAAAATCGTAGAAAAATCGGAAAAATAGGCAAAAATACTCTCTGGAATCGTGAGAACCTAAACTACAATCTCTATTAGGCATGTTATTGCTTTTGATGAACTGTTTTTGAACTAAAAATCAAACTGTGAAAACATAAAGTTGTGCACCATTTCAAATCCAGAGCTCCGCTGGGGTTGAGCTTTGAATATGTTGTTAGTATAGGCTTTGGACAGCTTGTGTCCAAAGGAGACCCAAAAATATGATGTGTAGCACCAGTTATGCATTTAAATGTGTTTTCTGACTTTCTGCAGTAAAGAAATCACTAAAAATAATATATGCAGTGAAAAATTACCATTTTGCTCCTGAGAACTTAAAACTTGTTAGAACACATGGTTAAAATAAGAAATGTAATTTCTGCTCTGTTTAGGAGGGCAAATGATTAAATATGTGTTTTTGGATAGAAAAATAATGAGGACTACCCAAGGGTTATTTTGAGCCACCACTTGGCCAGAGCCCTCCTCATGATATTGCTTAGCTTTGGTAGGAAGATCTCCCGAAATAGATGAAATTTCAATTTATTATGCATTTAATTCACTTCCTGCAGCTAGCTGTCTATAGATTTTTAATAAATTTTGTATAGCTCGAAAATAGCTAAATTTTGGAGTGAGCTTAGCTCTTATACTCCAGTAGCTGTCATAAAGTTTATAGCTAAAATTGATGAACAGAAATGGAAAAACAAAAATAGAAAGAATCTAGGTGGAAATTGAATTATATAAAATAATAAACCTTTTGGGTTAATTGGTTAAGTTAAAATAGTTAAAATCTGAAATTCAGAACAGCACCCAACTTATTGAGAAATCAAATAAGTTTCTTTTATATATGTACACAATCACCATCGAGCTAAATCAAACTTTTCCACACCAACACCTCGCTTGGTGAAGAAAATACAAGTATCCATGTATGTCTAGGTGAATATGGCCTTCAAGGCCCTAGTCTTAGCATCTAAAGGCAGCCGCCTTAAAGTTTATGCATATCATGTAGAAGGCGCGATCCCCGACGGCGACTACACCCTCATCCCCGCAGAAGAGGAGCAAGTCCCGGAGCCCGGCGCCGGTGCAGACGTGACCAACCCCGGAGCTAACCCTCAGTCCGAGCAGGAAGGCAAGCCCCGGAGCATAACCTAACTTTACCAAATTATGCACTTTGAATTCTCTATGTCTGTGCATTTACGTTTCAAGGAGTTGATTGAATACCTTAGCTGCACATTTCCTAGTACCTATGAATTGCAATACTAGTATGAAAGGATCGATAGAGCATTGCTTTAGGTCCGTTACAAGTCGAGTGATTTCCTGTCACTCGCGAGACATAGGAATTGCTTGTCTTTACTTATGTTGGAATCATAAGGATTGACGGGCGGGATGATAGATGTAGATCTCCCGTCCGTGTATGATAATTGATTTAAGGTCGAAATGTGTGGTTGAGTGTGTCAAGTTTTTGAACGTACCACATGCATGCCGGTATATGGGAGCCGGTAAGCCCGGTACCAGATTGAAGCAGCTAGGGCCGATAGCCATCTCTCCTTGGAAACTTTGTTTCCCCTGCCGTACACTTGTGGATATATGCGTGATGCTGTGAGTGAAGCAGTAAACCTTTATCCTAAGGAAGTGGACCCGGTTCCGAATTGTGGATCGATGGGAAAGGTTGGGAAATGCTTGTACCTTTTATAGCAGGCAGAGTATCCGTGTGTGTTGGGTTTTCCCTGGCCAGGTAGCACAAATTCGGTTCGAACTGTCCGCTTCTCGCGGTTAATGAGACTGCTTGACCGCCCTGCTACATTGAGTAACAAGTGGAATTATGAGATTTATGAACTTGTTGTATGAATTAACTTGTATTGCACCACTTGTATGCTTAGAGAGGATGCTAATCTAGAATGGTTAAATTTACTAGAATATGATGCTAAAACTTGAAAGCAAGGACTTATTTAGTTGCTTTTTGGCAAACAAACCCACTAGCCAAAAGCCTTTCATTGTCTAGATGTCGGTGATGTAGTTTTCACCCGACGGGTAAGTCTTGCTGAGTATTAGTATACTCAGCCTTGCTTGTGGCATTATTTTACAGGTATTCCTTTGGATGTCGATGCTTTGTCTTGGCCTGTCCAGGTTCCACCTGGCTGGCACATCGAATGGGTTCCGTCCTCTGGCGAGGATCGGGAGGAGTAGCTTCGTGGCAGGCTTCAGCACGGAGTTGCTTGTATCGTCGTTAGATGTTTATCTTCCGCTGCAATGAACGTTAATTTCAGTTGTTGAACTTTTAAATTCCGCTGCAAGACTTGTACTCTGATTTAAATTTGAACCTGGTTTGTAATAACTTGTAATACCTATTTGTGTAAGTTAATTTGTGGAATGTTGTTATCTCTGGAACTCACCTTCGTGTGGGCGTGCTGTTGTTTCGATCGAGAAAAGTACGTGGTTTAATCGGGTTTAATCCGACGGCGCTCCAGCTTATTCCGGATTAAGTGCCTGACTACGTGATTAGTGGTCCCAAGGTACTTAACTTGGAATAATTTCGGAGTGGAACCGCCACAGCTGGCATCAGAGCCGAAGCAGCAGCCCGGAGAGAGCAACAAACCATTAAACAACAATTTTTGAATAAAATTTGCCAACTCGTGCTTCCGATGCGCCTTGCAAAGGAACGTTGTTATAGGACCGCTAAGGATGTTACCTAGAGCGTGGAGCCTATATGGGTTATGGGATCACGATATGATAGGTGGCAAATAGTATACTATACTGACTTCCAGCACATTTCATTCTGTCATTTACTTTCCGCAATGGTGGGCGCAAGGTACGGCGATTGCTGTAACGTACCACGGCACTATATGAAAATATAGTGGCGGCACATAGTCAATACGCTGTGATGGCGTATGAAACTAGAATAGGATGGTGGGCGCAAGGTACGGCGATTGCTGTAGCGTACCACGTCATCATATGCAAATATGATGGCGGCACATAGTCAATACGCTATTTCAATAGCGTATGCAACTGTCAATATGTTACCTCGGTGACATATGAACATTGCCCGTTCAATGTTAAACGTTCGGGTGCCACCTCTATAGTGGGTGGTAATGAATGGAGACGCTTTCGTGAGTGCTGGCACGAAAGGTTGATTATACATGCTCTGGAATGGAAATTTTCTGCAGGTACACTAACCGCGATTACGTATGTTGAGACGGTTAGAAGTCCGACTAGTTAATATAGGGAGAGACGGATATTGCCTAGCCACCGGCACTAATTTCGTAAGCCAAAAGTTATTGGCATGTGTGTTGGAGAGAACGAATAGGCCGCTCATGCATTGCATCTCACTGAATTGACATGGATTTTAATAAGTGACCGAATCGAACCGCCATCAAAGGAATTGAAATCACAACCCAAAAATCCTGCTGAGAACAATCTGTTGCACCCTTAATTCGAAACTGAAAACGTTGTCGAACGAAAAAGTGTTCAACACGAAAGTTGTCATAAATATTATGGAGTAAATGCTGGAGAAATTTCAACGAAAATGGTTCAGTAAAATTGGAGTTATGCTAAAAATGGTAACCCCCTGTCTGCTGGAAATTTCTGGGGACAGTGAGATAAAAATTGAATTTTTACACCATCTTAACGACAGTTTCTGCTCAAACCTCCAAAATGAAACTTGTTAGGAATTACTTAAACAATGTCCTGGCCAAATTTGGGAATTTTTGAGCTTGTAGATTTCGAGTTTTGAAATTTTTACTACCCTGCACAGAATCTGTTCTTATTCTTTGGCGCTACCCGGTGCTCACCCTTGCCCCTTTTTCCTTTTGGTTCAGATGGACGCCCTCGCTGACCTGGCTAGCCACCCCAACGACGTGTCCTTCTCTGATTGCTTGGGATGGGAAGGTTTCCCTAGCATCTTGTGGTCGGTTCTACAGGCACTTGGCTACCCTACACCGCCACAATATGAGAGAATCCTCATCCGAGACCGTGGTGTGACTCGTTCCCGTGTGCGTTTGGTGGTCTATCGCCACCCGCCGTGTCCTAGTTCCCCCACCTGGACGGTGGAAGTTCATGGACACCACATGGAGACGACTTGTGAGCTAGCTGCCTTGAATGGCATCAGTTCTTTTTGTGCTCAGAACCAGAGCTTGGTAGAGCACCAGTTGCTTGGGCTGTTTCCACCAACTCAGCCGGATGATCCCCACTGGATGAGGCGCTACCTTAGCTCTCCTTTGAGGATGGCGGAGAGCCCCGTCGCAGCAGCCGCTTTGATGATGAGGTGGATCCGAACCTATCACCGTTTGCAGGCACTTCTTGGACGGTCGCAGAGCGAGATGCTCAACATTGCCATGGACATGTCGGCTCGCGCCCGTGACATAGGGGTTGAGAGGACCTCTTTGTCCATTGAGGTGACCACTAGAGATGCCATGATTGCTGACTTGGAGAGGCAATTGAATGACCTCCAGATTGCACACAACAACACCCAGAATGAGTTAGCACAAACTAGAGATGAGCTTGAGGAGGTACATGGTACCTTGGAGCATGCAAATGCTATGCTTGCCGCCCATGACGCTCAGCACCTTCTTGAGCAAGAAGGAGGGAATGGTGAAGGAGAGGCCCCCGATTCCGACATGGACACCGAGGATGACATGCCGCCCCTTCCAGCTCCACCTTCACCTATGGGCAGCGAGGCTACCGCTAATAACTTGGATGATTTTTAGAGTGGTAGTAGCAAGTTTACTCCTCCGCTAGGCCTAGATTTTGGCTTCATGTTATAATAGGCTAGATGGAGTTGAGCTCCTCCTATTTGGTGGCAATGTAAATTAATGGTGTGGTTGTGGTGTAAAACTTGATGATGTTGTTACAGCTGTGTTGAAAACGTTCTGCAGCTGACCTTGTTTTAATTATTGATGGGTTTTCCATTCATTTCTGGGCTGTGATGTGAACTACAAAGTTGTTTGGAATTTGTCAAACAAAATTATCACCGAATTGCAACCCCATTGGTTAAGCGAAATAAAAATGGCAACCAAAACACTATAGCTCGGCCTGCTGAAAAACAGCAAATGCAGAGAGCTAAAGATTGAATTTTTCGGCTTAGTTCCAGTCCGAATTTGATTCTGAGCCCAACATGAAAGTTGTAGAGCATGAAATTTCCGAGCTACTGACCGAATGGGAGCATTTGACTTGTTTCCTGTTGGGAGATATGATTTTTCTCCCGAACTGCGTGCTGATTTGCCATTCTGCGCAGTACACTTAATATATTGTCACGTTCTATCTTGTCATTCATTATGCAAGCTTATGGAATGTGGCTAATACAAGTACCTGCTGCAGATGGCAATCACCCGCAGCGGTCACGACGCTAGTGGCTCCAACGCTAACCAGCAGGGGCCAGAGGGGCAGCAACAGCGTGTGCAAGTTCGCCAAGGACGGCTCAACTACACCACCTTGGCCGACTTGCCCGAGGGAGCCCCAGACATGACTGGTACTTTCCCTATCTGCACTCAACCTGCTGTGATATTGTTTGATTCCGGGGCAACACATAGTTTTATAAGCACAAGGTTCCATGTGAAATGCGGATTAAAATCGTACCATACCAAATCATCATACGTGATATCAACTGCGGGAGGTAAAATTGCATCCAACCAAGTCACCCACAAGGTTCCGATCAGGTTGGGAAGTAAAACATTTCCTACTGATTTGATTCTGCTGGGAATGGAAGGAATTGACATTGTATTAGGAGCTAATTGGATGACTCAACATAAGGTTGTCCTAGATGTTGCGGAACGAGTTGTTGAGATAAACTCGCCTACGCAGGGCCCGAGTGTGCTATATCTGCCACAACGGACTTGTGTCGATGCGTGTGCTTATGCAATGGTAGAAACCCAACTAAAGGACATTCCGGTGGTATGTGAGTATGCCGATGTATTTCCGGATGACTTACCTGGGATGCCGCCGGATAGAGACATTGAATTCGTGATTGAACTTCAACCTGGCACAGCACCTATATCAAAGAGACCATATAGAATGCCGCCCAATGAATTGGCTGAATTAAAAATTCAACTCCAAGAATTGCTAGATAAGGGTTTCATTCGTCCAAGTGTATCACCTTGGGGATGTCCCGCTATCTTTGTGAAGAAGAAGGACCATTCCTTGAGGTTGTGTATTGATTACCGGCCTCTCAATGCGGTAACTATTAAGAACAAGTATCCGCTTCCCCGTATTGACATCTTGTTTGACCAACTAGCTGGCGCCAGAGTGTTCTCCAAGATTGACCTTCGCTCTGGCTATCACCAAATCAAAATCAGGCCTTGTGACATTCCAAAGACTGCCTTTTCCACACGATATGGACTTTATGAATTCTTGGTTATGTCTTTTGGACTCACAAATGCCCCGGCCTACTTCATGTACCTCATGAATTCGGTCTTCATGTCTGAACTAGACAAGTTTGTGGTGGTTTTCATTGATGACATTCTTATATATTCTAAGAATGAGGAAGAGCATGCCGAGCACCTTCGCATTGTTCTTCAGAGATTGAGAGATCACCAGCTCTACGCCAAGTTCTCCAAGTGTGAATTTTGGCTGGAGAGCGTGAAGTTTTTAGGTCACACGGTTTCCAAGGATGGTATATCCGTGGATCCAACCAAAGTGCAAGAGGTGCTAGATTGGCAACCACCTACTTCTGTCCACGAGATTCGGAGTTTTCTGGGTTTAGCCGGGTATTACCGCCGCTTTATTCCGGATTTCTCTCGGATAGCAAAGCCCATGACCGAACTCTTGAAGAAGGGAGTTAAATTTGAGTGGAATGACAAATGTGAGGAAGCTTTCCACACCTTGCGAAGACATTTAACTTCAGCCCCAGTTTTGGCTCAGCCCGATTGCACCAAGCCTTATGATGTCTATTGCGATGCATCAGGCACCGGTCTTGGCTGTGTTCTCATGCAAGAAAACCGAGTGATTGCTTATGCTTCTCGAGCACTTCGGCCTCATGAGCAAAACTACCCCACGCATGATCTTGAGTTAGCAGCGGTTATTCATGCTCTCAAGATGTGGAGACACTATTTGATGGGTGTTCCCTGCAACATATACACAGACCACAAGAGTCTCAAATATGTTTTCACTCAGGCACAATTGAATATGAGACAGCGAAGATGGTTGGAGTTAGCAAAGGACTATGACCTTAGTGTGCATTATCACCCCGGGAAGGCTAATGTAGTCGCGGATGCGCTAAGCCGCAAGGCTCGTTGTCATTGTCTTTCCGTGGAGTCCTATGCCGACACCCTGTGTCACGAAATGGCAAAGCTCAATTTAGAGATTGTTCCACACGGGTACTTCAACCATGTTGCAGTGGAACCAACCTTGCACGATCAGATTGTGGTAGCCCAATTAAATGACGCGTGCATTAAAATCCTTAAAAGGAAATTGTCCAAGGAGAAGGTGAAAGAGAAGTACAAGTGTTTCCGGCTAGATGGGCAGGGAGTAATGTGGT
Organism: Digitaria exilis; assembly: GCA_015342445.1. Lineage (NCBI taxonomy): Eukaryota > Viridiplantae > Streptophyta > Magnoliopsida > Poales > Poaceae > Digitaria > Digitaria exilis. The sequence continues at coordinate 90,334 of JACEFO010001705.1, read as the reverse complement.
TCGGGCATCGCCTCGTGGTGCCTAAAAACACGGAACTCCGGAGGAAGATTATGGATGAGGCACATCTCTCTAAATTTTCTATCCATCCCGGCAGCACCAAAATGTACCAAGATTTGAAACAAAACTTTTGGTGGACTCGAATGAAGCGAGAAATTGCCACGTATGTGTCGGAATGTGACACATGCCAGCGGGTTAAGGCCAGCCACTTGAAGGTAGCAGGCACGCTTCAACCTCTACCTATTCCCTCATGGAAGTGGGAAGATATAAGCATGGACTTCATTGTTGGACTTCCCAGAACCCCGCAGGGGCACGACTCCATTTGGGTAATTGTGGACCGCCTTACCAAGACCGCACATTTTATTCCGGTCAATACCTTTTATAACGCTAAGAAGTACGCGGAGATTTATTTGGAGCGGATCGTTTGTCTACATGGGGTACCCAAGACGATAATTTCAGATCGTGGTGCTCCGTTCGTAGCACGCTTTTGGGAACAGTTGCAATTGTCCCTAGGCACCAAACTGATCCGTAGTTCGGCATATCACCCACAGACCGATGGGCAGACGGAAAGGGTAAACCAAATACTCGAGGATATGCTTCGAGCTTGTGTTATCCATTATGGGAAGAATTGGGAGAAATGTTTGTCTCTGGCTGAATTCTCCTATAACAACAGCTACCAAGCGAGTCTTAAAATGGCACCTTTCGAAGCCTTGTATGGTAGGAGATGTCGGACCCCGTTGTGTTGGTCCCAGGCAGGCGAGAGATATACCTATAGCCCTGACCTTGTGAAGGAGGCAGAAGAAAAGGTTAGGATCATTCGGGAGAATTTGAAGACCGCCCAGTCACGGCAAAAGAGCTACTTTGACCAGCGGCGGAAGCCACTTCAGTTTGAAGTTGGTGATCACGTGTATCTTAAGGTCTCCCCGACCAAGGGTGTGCATAGATTCGGACTAAAAGGCAAGCTTGCACCTCGCTTTATCGGCCCGTATGAAATCACTCAGCAATGTGGGCCGGTAGCCTATCAAGTGAAGCTTCCCGAGAAACTTTCAGCGGTACACAGTGTATTTCATGTTTCTCAACTCAAGAGGTGTCTTCGTGTTCCGACCGAGGTTATTGAAGACGAACTCTCGGTTGAACCGGATCTCTCTTATGATGAGTATCCTGTTAAGATCCTCGAAGAGAAAGAGAGACAAACACGAAGGAAGGGAGTTAAAATGTACAAAATTCAGTGGAGTCATCACTCCGAAGATGAAGCCACATGGGAAACCGAAGACTATCTAAAGAAGAACTACCCCGACATCCTTTCTTAGACCAAGGTACCTTTTTCCCACCTTGTTCCTAAGTGTAATCGAATCTCGGGACGAGATTCCTTTTAAGGGGGGTAGGCTGTGACATCTCTGATGTCAAAAGAATTAAAAAGTGCAATTAAAATCAATGCAACAGGAAATTGGGTTGAAATTCAAAAATTCGTCAAAAATTCAATTATAACTCAAAAACAAGGGTTGTTTGGCACCCAACTAAAACTTAAACATCTCGGACAGCCCTTCGCGACAACCTCGCCACGGCGTTCGCGCCGATCGGTGACCCTCGAGCGGGAATGTCCGTCACGATCGAGGTTAGCCGTAAAAATCCGTCCCGATCGAGCTATGTCCGTGACGATCGAGCCTAGTCAGTATGTCCGTGACGATCGAGCTATGTCCGTGACGATCGAGCCTAGCCGGTAGTTTCCGTCACGATTCGAGGCTGCACGACAGGACCCTCGAGGCCCCGCCGTCCGTCGCGCTCGAGGCTCCGCAGCCAAGCTCGAGGACTTACCCTCGAGCGACGTTCCGTCACCCTCGAGGCTCCGCAGCCAAGCTCGAGGACTCACCCTCGAGCGACGTTCCGTCACGCTCGAGGCTTCGCAGCCAAGCTCGAGGGGGGCACTCACCCTCGAGTGGCGTTTCCGACCATTCGAGGCTCGGCAAGCTCGAGCTTGCGGTTCAAGCTCGAAGCGCCGTAGCGCCTGGTCGAAGTGCCCGGTCCAAGCTCGGAAGTTGTGTCCCGCACCTCAAACTCCAACTTTTAATTTTACACGTTTCGAAGTTCAGCTCAAATTTTTGGAGAAAGTTCAAAAGGGGCAAAGAGCTCCACGGGGCTGCCAGCTCGCCCCTGGCGCGCTCTGCTCCGGCCGGAGTCCGGCCGCCACGTGGCCGGCGTGTGGCGGAGACCGCGTCGGGTCGGCCGAGCTGTGGCGGCAGCTAGCTTTTGTCCTCACGCGTTTGTCCAAGCCTTCCGTACCGTCACTTCGCGGGCGACGGCGCACTGCTGCCTCGCGCCGCGGAGCGCCATCATGGCAAGCTCGCTCGGCACTGGTCGCAGCCGCGCAGCGCCGCCCCGCAGTCGCGATGCTCGCTCGCTACGCGCCAAGGAGCACTGTGGAGGATCCCCAGCGATCACGCCACAATCTTCCTCGCCCAATCGTGTCGCGCGCGCTCTGTTCGAGCTCGCCGCGCCATCAATGGCGACCGCGACAGCCACCCACGCGCTCGCACGCTCCCGAGGCCGCACAGTGCCTCCCTTGCGTGCCCAAGCACTCCACCGCGCACTCCCACCCCTCCTCTCACTCGCTCACTTGGTCATTTCCACTTCCCCGCGCTCGCTCGGTCTTCTTCCTCCTCGCGACGCGCAAGCCGAACCCAAGCTCTTCGCGAAATTCCTCGTCCACGCTCCACCATTCCCCAATCCACTCCGCACAGAGCTAGCTTGCATCCCTAGCTCCATTTCCCCCAACTTTCCCCGACACATTGCCCACTCCCGAGCTCGAATTTCCAAGTTCCCCCAAATCGCATTTTCCGGCCGTCGAACCACCTCACCGTCGAGACCCTACTTCGAGCCGTCCCCGAGCTTCCTCGAGCACGCCATTAGCTTCCCCAAGCTCTGCTGGTGCTCAAGGACTTCTTCCCCCACCGCGAACGACACCGAGCTCGCCGGCGCAGATCCCGTAGCGGCCGCGCCGCCACCTCCTCGTCGCCGGCGTAACTCCGTCGACCCCCGGCCTCCCAACCGTGCTCAAACGACTCGTGGTGAGCCAAGGACCTTTTTCCCCCTCTTCCCCGAGCCCAGTTCGCCGTGGTTTGCCCGGCGTAACTCCGGCGAGCCCCCGAGGACCTTTGTTCATCTTCTTCCTTTGTCCAGGGTCTTTTATGCAAAAGTACAGGACTGGTTCGCGAAAGTTTGAAAGTTCTAGGGTTCTCGGTGAAAATAGATTCTTACCCTAGATTTGATTTTTTCCCGAATCTTGTAAAATCGATTAAAAATCGTAGAAAAATCGGAAAAATAGGCAAAAATACTCTCTGGAATCGTGAGAACCTAAACTACAATCTCTATTAGGCATGTTATTGCTTTTGATGAACTGTTTTTGAACTAAAAATCAAACTGTGAAAACATAAAGTTGTGCACCATTTCAAATCCAGAGCTCCGCTGGGGTTGAGCTTTGAATATGTTGTTAGTATAGGCTTTGGACAGCTTGTGTCCAAAGGAGACCCAAAAATATGATGTGTAGCACCAGTTATGCATTTAAATGTGTTTTCTGACTTTCTGCAGTAAAGAAATCACTAAAAATAATATATGCAGTGAAAAATTACCATTTTGCTCCTGAGAACTTAAAACTTGTTAGAACACATGGTTAAAATAAGAAATGTAATTTCTGCTCTGTTTAGGAGGGCAAATGATTAAATATGTGTTTTTGGATAGAAAAATAATGAGGACTACCCAAGGGTTATTTTGAGCCACCACTTGGCCAGAGCCCTCCTCATGATATTGCTTAGCTTTGGTAGGAAGATCTCCCGAAATAGATGAAATTTCAATTTATTATGCATTTAATTCACTTCCTGCAGCTAGCTGTCTATAGATTTTTAATAAATTTTGTATAGCTCGAAAATAGCTAAATTTTGGAGTGAGCTTAGCTCTTATACTCCAGTAGCTGTCATAAAGTTTATAGCTAAAATTGATGAACAGAAATGGAAAAACAAAAATAGAAAGAATCTAGGTGGAAATTGAATTATATAAAATAATAAACCTTTTGGGTTAATTGGTTAAGTTAAAATAGTTAAAATCTGAAATTCAGAACAGCACCCAACTTATTGAGAAATCAAATAAGTTTCTTTTATATATGTACACAATCACCATCGAGCTAAATCAAACTTTTCCACACCAACACCTCGCTTGGTGAAGAAAATACAAGTATCCATGTATGTCTAGGTGAATATGGCCTTCAAGGCCCTAGTCTTAGCATCTAAAGGCAGCCGCCTTAAAGTTTATGCATATCATGTAGAAGGCGCGATCCCCGACGGCGACTACACCCTCATCCCCGCAGAAGAGGAGCAAGTCCCGGAGCCCGGCGCCGGTGCAGACGTGACCAACCCCGGAGCTAACCCTCAGTCCGAGCAGGAAGGCAAGCCCCGGAGCATAACCTAACTTTACCAAATTATGCACTTTGAATTCTCTATGTCTGTGCATTTACGTTTCAAGGAGTTGATTGAATACCTTAGCTGCACATTTCCTAGTACCTATGAATTGCAATACTAGTATGAAAGGATCGATAGAGCATTGCTTTAGGTCCGTTACAAGTCGAGTGATTTCCTGTCACTCGCGAGACATAGGAATTGCTTGTCTTTACTTATGTTGGAATCATAAGGATTGACGGGCGGGATGATAGATGTAGATCTCCCGTCCGTGTATGATAATTGATTTAAGGTCGAAATGTGTGGTTGAGTGTGTCAAGTTTTTGAACGTACCACATGCATGCCGGTATATGGGAGCCGGTAAGCCCGGTACCAGATTGAAGCAGCTAGGGCCGATAGCCATCTCTCCTTGGAAACTTTGTTTCCCCTGCCGTACACTTGTGGATATATGCGTGATGCTGTGAGTGAAGCAGTAAACCTTTATCCTAAGGAAGTGGACCCGGTTCCGAATTGTGGATCGATGGGAAAGGTTGGGAAATGCTTGTACCTTTTATAGCAGGCAGAGTATCCGTGTGTGTTGGGTTTTCCCTGGCCAGGTAGCACAAATTCGGTTCGAACTGTCCGCTTCTCGCGGTTAATGAGACTGCTTGACCGCCCTGCTACATTGAGTAACAAGTGGAATTATGAGATTTATGAACTTGTTGTATGAATTAACTTGTATTGCACCACTTGTATGCTTAGAGAGGATGCTAATCTAGAATGGTTAAATTTACTAGAATATGATGCTAAAACTTGAAAGCAAGGACTTATTTAGTTGCTTTTTGGCAAACAAACCCACTAGCCAAAAGCCTTTCATTGTCTAGATGTCGGTGATGTAGTTTTCACCCGACGGGTAAGTCTTGCTGAGTATTAGTATACTCAGCCTTGCTTGTGGCATTATTTTACAGGTATTCCTTTGGATGTCGATGCTTTGTCTTGGCCTGTCCAGGTTCCACCTGGCTGGCACATCGAATGGGTTCCGTCCTCTGGCGAGGATCGGGAGGAGTAGCTTCGTGGCAGGCTTCAGCACGGAGTTGCTTGTATCGTCGTTAGATGTTTATCTTCCGCTGCAATGAACGTTAATTTCAGTTGTTGAACTTTTAAATTCCGCTGCAAGACTTGTACTCTGATTTAAATTTGAACCTGGTTTGTAATAACTTGTAATACCTATTTGTGTAAGTTAATTTGTGGAATGTTGTTATCTCTGGAACTCACCTTCGTGTGGGCGTGCTGTTGTTTCGATCGAGAAAAGTACGTGGTTTAATCGGGTTTAATCCGACGGCGCTCCAGCTTATTCCGGATTAAGTGCCTGACTACGTGATTAGTGGTCCCAAGGTACTTAACTTGGAATAATTTCGGAGTGGAACCGCCACAATTCATTAGGAAATTTCTTGAAAGCATTAATTTTATCTATAATGACTTTGTGTCTCTCCTCTCTCTCATCCTTAGAACCCATGTGAATCTCATCAAGCTTTGTCCACATTTTATGGGCTTTTGTCTCACTTCTAACTTGGTTGAAGTTTTCCTTGTGGAGACTTCTAAGGAGAGTGTTCCTAGCCTTAGCATTGAGCCTCGCATGAGACACCTCAAGTGGGGTGAGGTTTTCCTCATCAACGGGCGCGGGAAAACCAACGGTGGTAGCCCTAAGCACATCGGCATCCATGGCATCAAGGTATGCTTCCATACGGATCTTCCAATACGAAAAATCCTTGCCATCGAAAAACGGGGGAGGCCCTTCACTAGACATCTTGCTCTAGGTGGTGAAGCGTATCCTTTGAGCAATGAGGCTCTGATACCAATTGAAAGGATCAAGATGCCTAAGAGGGGGGGTGAATTAGGCTTCTACAAAAATTTAAGCGATAAAACAATCCTATGCAATAAGCCAATTCACCCCATGTGCCTACAAGTGTAGTTTGTGCCTAGCTAGTATTGAAAGGAGTTAAGCAACCTAGTTCCAATCCTACTCTATCATGGCAATTCTAGGAATAGAAATGCGGAAAGTAAACTTGCTCAAAGTAAAGAGAAGAGTAGGAAGCTGATTTTTCCCGAGGTATCAAGGAGTCGGCAACTCCCCCCTAGTTCTCGTTGGAGCACCCTCGCAAGGGTATAGCTCCCCCTTGATCCGTGCAAGGATCAAGTGCTCTCGTAGGGGATATCCATTTCCCACTCCGGGACGGCGGATTCCAAACCGTGTACACCTTCTTGGGGCTTCACACAATCTCCACGTGCGCTCCCAGGAACAACACCATCAAGCCGTCTAGGTGATGCCGAATCACCAAGAGTAACAAGCCAAAGATCTTCACTTGACCTAGACTAGACCAAGAGCTAGATGGATGCACACTTGCTACTTCCAAGCACTAAAGAGAGTCCTTAATCTTCTCAAGATCAAGAACACCAATGAATCCAAATGCCTCTCTTGCCCTCAATCACTTCCCAACAGCAGCTGGATGAACAGTGAAAATGTATTGCAAAGGGAGTCTCCAAGGTATGAGTGAAGGGGGATAAATAGCCCCCACTCAAAAATCCAACCGTTATACAAAGCGCAGAGCCGTCGACTAATTTGATGGTGACACCGTCGAATTAGTCGACGCTTGCTTTCCATTCAAACTTTGAATAGTGTAACGGCTAGTTACCTCACCGACTAATTCGATGCAACAATCATCGAATCAGTCGATGCTACCCAGAGTCATGCGCCACATGATCTTCACAAAGATCAGAGACCATTGACTAATTCGATGCCGCAGCCGTCGAATCAGTCGATGCTACACAGAACCATGTACTCTGGGGTCTTCATGTCTTCGAGCACCGTCGACTAATTTGATGGGGAAACCGTCGAATCAGTCGACGCTACTCAGAACACCAGACCACCAACTAAGTGGAAACTGAGGGTCGTCGACTAATTCGATGGAGGGACCGTCGAATCAGTCGACGCGACTCAGAGAACTGTGCCAGTATCTGTGTAAGAAAACCAGAGGCCATCGACTGATTCGATGATGCCTCAGCACCTCATCGAATAAGTCGATGCCTCTGAGTTTTGTGCAGTCTTCTTCTCTTTCGAGATCGAAACTCGTCCAATTCGACTTCTTTGAGTTTCTTAACTTCTCAAGGGCTTCAATGCAGCTTCCTAGTACTAGATTTCACAAGTGTGCACCACACCTAACCTCTAGTCTTGCCTAGGTCAAGCTAACAACTCTCGACCCCCGTTAATAGTACGGCCAAAGGAAAACAAAGACCTAAACTACTCTAAGTGCCTCTCATCATCCCAACGGCACTTAGAACTAGCTTAACCTTAATCTTCGATCATATCCTTTGCACCAATACAATCGTTCGCAAATGATGGCCAAGAATACCGTGAAAGCCCATCATTGCACTAACTTAAACTTGGCCTCTGCAAAACACTTGTTAGTAGCAATGATTATGTTGTCATTAATCGCCAAAACCGAATTTGGGGCCTAGATGCTCTTTCAGACTGACAATGAGAAGGAGAGAGAGAAAAAGAATATGAGTGTCCTCCACCAATCGGTGAGTGACAGCTACAAGCCAAATGAGAGAGAGAAAAAATAAAAGGGAGATGTTAGCCACAAAATTTGAAATGAGAGATGTGAGGATAAACCCAAACCAAGTACTCATTGTACTTGAGTACATAGATATATTACTTTCAGCTAATGACATAACATATCTTCCTAGTGTTATTTCACATCTTTTGCACGACTACAAAGATGTCTTTCCAGAGGAAACACCTGTTGGACTGCCACCTTTGAGAGGCATTGAGCATCAAATTGATCTTATTCTAGGGGCCGATTTGCCTCTTCCACCACAGAACACCAATCCAGAAGAAACGAAGGAAATTCAGAGGCAAGTACAAGGACTTTTAGATAATGTTTATGTGCGTGAAAATTTAAGTCCTTGTGTTGTCCTAGTAATTTTGACGCCAAAGAAAGTTGGTACTTGGAGAATGTGTGTAGATTTCTGAGCCATCAATAACATTACAATTCGCTATCGTCATCCTATTCCTAGGCTAGATGATATGCTTGACAATTTAGTGGTGCTATAGTTTTTTAAAAAAAATTGATTTGGACAGTGATTACCATCAAATTAGTATGAAGATTCGAGATGAATGAAAGCTGCTTTCAAAACAAAGTTTGGGTTGTATAAATGGTTAGTTGTGCCTATTGGTTTGACTAATGCTCCTTGTACTTTCATGAGGTTGATGAACCATGACTTAAGAGCTTTCATTGGAAAATTTGTTGTGGTTTACTTTGATGACATCTTAATTTACAGCAAGACAATGGAGAAACATGCTGAGCACATACAACAAGTTTTGGATGTGCTTAGGAAAGAAAATTTGTTTGCTAACCTTGAGAAGTGTACCTTTTCACAGATCAAGTTGTGTTTCTTGGTTTTGTTGTCTCTGGATAGGGTATTCTAGTGGATGAATCCAAGGTGAGAGCAATCAAAGAATGGTCAACTCCTAAAAATGTAAGTCAAGTCAGAAGTTTTCATGGCCTTGCTGAATTTTATAGATGATTTGTGAGATATTTCAGCACCATAGCTGCTCCATTGAATGAATTGACAAAGAAAGTGTTATGTTCAAATGGGGTGAACAACAAAAAATTGCTTTCCAAGAACTGAAGAAAAGGTTGACGGAAGCATCTCTACTTGTGTTGCCAAATTTCACAAAAAAACCTTTGAGGTTGAATGTGATGCAAGTGGCATTGGAATTGGTGGTGTGCTCATGCAAGACGGAAAACCCGTTGCATATTTTAGTGAGAAGTGGGTAGTGTGCTCATGCAAGTTTCAACCCCCGTGCTCCTATTGATATTCTACCTTTGACTACTACTGAGAAAATTCATAGTGATGCTAAGGAACATGCTGAGTTTATATTGAAAATACATGAAAAACTAAGGACAACATTGAAAAGATTATTGAAATGCATAGAATTGCTGGTAGCAAAGGTAAGAGAGAGATAAAATTTGAACCAGGTGATCTAGTGTGGTTGCACTTAAGAAAAGAACGTTTTTCACATTTGAGGAAGTCCAAGTTAATGCCTAGAGCTGATGGTCCTTTCAAGATAATTGAGAAAATAAATGATAATGGATACAAGCTTGAGTTGTCTCCCGAGTTTGGGGTAAGTCCGACCTTTAACATTTTAGACTTGAGGCCTTACTTGGGAGAAGAAGATGTGCTTGAGTCGAGGACGACTCCAATTCAAGAGGAGGAGGATGATGAGAACATCACTTCTACAGATAAACACGACGCTTCACCACTAGACATCCAAACCATTAAAGGTCCCATTACAAGAGCTCGTGCGAGGCAATTAAATTTAGAGGTGAGCTCGCTCCTAAGTGTTCTTATTAATAGTTTTGAGAATAATTTACTAACTATTGTTTATAACATGATTAGAAACCAAGGGGAAGATCAACAAACACATGGAGGAAGGCTTGGATGGAGGTCCAGCAAGGGCCGGCCAAGTTACATGGAGGTCCATTACAACTCAAGTTTGAGTCCACTTCGAAGTCCATGAGCTGCCTTTGGTAAAATGGACCCCCAGGCCACATACGGAGTCCAATTTTGATGATCCACATATGGTTGGAAAGAAGACTTCATAGAGCTTCCAATGGCCTTGTTTTGAGGCCCAAATTCCTGCTGAGTCATCAGGAATCATCCAAATAAGGTGGCATCCAGAATCTGTTCTGGTGCTGCATCACCATCTATTGGCCTTTGGGGCTTGTATCGTCGTTCAGCCCATTAGGGGGCACATCCAAGGGTCAACCATGACCCTAGACTCTATTTTACAGCAGCCACCACCACCATTAGGGTTTGAGTTTTGCTTTAGATCAATCTGTCTTTGAACAGGTCCATTCTTCGGTTTGTAGAACCTCAACTTGTGAACTTAATCATACATCGGCAGATTATCACAATTATTGAAGAGTTGCATTCTTTCGAGTTATTGCTAGTGTTCTTCGTTTCGCTTTCAGGGATTAGTCTTCTTGGTCAGGTCAACCGGATTATGAGACAGTTGATAACCAGAGGAGCCATGGTGCTAAGATTGCAGGGTTCGAGTTGCTGACTTGAAGCCGGATCGGTGTGTTTCACTTTGCCCAAAACAAGAGTTATCTTTTCCTGACGGAAGATTGGCCACCTAGGTCTCCTTAGTCCTCGACCAAGACCTTCACACCATCTGTAGCTCAGCCACCAAGTTTCACTCCATCCTCGCCAGCTCCTGCGGTTGCTTCTGAGGTAAGCAATGTGTTTGTTGTGCAAGTCAAGACACCATCTGCTTCTGCCGTTTCTGCTGTAGGCTCTTCTAGTAAGTCTGCGGGAATCGTGTATCACAAGTGCAAGGGCATGGGCCATTTCATGAGGAATCGCCCAAGTACTCACGTATTCATTGTTGCACCAAATGTTAATGGTTACATCAGTACTAGTGATGTTGAGGGTGATTAGGATGATGATGAGGCTGAGGCCATTTGTTCCGTGGCTGCGTCCGTGGGCCTTCCTAGTATCATGGTGCAGTGTTCGCTGAGTTCTCATGAGGAACCCGAAATAGAAGCGAAGATTCAGCGCAAAAACTTGTTCCACGTGTATTTGATCGCTCAGAATTTTCGTGTTCTCACCATCATTGACAGCGGGAGTTGCAATAATTTCGTGAGTTCGGATTTGGTTGACAAGCTTGGTTTGCCGACTCGTCCTATTTCTGATCCTTACTACCTTCAATGGTTGAATAGTAGTGGTCAAGCCAAGGTAACAAAAATTGCACGTATCCACTTTTCGCTTGGTTCTTATCATGACTATGCTGATTTTGATGTTGTACCTATGCAAGCATCATCTCTCTTATTAGGTAGACCATGGAAATTTGATAATGATGCTTCACACCATGGTAGAACTAATACATACACCTTCATGCATAAGAACAAGAAAATTACATTGCTCCCTTTATCTCCTAGTGACATTAAGAAACATTTTGATGACATTGCTAAGAAAGAGATTGCTAAGACAACTAACGCTACTAGCCATGTTCCTCCTGTTGATCCGCATCAAGGGATTAAGTTAAAGGGTGGTGCTTCTATTGCTAATACATCTAATACTACTACATTATGTGATAATCCTGATGCGCCTTGTTATACTATGCTTTGTCGCGGTATTGTTTTCATTCCAATGATCATATGTCTCGTACCTTGTATCCTGTTGGGACTAACCTTTTGCAGGAGCTTGTTGTGCATGGGATGGAGTCGAGGGCAACTCCAATTCAAGAAGGGAGGATGATGAGGGCATCGTCACGTTGGAATTGCATACACCAAAGTCTTCTCTAAGTGACAAGTCATCTCCAACTCAGCCGCCTTGTTCGGTTCGGATTTAGCCGACATCGCTGCACGGTTTTGGTGATATCTCTCTCATTAACCATTGAAATGAGGCATATAAGGATGCATTGGAACAGGGACGATGACGCCATCGATTTGGTTCTGGTCCAAGCTCCAGAAGGGTCGTGGATCATGCTGTGTGACCACGACAAGGTGCTGCATCACCTTTTTCGCCCATCATCGGGTCATGTATCGTGTCGGGCCTTGGCCCAAGTTGAGGGCATCCCCTCTGGTCGCCCCAACTCTAGGGCTTGTTCCATCATAAACAGGGCAACCGCCGCCGCTTAGACTCAAGTTTTGCTTAGATTATTATGTTTGATACAGTTTCGTCGTTCATCGGTTTGTGGAACCCCACATTCATGCTTAATCATTCATCTGCAGTTGTCACATTTATTGAGTGCTGTGTTCTTTTGAGTTCTTGCTTGTGTTCTTCATTGCGCAGGCAGGAATTAGCCTTCTCGACGAGGTCAACCGGATTGTGACTATGGTTAATAACTAGAGGAGTTGTGGTGCTAAGATTACCTGGTTCAAGTTTGCTGATTTGAAACTAGATCGGTGTGTTGCACTCCGCCAACAATAATATATCCTTCACCTGATGGAAGATCGGGTACCCTAGTTCCCATCACCACGTGAAAGGGGTTCGTGTGGAGTTGTAGTAGTAGGTCGGTCGGCCAGGCACAGGCTGGCCGACTAGGCATGTCTTCCACCTAACACCACCTTCCTTGTGTGTGGTCTACATGTGTCCTGGACATTGGTAGGAGTCGCGTTGAGTCGACGCAGCCCAAAATAGCCATGCAAGTGGGCCCTTCGATCCAAGGTGAAGCCTTCTAGGTCATTGGATTGGATCAAACCGACACGAAATACGCATCTCTGGATGGCCTGGACTTTGTTTTTTGAGCCTCAGATCAAAGACGTGGTAGTCGACTCTAGGCTGTGGCCGGCTGGCCAGTTTTAGGCTAGGCAGCCTGGCTATGGCCGGCCGGCCAGGAAAAAGCCATCCAGCCTGGCCTTTTCTTTTCTTCAATTTCGCCAGGTTTTCACCAACATGCCCCTCGAAACATAACTCATCCAAAACTCGTGGAATTTGTTCGTGATAAGCAAATTTATGCATGGAACATGGTGTATTTTCTCCATTTTATTCTGAAGATGTTGATGATATAATATATCAAATCGACCGTCAACAGACACCTTAGAAAGGTGCCACTTGTGGGCCGGACGATCTAGGGGTCGGCTAGCCCCCACTACACCACCTTAGCCACCGCCTTTGCGTGGTGGCCCTTGGACTGGACCTTTCCGTGTTTATGTTCATGCTTAGCTTCGTTTGAGTTAGTTTGGCTTGTCTTTTGAATCCTTTGAAGAGCGTGAAGTGTAAGGCGACCTTTTCTTTGTATATCTTTGCTCTTTTCTCTGTATTTTCACCCTGCATATCACAAATCACCAAAACTAATAGAAATAATTAGTAATAAAGCCCTATCCTAGTTTTTAGATTAGTGTTTTATGTTCTAATTGACAAAGAATATTCATAGTTAAGATCCATCAACAACCACCTCTCTCATCTCACTCTGAGGTCCTTCTGCTCTAGAAGTTGAAGCAAGCTCTAGTCCCCGACATCTAGATAGAGTCTAGTCTAATATAAGGCTATGTTGGCTTTCATAGTAGTCAGGAGTGTGCTAGGAACCTTCTCGCTCGTTCTTCTCCAAGCTTCTTCCCTTTTCTCTTTTATAGTTGAGTCTCTTGTGTCATTGGTCATCCCAAGCCTTCTTTCCCGGTCATTCATTGACCATTATCTTGCAACCTTTTTCAATCTCCCATAAGTTAGTTAGTTCATATTACTAGAAACACTATTCGTTTCATTCTTCAATATTTTCTAACCATAGTGCTTGCTTGAGGAATATCATGAAATAAATGAATGGTCCAAGGTGAAATGCTATAACGGGTTACTATGTGCGCTTGCGGAATATAGTTCTATATAGATTAAGAAGCACCACCAACAATTGGCTTAGTGCATAACACTGGGATTATGGTGCTACCGGGTGTACAATGGCTTTGTGGCCATCGATTGATTCGATGCAACAACCTGGTTATCACCAAACCACTCGATGCTCAATGGTTTCTTGCTCTTCCGTTGGTTTCGCTTCAGGTGTGTTCGCATTAGCTTCCGCTTGGTTTCCAAACTTGGTTTCTAGGGTTCGTAGCTCAACTTTGCTACATTAGCTTGGTCTCGTTAGACGAGAGGTTCTTCGTTATGAAGAAATTTTATGAGCTCCCATCCACCCCCTCTAGTCACCATCTCGGTCCGAAAAAATGTTCTATATACCAGTTTGGCCTCTAAACATTAGAGATCATTAACTTGTATTGCAGTGTGTTTGTGACATAAGATAGCAATAACATTATATTACTATAAAACTGTTTCGGTAGAAAGTATGTGCGTCATTTTCAATATCCAACCTTAATAAAAAAAATTGTACATATTTTTAAGATGGCATCCAAGTAAGAAAAATATTTTTTTTCAAGTAGACCACGGTTGAAATTGTTTCATATAATATATTATTTCATTCTTTATCTTTTCCTGAACTATATGCAAAATAAAATATCCTGAAAACAACGAATATTTATCCTCGCAAAACTCATTTTATATCTGTCGCCACATCTGAAAACAGTTTTGTTTTTGCGGGCACATCCAAAAACAGTTGCATGACACTCTATTTTTTTTTTGAGCTGCATGACACTCTATTTAATAAGATATATTTAGAATGGCCTTCTGAAATTTCAAATCGGTTAGCAGATATTTTTTTTTGAGACAGTTGTACTAGCAGATAGGTACAGGCCTTTGGATTACTGATGATGCAAAGGCTGTGTTCAGATTGGAGGTAGAAAATCCTTTTCTAGATAAATAGTGCACTCGAAAGCGTGTTCTGTGAGTGGGATGAATAGAAAAAACTCGTTGGAGAAGTATTTTTTTTTTAATATGAACACAGCCAAAACCTAACTTCGACCTTCTTCTTCCCGAAGAAAAAAGGAAAAAAACCTTCGGATCCGTCTCCCGTCGCCAACTCCCCAGCCGACCACGCCCCCGATCCACGGCGGCACGGCGCCCTCGAGAGCCTCCGACGCGGTCACGCGGCCCCATTCCCAGCCTACCGCTCCCCAATCCAATCCGCTCCGTCCGTTGTCCCGCGCGCGCAATCTTCACCCTCCATTCAATCTCCCCTTAATTTACCAAGGATCTCGCCGCCACCGTCCGTGTCACACCACCATGAAACCACCACCGCGCCTTCCTCTCCACCTCCTCCTCCTCCGCCGCCGCCGCCACCTCTCATCCACCGCCAACGCCGCTGCAGATGCCGCGGAACTCGCCAGCGCGCTCGCCGCGGCGCCCTTGCCGGATGCGAAGCGAGACCTTGCCGCCATGCTCCGCCGCCTCGGCCCTGCCGGTCTCGCCTCCGCCCTCTCGTCTCTCCAGGTGCCGCTCCCGCCCGCCTTCGCCCACCGCCTCCTGTACCATGTTCTCTCCGATTACCCTGCACGTCCCTCCCCTGGCGAGGACCTCCTCACTCCTCGCATCTCGGCGCTCCTCCTCCACTCGCTCGTCGCCGATCGCGCCGCGCTCCCCTCCGCGCGGCGCCTCCTGTCGCGCCTCATCCGCTTACACCCTCTTCACATCGCTGCGGAGGCTGTTGCTGATGTCGCCTGCACTGCCACTTCGGACCTCCTCATCCATGCCTGCCTCAAGTCGCCCGCCCCGGGGTCCCTGTCCCGCGCCACGGACGCCTTCCTCGTGCTCTCCGTGCGTGGCGCCTCGCCCTCCATCAAGACCTGCAATATCTTTGTCGAAGCCCTGGGTCGTGCTGGCCAACTTCACGCTGCCTGCAAGGTGTTCGACAGAATGCGGGATGGCAAGACTGTTGCCCCTGACGAGTACACATACACGTCGATGATTAAGGCACTCTGCAGGGCTGGACAGGTTGACGCCGCTTTTGTGATGCTTGCGGAGATGCAGAAAGCCGGGCTGCAGCCAACCGTGGTGACTTACAATGTTCTAATGGATGCACTTTGCAAGAGCGGGAGGGTGGAGGAGGCATTTCGGTTGAAGGTGAGAATGGTCGAAGGAAGGGTGAGACCAAGTGTGGTCACGTTTGGCATTCTGATCAATGGGCTTGCAAGGGGTGAGCGGTTTGGGGAGGTTGGAGAAGTGTTACAAGAGATGGAAGGTTTTGGGATCAGCCCCAATGAGGTTATTTACAATGAGTTAATTGGTTGGAATTGTAGGAAAGGGCATTGCTCAGAGGCGCTTAGGCTCTTTGATGAAATGGTTTCGAAGGGGATGAAGCCTACCGTGGTAACTTTCAACTTGATTGCGAAAGCTCTGTGCAAGGAAGGCGAAATGGAGCGCGCTGAGCAGATATTGGATGAGTTGTTGGTGTCCAGGATGATAGTTCATAGTGGCTTGTTTAACACTGTGATTGCGTGGCTTCTTAGAAGGTCTGGAAGACTGGACTCGGTGTTAAGGCTTATAAGAGAAATGCTTGCGAGATTTATGAAACCAAATGATCCTTTGATGACAGCTTGTATCCAAGAGCTTTGCAAGAGAGGGAAACACTTAGAAGCAGCAGAGATTTGGTTCAAAGTGTTGGAAAATGGT
Source organism: Digitaria exilis (assembly GCA_015342445.1). Classification (NCBI taxonomy): domain Eukaryota; kingdom Viridiplantae; phylum Streptophyta; class Magnoliopsida; order Poales; family Poaceae; genus Digitaria; species Digitaria exilis. The sequence goes on along the minus strand of JACEFO010001705.1, from coordinate 73,850 downwards.
TTAGGTGTCAATATTGCAACATCCAATGCGTTGATTCATGGGCTTTGTGAAGGAAATAACATTAAAGAAGCCAGTAAGGTTCTAAGGGCCATGGTGAACAATGGTATTGAATTGGACAGCATCACATATAACATAATGATCCAAGGTTGCTGCAAAGGCGGTAAAATGGAGGAGGCGATACAACTTCGGGATGACATGATCAAAAGAGGGTTTAAGCCTGATCTTTTCACATATAATACTTTTCTATGGGCTTACTGCAATTTGGCTAAAATGGAAGAGGCCCTTCACCTGTTGGGTCAGATGAAAAATGAAGGTCTTAAGCCAGATATTGTGACTTATGGCACCATAATAGATGGTTATTGTAAAGAAAAGGATATTCAGAAGGCAAAAGAACATTTGACTGAATTGAAGAAAGTTGGATTAAAACCAAATGCAATCATCTATAATGCTCTTATTGGTGGTCACTGTAGGAATGGCAACATTCCTGATGCACTTGGTGTTCTTGACACTATGAAGTGTAATGGCATACAGCCAACTGCTGTAACTTACTGCTGTCTAATGCATTGGATGTGTCATTCTGGTCTTGTTCAAGAGGCCAAGGCTATTTTTGCGCAATGTATAGTTAAGAACATTGAGCTTGGAGTAGTTGGCTATACAATTATGATTCAAGGTTTATGCAAAATAGGAAAAATTGATGAAGCGATTACCTACTTTAAGGAGATGCATTCTAGGGATATACCTCCAAATAAGATGACTTACACCACTCTGATGTTTGCCTATTGCAAATCTGGCAACAATGAAGAAGCTTCCAAGCTTTTTGATGAGATGGTGAGCTCAGGCATTGTTCCTGATAGTGTTTCCTACAATACACTAATTTCAGGGTGTTGTGAGACGGATTCATCAGATAAGATGATAGAAATTCCCGTTGAAATTCTCTCAAGAGTTTTGAAACAAGATGGTTGTTCATTCAATCCATTGTTTAACGGAATAGCTACACCCTGGTGCCAAAAAGAAGCTGCTTCCAGTGCTGAATGATGGGTAACCAAGGTACCATTGGGAATGACTCTGCTTTTTGAGACAAGTGTCGCTGAAGCATGTATAGCAGGAACTTGGGAGAATATGTGGGGTCTCACCTTGCCTTTGCTTGTATGGCTTATGGATCAAGAAAACATGCCATTCATGGTTATCTACTTTTTACCCTGGTCCAACAGAACCAGAAGGTTGAAGATATGTTGGAAGTTTTAGTATGCATTGTCATCAAGCATACTGGAGAGGCATCCAGGATCAGCCACAGAATGCAATTGAAGCTTATAACTGGTAAAGTGTGCATTATTATCTTTTTATTAGTTATTTGTTAATATATCTTGTTCGAGAAAAAAAAATTTGTTAATATATCTTGTCTTGATCAATACTGGATTGATAATTTTTTGTTCTATGAAAACAAACTATTTTTCTTCTGAATACTCATATCATATTTGCTGTTCATACTGGTGAGTTACTGAAACAGGTCTAGGTAATTAATTGTTTCGTTAGTGTAGCATATGAAAATATTGGAATAATCTTTTTTTGTCGGTGGGAAATCCTTTTGTACCTGAGAATGGTTGTTGCAAAACAAGCATTCAGTATTACTAGTCTTTGTCTCGTTTGCTTATTAGCACAGGCCAACATCAGTGCACCAAAACAACAAGAGAGCCCAGTCCCCAGTGTACAGTTCATCCATGCAGGGATGACTAATAAATAAAATTACTAGGTGCAAGAGAATTACAGTTCATCCATGCAGTGTACAGTTTATCCATTGAATTACAGTAGTCTGTAGTCATAGTCACATCTGCCTAGATGATTCTTGTTAGCATTCAACCTGCATTGTTTAGATTATTAATTGCATTTGGTAGACTGCTGCACTTGTTTACTGTACTTACATGTTCACTAGACTGGCGGAAACTTTATTCTGTTATTTTCTTTGAAATTTGTTTGTGAAACTCTGCTATTCTGGCTAAATTCATCTCCCATTGCCTATGTACAATTTGAACATACTCTACCTGCAATAGAAATGATCATCTTGGCCCCATCTTTAGAATGCGCTGCCATCTAGGATGTAACAACATATGTGGTTTCTCGCAATCAACAAAATAAATGTTCTGAAATTGGGATCTGATCCAGGACACAGTACATATTAACACCATGCATATGTTCATTTGATCACTCCCTTTCTTGCACCTTACCTTGCAACCATCTTAAGCTTAATTTTATATCTGGACTATAAAACTTGTAGCCACTAAGTAATGTCTGAGCTTCAAGTATGCACTTCAATTTCTAAAATGGGGTATCAGCTTGTCATTTGTAATGGCCTTGGAAAAACATTAAGTTGATTTTATGTTTTAGCTGTATAAACTATCTTTATCTGTTTATTTATCTAACATTGTGCTCTTTGTGTTGTAGCCCTGACTTTTAGTATTTCAGCCCGAACGGAATTTTCATTTCCCTCAAAAGGCTCAAAGGGCAGCTTTTGATACATATATAGACTCTAAGTGGCATATTCTACGCGATATACCGTGAAACCTACTTAGACACTTAAGGACTCGATACAAGCATATTCAAGTGAATATACTATGTCATGACACAAGACTTAAAATAGAAAGTGGCACCAGCCTTCTTCTATCATAGTAATCCTAATTTTAAGAGAAATGCTGCCTGTTACTGATTTGCTACTCCACATGTGCTTTATGCATATATGCACTACCATGAATCTACTCTTCATCATACATGAGGCACTGGAGATAGTTTTTGTCGTATAATTAGCAGTTAATATGTTAGCAGTCAGTTAACATGCTGCATACAAAGATCATTAAGAGGTTACGCTTCATTATGCAAAAATATAAAACTGAAACAGAAAAGTGCTTCTCCATTTCCTATTTAGTTGTTATACAGATGGGAACACATAATAATTGTTCAGTATTCAAGAATGAAAGCTGAAATGAGAGTGCATTGTGCATAGTCCTTTCAACTTCACAATATATGCAGCTGCAGACACCCTCATATTTAAACTTTCCGCAGCATATTGGGTTTACTACCTCTTCACTTGAGCTATATGTGGGTATAATCTAGTTAATGGCTATTTGATATGCCTTTGGAGAACAAATAAACTAAACCTTATTAGTTTCTGCCATATCTTTTCCTATTCCATTGTACGAGGAATACTCGTGGCGTTGAATTTCCATAATAACAGAGTGACGAGAAGTAAAAAACAAGGCTAATATTTGTTTTTGTTTGTGCAATCAGGTTTCGATATGCATTGATGTATTTGCTTTGTGGACCTGGACTACACTCTACAGCACGGACCCCTTGTTATGGTGTCACCCATTGCACTGAAGAGGCTAGCTCATAGCATTGAGCGCAGAAACATATGTTCATGTTTGCTACTGAAACCAAGTAGCGGATTCTGGCACATGCTTTTGTGGATACTTGGGAGCAACTCAGTGATGGTGATGCAGTGCAAATTGTCTTGAAGACTTCAGGAACTGTAAGTTCTGATAGGACATAAACTTTTAATTGTGCCATCATGGGATAATATGTTTTGGCTGTTTACTATAGTTAATTAAGTGATGCCACTCTTATTCAAATTCGTGCAGGAAATACCTAGCAAATTAGTAAAGATTCCTGTGAAGATGTCATGGGAAATTGGCTGGGTCGACTAACCAAAGCTAACTGGTACCAGATGTTATGAATCTAGATGGTCTTGGACCCAAGCAGCCCAAGCTAACCAAAGGCAGCAGCCGGATCACAAGAGCAGGGATAGGGAGAGTGATCGTCTATGAGCCATCAAAATCCATATCCATAACAGAAGAAGCCACAGCGAAGAGTTCAAGTGGCATTAAGCCATACGAATTTTTGTGATCTTAACTTTTACTGCTGGCACCAGCGTTGACTTTCATAACAAGTAGCGACTACCCTTGTCGATGTTTATTCCTCCACCATTGACCAATGTACAGAGCCCTGGCAAGCTTATCATCTGTCCAGGTTAAAACACCGGATCACTTGGTGCCGGAAGCACTGGTTGGAACTGTAGTGCAATGCGAAGCTCCATGTGCTACTGTACCAACAACAATTTTTTGTCCACGGGCCAGGTAACATAGTTTCAGTTGACACCTAGGGATAAGAATAGTTTCCTTGTTAGTTTAATTCTTTACAGGGATTCATTGTAGTGAAGACAGGATAGTGTTACAAATCCCTATAGAAAGGACAAGACGTATGCAGTTATTCATTATGAATCAAGAAGATATAATAATATGGCGGAATAGCCAAATTCATTTTTGAACCATCATTGAAAGCTCAATTTCATCCCTAAACTACAAAGATTGTTGTTCTTGTCCTCAAACTTTTGCACCTGGCTCTATGTGGAGCGCCAGCTAGCTCGTTGTGTCATCCCCTAGCAAGTGTTGGGGCTGTGAATTTTTGTTTTACCCTTGCATGTCACAAGTACCGTTTGTAAGGAAAAAATGTATTTTTATCCTTCAAGTATTGTGAAAGTGTGATTTTCATCCCTAATGTTTTAATTGGTGCAAATCAATCCCTTAACTAACTAAATCGGTGAACTAACCATGCCAATCTTAGTTTTACTAACAATTTAGTGCGCATTGACAACGATTTAAGCGCTCTGACCATCACACTGATAACCATGCTACAATACATAAACACCACGGATTTCTTTTTGACATTTATGTTCCTCATTCATGTTTATTTTGTTCATTTGAGGAGCCACAAATATTTATTGTTTATGAAATTTGTGTCTCAACTTAATTATTAATTTTCATTGTCTAAGTATATTGATTCATTCACCCATTTTGTTTTTCTACAAAGGTAAACTAAAATGTTTATGTTAATCCTAGTTGTTTTTAGAAATTACTCTACATTTATTATCCTATAAAATTTAAGTTTAATGTAAAAAACTATATAGAGTTAAACCTGTATGTGGTATGAGATTACGTGTCCCAGAGATATTTATTTACGTTAGAACTCCTATCATATAGCATTAAACCATTTATATACCAAGACAGGTATGATTAATAATTCACTAGTTTAATTACCTAAAGGGTTGATTTGCATCAGTTAAAACAGAGGGTCGAGTCACACTCTTGCAATACTTAGGGATGAAAAATACATTATTTCCATTTGTAAAGACTATCATGGTCTCTAACTAGAAGCTCTGAATGAACAACTACTTTTAGTATATCAATTGGAGATATGTTTACATTTCACGGTATTACAATATTAGCCATAGATCTCTCGCGATTACAATATGGAAACAAAAACAACTTTGCCAATTCTGTTCAGGCCTAAGAAAAGAGATGGGCAAGGGTAAAAACTATAGTTCATAGCCCTCAACGGTGACTAGTCGATCATGAGGCGACCCAGGTGGTGTTCCACATAGGACTAGGACGAAAATGAGCCAAGTACAAGAAAGTAAGAAACTAAGCTTTTGACAATAGTTCAAAGATGAATTTGGCTATTCCACCTAATAATATCGCAATTCATAATTCTCTTAGCTTATCTTATACTCTTATGTTAACTCGCCAATATAGTGATATTATGTTCACTACCTAAAAGGTTTTGGTAGTTTGGTGCAACTTTGATTGCAAAAATCAAAGGAATAACTATTGGTAAGGGAAAGAGAAAATATTTTGGTAATGGAGGATGAGATATCCATGGTTTTTAAAGTGGTAAGGCGAGGCGATGGGGTACCACTCAGCCACTTAAGGTGTCAGGAGAGGTGACGCCTTACTTAGCTCCCTAGCCTATACTATAGTATATACGTACCTTGTTGCTACCACTTGTTTTGCCTACATTCCTTCCAGTGTCTTGCCTTCTCTTTCCCTAAACTGCAGCCTACACATGAAAAGGAATAAGTCAACAATAATCACTCCACATACCTCAACAAATGGCCACATAGGACAACAGATTATAACTGACAAAAATTAGCAAGACAAGTGCATGAATAGCAAAAGTATTGTAGGATCGGTATAATACTCCAAGTCTCCAAGGACACAAGTCCAACAACTTAATTAGTGCTACGCTGGTGCACAAAAGTAGCAAAAGCTGAAAAACAAAGGTCTGAGATCTCTCAAATTAGTATCCATCATCAAATTCATCAATGGTGTTATTCGTCTTGTCCTTCATCATTGACATTGGTTGAATGTCTTGCACGCCTTGGAAAAATCATGGCCTTCAAGCGATTGTGATGCACCAACAACTTTATCCAATAGCTGCCCTATAACAAGTTAGTCTGTATCACGCCAACGACCACTTGGAGCAAGCACATGCAATGAGTCAGCCCACTAATTGTTCCAGTCAAAATTCTCAAGGACCAAAGGCATAGGAGGATGCCAACACCAAGTTGCAGAATTTACTGAAAGCGAGTAGCACCATCAACTCGAAAGGTTCTAAGATGGATGGCATTTGTCTCCACCTCTTCCAATTCTCATTGCTTGGGAAAGGTGAAGGCATGGTTCTATGCTAGTTGGGACTCTTTCAACAACAATTGGGAGACATGCTCCAACGCATTTCTCACCAAGTACTTTCCGGTGGCTAAAACCAATGCCCTCAATGATGAGACTATTATAGAAGCTTGGGACCGCTTGCAAGAGTATATTGCAGCATGTTCACACCACGACATGGAATAATGGCTGATTATTAAGAATTTTTTCATGACCAAGTCAGAGATCATAGGAGCACATAGATGCAACAACATGAGGAAAATTCCTCTCGCTCGATGTAGCTCAAGCAAGGACGCTCGTAGAAAAGATTGCCTCAAATTAGAGGTGGAAAGGAGATAGACAAGTGACACGTGCCAAGGGAGTTCACTAGACTGACTGTTGACATGCTCGCTGCCAAGATGGGCCTTCTCATGGAGAGGTTCAAATCTCCGAACTAGGAGATGTCCCAGATTGCGGATTCTTGTATCATATGTGAGACATGTGATTCCGGGCACTCGGGCAATAACTGCCCGATGACTTCAAAGGATGTAAACTTCGAGAACAATTCAGCAAAGGAAGTCGGTGGCCGACGAACAATTTAGCAAGTTCATCAAGGTAATCAAGAAGCTTTATGTCAACATACTGCTTCTTGACGTTATGTAGGTCCTGTAACATCCCAGATGTTTAAGACCTTAAAAAAATACACTGATAACAGGGTAAAGGGGGCAGCTTGGTTGAAGCACACTCAAATTGGTTGCAAAATTCGAAATTGAATTTCAATAGGCCAATTTGACACCTAGCTGAGATCTTAAAAATTTTGTACTGAACTTGAAAATCTCCAAAAATAAAAGTTGTTTGTCATCACAAATAAAGCCTAGTAACTGTTGGGAACTTTTCAAGATTTTGCAGTTAAGCCCCTCAAAAACTCTAAAAACCCTGCAGAAGGCGACCGAGACAGCTCGGCCAGAGCCGCGGGCGGGATGGTACGTGTAGATCTCCCGTCCGTGTATGGTAATTGGTTTAAGGTCGGAACGTGTGGTTCTGTGTGTCAAGTTTTTGAACATACCACGCACATGCCGACCTATGGGAATCGGTAAGCCCGGTACCAGATTGAAACAGCTAGGACCGATAGCCATCTCTCCTTGGAAATATTTTGTTTCCCTTGCCGTACACAAGTGGATATATGCGTGATGCCGTGAGTGAAGCGGTAAACCTTTATCCTAAGGGAATGGACCCGACGCCGAATTGTGGATTGATGGGAAAGGTTGGGAAGTGCTTGTACCTTTTATAGTAAGCATTATCCGTGTGTGTTGGGTTTCCCCTGGCCAGGTAGCAAAATTCGGTTCAAACTGTCCGCTTCTCGCGGTTAATGAGACTGCTTGACCGCTGTGCTGCATTGAGTAACAAGTGGAACTATGAGAAGGATGAATTTGTTGTATGTACTAAATTGTATTGCACCACTTGTATGCTTAGAGAGGATGCTAATTTAGAATGGTTAACGCTATTAGAATTTGATGCTAAAATCATGAAAGTAAGGATTCACTCTTAGTTGCTTTCCGGCAAACAAACCCACCGGCCAAAAGCCTCTCATGTCTAGAATTCGGTGAAGTAGATTTCACTCAACGGGTAAGCCTTGCTGAGTATTAGTATACTCAGCCTTGCTTGTGGCTTTTATTTCAGGTACTGCTTTGGAGGAGGCGGTGAATTCCGTCTCTTGGCCTGCCCAGGTTCTGCCTGGCTGGCATGTCGAGTGGGTTCCGTCCTCTGCCGAGGATCGGGAGGAGTAGCACCATAGCCAGCTTCATTATGGTGTTGCTATGTATCATTGTTAGTTAAATTTCCGCTGCAATGAACTCTCGTACTTTTATTGAAATTCGAACTTGGTTTGTAATAACTTGTGGAGACTATTTATGTAAGTTGAATTTGTGGAATGTTGTAATTTCTGGAACTCACCTTCTTGTGGGCGCGTGTTGTTTCGATCGTGAAAGTACGTGGTTAATCGGGTATAATCCGATGGCGCTCCAGCTTATTCCGGATTAAGTGCCTGACTACTTGATTAGTGGTCCGTGAGTACCTAACTTGGAATAATTTCGGAGTGGTCCGCCACAGCTGGTATCAGAGCAGAAACATATGCACCAGAGAGAGCAACATACCCTTAATAAACAACTTTGAAATAAAATATGCCAACCCTTGCTTCCGCCGCGCTCTTGCGATGGGATGCCATCCATAGGACCGCTAAGGATAATTAATAGAGCGTAAAGCCTATGTGGGTAAGGGATCGCGATATGATAGGTCGCTAATTATATTACTAACTCCCAGCACATTTCATTCTGTCATTTACTTTTCGCAATGGTGGGCGCAAGGTACGGCGATTGTTGTAACGTACCACGACACTATATGACAATATAGTGGCGGCATAAAGTTAATACGCTGTGATGGCGTATGAAACTAGAATAGCATGGTGGGCGCAAGGTACGGTAATTGCTGTAGTGTACCACGGCATCATATGCAAATATGATGGCGGCACAAAGTCAATACGCTATTTCATGTGCGTATGAATTATCAATATGTTGCCTCGGTGACATATGAAGCATTGCCCGTTCAATGTTGAACGTTCGGGTGCCACCACTATAGTGGGTGGTAATGAATGGGGACGCTTCCATGAGTGCTGGCACGAGAGGTTCATTATACTGCTCTGGAATGGAAATTTTCTACGGGTATGCTAACCACGATTCCGTAAGTTGAACGGTTAGAAAAGTTCGGCTAGCTAATATAAGGAGAGACGAATATTGCCTAGCCACCGGCACTGACTTTGTAAGCCAAAGTTATTGGCACGTGTGATGGTGAGAACGATTAGGCCGCTCGTGCATGCAATTCACTGAAACTCAAGTAAATCATGTTGAATGACCTTAAACTACCCGTTGCAAAATTGAATGATGACCGGAAACTGTGCTGGAACTCTACTGAAAACAGACCTGCTTGCACTGTCGCTTCGAGCCTGAAAACCCCACCAAACAAAAAAATGCCCAATATGGAAGTTGTCACAAATGTTGTCTAGTTCGTGCTGTAGAAATTTCAACAATTTTGGTTCAGTGAATTAAGAGTTAGGATTAAAATGGTAACCCCCTGTCTGCTGGAATTTCCTGGGAACAGTGAGATAGGAATTGAATTTTTGCACCTTCTTAACGACTGTTTCTGTTCAAACCTTCAACATAAAACTTGTTTGGAATTACCTAAACAACGTTCTGGCCAAGTTTGGGAATTTCTGGGTTTGTAGAATTTGAGTTTTACAATTTTTACTACACTGTCCAGAATCTGTTTTTGGTTTATTGGCGCTAACCGGTTCTCACACTTGACCTTTTTTTCAGATGGACGGCCATGCTGACCTTGCTAGCTACCCCAATGACGTCTCCTTCTCGGACTGCCTTGGATGGGTGGGTTTCCCTAGCATCCTTTGGTCCGTGTTGCAGGGATTTGACTACCCCACCCCGCCGCAGTATGAGAGAACCATCCTCCGTGACCGTGGTGTGACACGATCCAGAGTGCGTTTGGTGGTGTACCGCCACCCACCGTGTCCAAGCTCGCCCACATGGAGTGTGGAAGTCTATGGACACCATATGGATACCACCTGTGAGTTGGCTGCTCTCAATGGGATCAGCTCTTTTTGTGCCCAGAACCAGGACCTGGTGGAGCACCAGCTACTTGGACTGTTCCCACTGGTCCAGCCTGACGACGCTCATTGGATGAGGCGCTATCTCAGCTCACCTTTGAGGGTAGCAGAGAACCCCGTTGCTGCAGCCGCACTTTTGATGAGGTGGATTAGGGCCTATCACCGGCTGCAGGCACTACTGGGGCAGGCACAAAATGAAGCCCTTAACCTTGCCATTGACATGTCTGCTCGTGCCCGTGACCTTGGGATTGAGAGGACCTCATTGTCCATAGAGGTGAGCACTAGGGATGTCATGATTGCTGACTTGGAGAGGCAGCTGACCGACCTCCACATAACGCACAATAATGCCAACAATGAGCTAGCTCAAGTGAGGGACGAGCTAGAGAATGTGCAGGCCGACTTGGAGCATGCCAATGCTATGCTAGCAGCGCACGATGCTCAGCACCTCCTCAACGAGGCGGGAGAAAATGAAGGAGAAGCCCCTGATTCAGACATGGATACCGAGGATGACATGCCACCCCTACCCGCTCCGCCGTCACCTAGGGCAGCAAGGCTACCGCTAACAACCTAGACGACTTCTAGACGCTTGGTAGCAAGTTACTTCTCCGTGTAGCCTAAATTTTGGTTTCATGATGTAATAGGCTAGTGAGAGTTGAGTTCTTTTAAGCAATTGAACAATGTAATGCAGTTGGTATGGGATGTATGTGCCCCAAGACTTGTGAATGGTTGTAATGTTTATGTTGAAAACTTCTGCAGCCACTCTTGTTTTAATTAGTGACGTGTGTTCCTTTCGTTTCTGGGCTATGACTTGAACTACAAAGTTGTCTGAAATTTGTCAAACAAAACGCTCACCAAATTTCAACTCCACCCGTTAAGCGAAATAAAAATGGCAACCAAAACACTACAGCTCGGCCTTCTGAAAAGCAGCAAAAACAGAGGACTGGAATTCGAATTTTTCGGCCTAGTTCTAGCTTGATTTTGGTCCCAAGCCGAACACGAAAGTTGTAGAATAAGAAATTTTCCAGCTACTGACCGAATTAGAGTGTCTAACTCGACCCCTATTGAAGGATATGAATTTTCCCCCAAAACTGCTTGCTGATATGTTATCCTTATGCAGTAAACTTCATTACATTGCCACGTTCTATCTTGACATTCGTTTATGCAATCTTATGGATTATGGCTAATACAAGTACCTACTGCAGATGGCTATCACTCGCAGCGGTCACGATGCTAGCGGGTCCAATGCTAACCAGCAAGGACCGGAAGGACAGCAGCCACCACCACCTCCGCCACCGCAACAACCCCCAACTTGGCAGCAGCTGTATGCCACCCAGTCGGAGATCCTCCGTAACCTGCAGCATCAGCAGCAGATGATGCAACAGCAGATGCAGCAGCAAGGTGGTCATCGTGCCCCCCACCTCAAGTGGCATGGTATGAGGACTTCCTGGCCACCCACCCTCCAATTTTCTCCAGAGCCGAGGAGCCCATGGAAGCGGACGCATGGATTCGGGCCATCGAATCCAAGTTCTCCATACTGGCTACACCTTGCACTCCAAACCGCAAGGTGGTCTTTGCGGCACAGCAGCTCCGCGGCACAACTCTCCTGTGGTGGGAGAATTATCTGGCTCTCCAGGAGGAGAACCAATGTTTCAAGTGTGGCAGCAACAGCCATTTCATCAAGGACTGCCCGCAGAACAAGCCGCAGAACCAACGACCTGGAAATCAGCAGAACAAGGGCAAGCAGCAGCGAGTCCAAGTCAGGCAGGAAAGGCTCAACTATACCACCCTGGCTGACCTACCTGAGGGAGCACCGGATATGACTGGTACTTTCCCTACCCACAACCAACCTACTGTGATATTGTTTGATTCCGGGGCAACACACAGTTTTATAAGCACCAGATTTAATGCAAAATGTGGGTTAAAATCATATCACACCAAACCAGCATATGTGATATCAACTGCGGGAGGTAAAATAGCATCCAACCAAGTCACTCGAAAAGTACCAATCAAGCTAGGTAGTAAAGTTTTTCCTACTGATCTAATCCTGCTTGGATTGGAAGGAATTGATATTGTCACTACACCATTTACCATTTTTCCCGACACTATACTGTTGGGAAAGATTGTTTATCCTTGTCACACAGTCTGTCGGCAAATCAGTAAACATTAGCCATCAAGAAAAGTGTCGGCGTTGGTCCAAAAAGCCTACAAAATATATGTCGGCGTTGCTGCGTTCTACGGATAAACCGTCGGCATTTTTAACTAGACATATAATGTGTCAGTATATGTTGGTCGTCGACATTTAAAGTGTCGGCAATGAGCTTTAGATAGATCGAAATATTTTGTTTGTACAACATGGCGCGTTTTCATGATCTCCCGCTCAGTTTTCGCGCTAAGTGTCGAAATTTTTCCTTCCAAAACCACGGTACCCTTCTCTTCCCCACCCTATCCAGATCCACGCACTCCTCCCACCCACACACTGCACGCACGCACGTCTCCCACCCAGTGCCGCCGCCCCTCCCATCCAGCACCGCCGCCCCTCCCAGCCCTTCCTCCCCAGCGCCGCCGCCCCTCCTCCTCTCCATCCCCTAGCGCCGCCGCCCCTCCTCTCCTCTCCATCTCCCAGCGCCGCCGCCCCTCCTCTCCTCCACCCCCAGTGCCACCATCTGTGGCGGACCACTCCGAAATTATTCCAAGTTAAGTACCTCGGGACCACTAATCAAGTAGTCAGGCACTTAATCCGGAATAAGCTGGAGCGCCGTCGGATTAAACCCGATTTAACCACGTTCTTTTCTCGATCGAAACAACAGCACGCCCACACGAAGGTGAGTTCCAGAGATTACAACATTCCACAATTTAACATACACAAATAGTATCTCAAAGTTATTACAAATCAGTTTGAAATTAAATCAGAGTATTAAAGTCTTGCAGCGGAAATAAAGTTCATTGCAGCGGAATTAAAAGGTTCATCGCAGCGGAAGAAAATCTAACGACGATACAAATAACACCATGCTGAAGCCTGCCACGGTGCTACTCCTCCCGTTCCTCGGCAGAGGACGGAACCCATTCGATGTGCCATCCAGGGGGAACCTGGGTAGGCCAAGTCAAAGCATCGACGGCCACATCCAACATGGTACCTGTAAATCAATGCCACAAGCAAGGCTGAGTATACTAATACTCAGCAAGGCTTACCCGTCGGGTGAAAAATACATCACCGACATCTAGACATGAGAGGCTTTTGGCTGGTGGGTTTGTTTGCCAAAAAGCAACTAAGAGTAGGTCCTTGCTTTCATGTTTTAGCATCATATTCTATTAGATTTAACCATTCTAGATTTGCATCCTCTCTAAGCATACAAGTGGTGCAATACAATTTATTTCATAGAACAAGTTCATCAACCTCAAAGTTCCACTTGTTACTCAATGTAGCAAGGCGGTCAAGCAGTCTCATTAACCGCGAGAAGCGGACAGTTCGAACTGAATTTCTGCTACCTGGCCAGGGGAAACCCAACACACACGGATACTCTGCTTGCTATAAAAGGTACAAGCATTTCCCAACCTTTCCCATCGATCCACAATTCAGAACCGGGTCCATTTCCTTAGGATAAAGGTTTACTGCTTCACTCACAGTCTCACGCATATATCCACAAGTGTACGGTAGGGGAAAACAAAGTTTCCAAGGAGAGATGGCTATCGGCCCTAGCTGCTTCAATCTGGTACCGGGCTTACCGACTCCCATATATCGGCATGCATGTGGTACGTTCAAAAACTTGACACACTCAACCACACATTTCGACCTTAATCAATTATCATACACGGACGGGAGATCTACATCTATCATTCCGCCCGTCAATCCTTATGATTCCAACATAAGTAAAGACAAGCAATTCCTATGTCTCGCGAGTGACAGGAAATCACTCGACTTGTAACGGACCTAAAGCAATGCCCTATCGATCCTTTCATACTAGTGTTGCAAGTCATAGGTACTAGGAAATGTGCAGCTAAGGTATTCAATCAACTCCTTGAAACGTAAATGCACAAGCATAGGAAATTCATAGATGCGTAATTGGTAAAGGTTAGGTTATGCTCCGGGGCTTGCCTTCTTGCTCAAGCTGGGGGTTAGCCTCCGGGTTGGTCGATCCTTCGCCGGCACCTTCTTCCGGGACTCCTTCCTCGTCAGCGGGGATGAGGTGGTAGTTGCCGTCCGGGATAGCGCCTTCTACATGAGATGCATAGTTTAAGGTGGCTGCCTATTGATTCTAAGATTAAGGCCTTGAAGGCCATATTCACCTAGACATGCTTAAGTACTACTATTTTCTTCACAAAAACAGAGTAGAGGTGTGGAAAAGTTTATTTGACTTCGATGGTGATTGTGTACATATATAAAAGAATTCTATTTATTACTTCACAATTTAGGGTGCTGTCCTGGAATTTCAGATTCCCTTTATTTTATTCTAACTAATTAACAAATAGGTTTATTCTTTTATATAAATCAATTTCCACCTAGATTACTTCTCATTTTTGTTTCTCCATTTCTGTTCATCATTTTATCTATAAACTTTATGACAACTACTGGAGTATAAGAGCTAAGCTCACTCCAAAATTTAGCTAAATCTGAGCTACACATAATTTATTAAAAATAAATCAATCAGCTGTCTGCAGAAATGAAATAAATTCATATAAAATCGAAAATTCATCCAATTCAGGAGATTTTCTAACCAAAGCTAGTCATAAGCATGAGGAGGGCTCTGGCCAAGTGGTGGCTCAAAATAACCCTTGGACAGTCCTCAATAAATTTCTTTCCAAAAACACATATTTATTTATTTGCTGGTCTAAACAGAGCAAAAATTTAGTTTTTCATTTTTAACAGGTGTGCTAACAAGGTTTTAGTCCTCTGGAGCAAAATGGTGATTTTTCACTGCAGGGATTATTTTTAATAATTTCTGAACTACAAAAAGACAGGAAACACATTTTAATTCACTACAAACAACATATCCAAAGATCAACCCTAGCGGAGCTCTGGATTTGAAATGGTGCACAAGTTTCAATTTCCACAGTTTGAATTTTAATTCAAAAACGGTTCATCAAAAGTATACACATACCTAAAGGAGATTGGAGTTTACAATCTCACGAATCCAGGGAGTATTTTTGTGCATTTTTCTGATTTTTGTACGATTTTTAACGGTTTTTACAAGATTCGGGAAAATTAGATCTAGGTTTAAGAATCTTTTTACGCCGGGGACCCTAGAACTTTCAAAACCTTTCAAACTAGTCCCGGACTTTTACACGGAGGACACTGGAAAAACGAAGACGATGAACTTATGCCCTCGGCTCTCGCCGGAGTTGCGCCGGCCAAACGGCGGCGAGCTAGGGTCGGGCAAGTGGGGGAAAAGATCCAGGGGCTCACCACGAGTCGGTTGGGGACGGTTGGGAGGCCGGGGAAGCTCGGGGTTTTGCCGGCGACGAGCGGTGGCGGTGCGGCCGCCGCGACTGCTACGCCGGTGAGGTCGGAGGCATTCGTCGGGGTTTGAAGGGTCCTAGAGCACCAGTGGAGCTCGAGGAAGCTAAAGGCGTGCTCGGTTGACCTCGGGGACGGCTCGGAGTGGGGTCTCGACGTGCGGGTGCTCCGGCGGCCGAAAATCACGATTTGGGGGAATTCTTGATTTCTCGCCGGAGAAGTGACAATAGCTCGGGAGGAGTGGGGGGAAATGGAGCTAGGGTAGAGGTCTAGCTACGTGCGCGATGAATTTGGGAATGGTGGAGTGTGGAAGGAGAATTTCTCGGCGAAGCTCGGCTCGGTTCGCGCGTCGCAAGGAAGAAGACGACGGGGAAGTGCGCGAGGAGACGAACTGGAGCAGTGAGCGAGTGAGTGGAGAGTGAGAGCGGCTCGGTGGGAGGCTTGGGCACGCTAGAGCAGGGTCGTGCGGCCTCGGGAGCGTGCGCGCGGAGTAAAAGCCGACGCGACGCGCCATTGATGCGCTGGGAGCTTGGACAGAGCGCGAGCGGCTCGGTTGGCGAGGGAGATCCTTGCGTGCTGCTGGAGGATCGTCTACAGGGTGTGTTGGAGCGTAGCGGGACGGAATCGCGGCCTGCAGAGCGTGCAGCGCGGCGCGAGCGCGCGTGCGGACACGGCGGCGCGAGACCGGCATGATGGCGTTCCGCGGCGCGAGGCGAGACGACTCGACGGCGGCGACGTGATGGCACGGGAGGGGCTGGACAAGTGCTAGGCGACAAGCGCCAGCGTCCGCCGCGGCTCGGCCAGCTCGGCGCTGCCTGCGCCGCTCGCCAGCCACGTGGCGGCCGAGCTCCGGCCAGCGCAGGGGCGCGCCAGGGCCACTGTTGGCGCCCGTGGAGCTCCGTTTTCCAATTCGAATTTTCTCCAAAAATTTGAACTGAACTTGAAAAAGTGTGAAAATAAAAGTTGGAGTTTGGGAGATGGGACACAACTTTCTTTTTGGGATGAACCTGAAATTCCAAGTTTTTCGAGCTCAAACAACCCAAATACAAAAAAAGGTGCCCAGAATGGTATTTCGAGTTTTCGAGGGACTAAACTGCAAAATTTTCAAAAGTTCCAAACAGTGACTAGGGTTTATTTATGATGACAAACAACTTTTATTTTTGGAGATTTTCAAGTTTAGTACAAAAATCTTGAGTTTTCAGTTGGGCGTCAAACAACCCTTGTTTTTGAATTTAAAATTGAATTTTTGATGGATTTTTAAGTTTCAACCCATAATTCCCTGTTACATTGGATTTTAAGTGCACTTTTAATCATGTTGACATTCACACCATCCCTCCTCCCCTCAACCCCAGCGCCACCGCCCCTCCCAGCCCCTGCATCCCCAGCTTCGCCGCCCCTTCTCCCCTCCATCCCCAGCGCCGCCGCCCCTCTTCCCCTCCATCCCCAGCGCCGCTGCATCCCCTCCCAGCCTCACCCACCCAGCGCCGCCGCCACGACCACCTATCCTCTCCAACCCAGCGCCGACCTCCCCTCCCACCCAGCACCGCTGCCTCTCCGTCAACTTCTTCGCTGCTGCCGTGCTGCTCAAAGGTAAATTACTTTTTTTTCTTTGGATTTGTGGCACAAAGACAAGGGACAAGTGCATACAGATTAGTTGATTCATATGATTTTGTTTCGGCAGAGAACTGTAGTTCGAGAGATTTGAGCTGAAGAACTAAACGATTTGACTACTCGTTGTGAACACTTTGCTCGTTTTGGATCTGAAACTACTAGTAAGTTTTCTTGTGTCAAGAGCACCATTACATTTTTATTGCAGAATAGTGTTGTAGTGTTGTATGTGCATCTATGTCATGACATGAACTAATTTTCTCTTTCACCCCTTGATTCCTTATAGCCAAATTTGGTTAAACAAGGTGCCAGGTTGTACGTCCTTAAATCTAGTGCAGAAAGCCTGGTTGGAGGTTCTCGTGTCGACGTCGATCATTGAGTATATATTGGTATGAACTTTTACACTCTATGACTTATGATTATTTTCTTGGGATGCAAATATTCATTGTGCGTGGACTGTGGTATGAAATTGTTTTGTGGTCTGAATGTGTCTTCCTGACCTTGAGCTTGTGACTGTCATATAAGTGCATACCTGTACTTTGTGTATTGTACCATTGAAATAATTTGTTTAAAGGCTCATCATGGACAAAAGGTGGATGAATCAACCTAGGTATATACAATAAATCAATCAAGTGTTAGATACAAGATTTGTATTAGTGTTGGGTCTAATATGCTGTAATTAACTATATGTAGGCAAACTGATGAATATATGAAAGGAGTGAACATGTTTTTAGAGTTTGCTTTTAGTAATTCAGCTAAAGGAGACAAGATATTATGTCCTTGCAAGATATGTCAGAATTCATGTTGGAGAGTTAGGGATGTTGTTCGTGAGCACTTGATATGCGATGGGTTTGCAGAAGGTTACACAACATGGATGAATCATGGGGAGCAAAGTACTAGTGTTTTCCCAAATAGCATGCAGTATGATAGTGTAGAAATGGACAGTTCAAATGAAGAGGATGATATCACTGTTTTACTTCAAGATTTAGCAAATGGTTTAGATGACATGGGGGATTTAGAGGTAAATGAGGGGCAGCAACAAGAGGATATGGAAACATTTTTCAAGTTGTTAGAAGATGCGCGTAAAGAATTATACCCGGGCTATAAAAGATGTTTTGCCTGAAGGTTCTTCACTTCCTAAGAACTTCAATGCAGCCAAAAATACAGTAAAATACCTTGGTCTTGGGTACACAAATATTCATGCATGTGAGAATGATTGCATCCTATTTTGGAAACAGCATGAACATTTAAATTCGTGCCCAAGATGTAACACTTCAAGATGGAAATCTGAAAAAACCAGTCCAAATGGGAAACATGTGCACCGAGTTCCTAAGAAAGTGCTTCGTTATTTTCCAATAAAGAAAAGGCTGCAAAGGTACTTTATGTCCTCCAAAACAGCAGCTGACGCGAGGTGGCATGATGAAGGACGCACGAAGGATGGTTTGCTTAGGCATCCAGCAGATGCTCCTTTTTGGAAAGATTTTGATTCTAGATATCCTAAGTTTGCTGAAGATAGTCGTAATCTCAGACTTGCTGTAGCTACGGATGGATTTAGTCCTTATAGAACAATGAATTTAAATTATAGCATATGGCCTATCATTTTGATTCCATACAATGTTCCACCTTGGAAGTGTATGAAAGAAACAAACTTCATCCTATCTTTGCTAATTCCTGGTCGTAAGGCTGCTGGATCTGATATGGATGTTTATCTTGAGCCGCTAATAGATGATATGAGAGATATGTTTATTCATGGTGTACGTACAAAGGACGCTTCAAAGGGGGAATGGTTTCAGCTGCGTGCTGCCATATTATGCACCATCACTGATCTACCAGGACTGGGCCATCTGCTTTCATGTTCCACCTCTGGCAAACTAGGCTGTCCTGAATGCCACTCACATATATGCTCTGTCCAACTAAAAAAGGGTTGCAAGTACGTGTATATGGGCCATCGTAGGTTCTTAGATGCTGATCACATATTTAGGTCCAATGCAGATTCATTTGATGGCACCGTAGAGGATAGGACTGCACCTACACCACTTAGTGGAGAAGAAATTTTCAAACTGACAGAAAATATAGAATGGACTTTTGGGAAGGATCCAGTTACGAAGAAGCCAATCAAGCAACCACGAAAGGATGGTAACTCGCCACAAATTGTTTGGAAGAGGTGTTCTATATGGTTTAAGTTGCCATATTGGAAATACTTGATGCTGCAGCATAACTTTGATGTTATGCACATTGAAAAAAATTGTATGTGATTTCATTATTAACACACTTTTAGAGATTGATGGGAAGTCGAAAGACAATTTGAATGCTCGCATGGACATGCAGAATTTTGGCATTAGAAATAACCTTCATCCCATCGAAGTAGATGGCCGATTTTATTTACCTCCAGCCCTATATAATATGAGTCCTGGTGAAAAGAAGTTGTTTTGCCAAATATTGAAGGGAGTGATGTTTCCTGATGGTTATGCATCTGATATAAGCCGTAATGTGATAGTTGAGGAAAAGAAAATAATTGGACTAAAGAGCCATGACAACCATGTTTAATTCCACTCGCTGTACGAAACATATTGCCAACACAAACAACTGCTGCGCTGATTCGTGTGAGCAATTTCTTCAAGCAGATCTACTCACCTGCATTTCATGTTAGAGATATGGAAAGGCTAGAGGCTGAAATAGCCGAGACACTAAGTATTCTTGAGACCATATTTCCACCTTCCTTTTTTGTTATGATGGTGCATCTAATGGTCCATCTTCCTACTCAAGCAAGAATTGCTGGTCCTGTGCAGTACCGTAGCATGTGGGCAGTAGAGAGGTATTAATTGTAACACTGTTTTTTTAAAACAATACACTTTTTTGATGAGTTGGGGTAAATTAATGAAGTATATTTCTTCTTAGGTTTTTGATGAGGTGCAAAGGCTATGTCCGCACAAAAAGTCATCCAGAGGGATCATTTTGTGAGGGTCATAAATTTGATGAGAGTCTTACCTTTTGTTCACAATATTTGAATGGATGTGAGACTAGGTTTACTAGGCAAGCAAGAAATGGTGAGCCAGTTGAAAATGAATCTTGGAATACCACTTCATTCTTTAGAAGTAAAGGGAAAACTTTGAGTGGCAAGTGCACCACAGCGTTAGACTACAAGACTTGGCTTCAAGCACATAGATATGTCTTGTCTAACTATGACAAAATTGAACCATACCTGAAGTAAGCTGGCTACTAATTTAGTTATTGGATTTCTCTCTTTATTCTTCCTGTTGCTTAAAGAGATCAACTTATCAAACATTTGCAGCAAACATATTGAATACTTGTCCTCAGTTGGTCATCGAACTCAACGAGAAATCAACCGTGTTCATCATGAGATGTTTCATGAGTGGTTTAGAAAGCATGTAAGGAAGAACACAACCAACTTTTTGTGCTCCAAAAAGATGTTTTTATATAAAAATGTAGTTTAATTTACTGTAACATTCTATACCTACAGGTGGAAGGTTTGATTAAAAATGGTGAAGAAGTATCAGAAGAAATACAAATTTTGGCCAATGAGCCTTTCATGATTGCTACAATGTATAGTAGCTATACCATAAATGGATTCAATTTCCATACAAAGGGTTTCCCATTGGCAGCAGCTGATTGGAGGAAGGTTGATGCACGACAGAAATATAAGTTGTGGACAGATGCACAGGTATTGTGGCTGAGAGATTATTTCTATGTTATATATGTCATGTTTGTTTAGCTTAGATAACTCTTTGTATATGTGTTATACAGCTGTATTACGATATAGATCGAGGTGTCTTCAGTTGGTTTATGGCGACAGCAGCTACAAAATGGAAGGAGTTTAAAGCAGATCTAAAGAAAGCGTTTATGAAGAAGTACAATGATGACATGGAAGAGGATGAACTTCTTGCCTTGCGTGATGAGAGAGTTCATGATGGTGAATGGAAGTGGCTAATTGATCATTGGAGGTCTCCGAAAGCAATTGTAAGCTTCACACTTAAAATCTGTCCTATTTTCATTTATGTAATGCATTCTGAATGTTAACACTGAAACCTTATACTATAGGCTGATTCATTGAGAGGGAAAACAAGTCGTTCAAAGCTGACCCAAAACCATACAAATGGGAGTAAGAGTAATGCACGTCTTGTTGCTGAAATGGTATGTACATTATTTTCTTTGCTGAAATATTTACCTAATCCCTAGAACCCTTCTTAACAAAACAGTAAAATGTTAAATTTAGACCAAGGAGCTTGGGCGCACCCCACGTAGAGATGAAGTGTTTATCAGAGCACACACACACAGGAATGGTGTACCTCAAAAGGGATCTGAAACCACAATTGTAAGTCGATCATCCATAATTAATGGTGTACCCCAAGAATGTGTTCTATTATTTTTGTAAAATTTTCTTTTGCTGTAGAATCAACTTAAAGATGCAGCTATGAATCAACCTGAGCTGAAAGAGAAGAGTATTCAGGAAGGGGATGTTTTTTTCCATGTTTGTGGACCAGAGAAGAATGGATATGTTCGTTGTGTAGGTTTGGCTCCAGCTGACCTGGAAATGCCTGGGAAGAAAAAATACACATCTACAAGACTTCAAATGGAAATTGAAGCTCGCCGACAAGCTGATCAGAGAGTGGCACTTTTGGAGACTCGTCTAAACGATGTGATGCAGGTAGTGGATAAATTAGTTCAGCAGCAAGGAAATAGTAACAGCACTCCCCATGGATCTAACAATGAACTGCTTGTGGTAATTTTTTTATCTTTTTCTTTGTTGAAGTTGTTCCCTGCAATATTGATCATTAGTTCTTCCTTGATTTAGAACTGAAACACTGGTTCAATATTTGTGCTTTTATTTAGAACTCAAGGATTAGACCAAGTCATGCTGATGAAGAACTAAACGAGGACGAAGATGATGTGCGATCATTTGCAGGGGATGAGATGGAAGAAGAGCATTTGTCTGATTATGAAGACATGTTTATGCCCAGGCGAGTGTCCTGCCCGGAGGAAGAGCAACACGTAGAGGTAATTTCTGAGCCATCTAAATTTCTCTTTTACATTGCAAACACATACTTGTCCTCAATTCTATTCTGAAATATATTCTATTTTCTAGGGTGGAAGAGATGTTATATTATATAGTGTAGTGAGGCCATATGATGTCCCTGTGGCCAAAGCAACCATCCAAACATCAAATCCAAGTGCTATTGTAGGGGGTACTCGTCTTGGTGTTCAGTATAGTGAAGTTGTGATCAATCATGTGTTCGCAAGAGAAGCTATATTGCCTCGTCCCTTTGGAGCAGTGACGACCATTGGTCAAGCTTGTGGGAAATGTATTGCGTGGCCGCGTGATAGGGTAATACCAACTATATCTCTATATTTGTAGTGTTTTGTTGGTCAGCCACTACTGATTAATTGCTCAATTTACAACAGATGAAGGATGATAAGAAGTCATCGAGACAGTCGAAACCTTAGATTTTGGTACAGGCCATCCCAACTTGAAGGTACTTAATGTGAAATCCTATCTTTTATTGAACTGTGCTAGCTAGGTCTTCTAATAGCTTGGTCTCAAACCAGGTCTGGTGGTCTGATCTTTTTAATTGGGCTGTATAATTATCACATAATCTTGAAAACTATACTTGGTCTTGTATAATTATTACAAATTAAGTAAAACAATATTAACTTGTCCGATCCTTGATGTAGTGACAATGTGCGTGCGGTTTGTATGTAGTTCCAATGTATATAGTTCCCATGTATTTTTGCTCCTTTTCACATATAGGCATGGGACTAACAATGATATTTTTCTTTCTGTAGGAGCATTGGCACACCTTTTGTGCAGTAACCAAGTGTGCTGGAGAGGCAACCTTTTGTTCAGCAACTATAGTTTCAAAGTGAGGAACACACATTGGGCAGCAATTAGAGTTTCCAAGTGTTGTGCAATGGCAACCTTTTGTGCATGATCAGATTTCTAATATTGTAAGGACTAGCAAACTTTAACCAGCTAGGTAGAAACGAAATGTTAGGTCTAATCTGAACCTTGCCATTGTGACTTGTCACTTGTGATCTAATGGAGATGAGACCCTATATTTTATCTGTGATTAGTGATTTGGAAAATGCATGATGCGTATGTATTTTGTTTCCTGGCCAGTATTTTGTTTCATGGCTGTGGATTAGATTCAAATCTATTTAGATCTACAGAATTATTTTTATATCATTAATATTGATTTGTATTATATAAATGCTTCTGGCTCTTTTGCCGACACTTAAATTGCAAGCAAAGATAAATAGCATGTCATGCTGGAACTGCTATTAGCCGACGCAAAAAGTGTCGGCAAAGGTCACTATCCGTCGGGAGATGTTAGCTATCGGCGAAATTATTAACTGTCGGCAAAGGTTTGTTCAATAGTAACACAAAAACTGTCGGCAATGCATTTAACTGTCGGCAAAAGTTTTCCCGACGGCTTCTAAGCCCGACGGTTGTGAAACCGTCGGCGTAGATTATAGCCACTCAGTAAGTGTCGGCAATTGTAGCCTTCGCCGACAATAGAAAGTGTTGGGAAATGTCTGTCATGGTGTAGTGTGTTTTGGGAGCAAATTGGATGACCCAACATAAGGTTATACTAGATGTTGCCGAAAGGGTTGTGGAAATAAACTCGCCTACACATGGACCTAGTGCACTATATTTGCCAAACCGAAAATACGCCAATGCTTGTGCCTACACTATGGTAGGAACACCACTAGAAGATATTCCGGTGGTATGTGAGTATGCCGATGTTTTTCCGGATGACTTACCTGGGATGCCGCCGGACAGGGATATTGAATTTGTAATTGAACTTCAACCGGGCACAACACCTATATCAAAGAGACCCTATAGAATGCCACCCAGTGAATTGGCTGAACTAAAAATTCAACTCCAAGAGCTACTAGACAAGGGTTTTATCCGTCCTAGTGTGTCACCATGGGGATGTCCGGCCATCTTTGTGAAGAAGAAGGATCATTCTTTGAGGTTGTGTATTGACTACCGGCCTCTCAATGCGGTGACCATTAAAAACAAAAATCCACTTCCCCACATTGATGTCCTTTTTGATCAACTAGCTGGCGCTAGAGTATTCTCTAAGATTGATCTTCGCTCCGGCTATCACCAAATAAAGATTCGTCCTTGTGACATTCCCAAGACTGCCTTCTCCACCCGCTATGGACTCTATGAATTCTTGGTCATGTCTTTTGGACTCACGAATGCCCCAGCCTACTTCATGTATCTCATGAATTCGGTTTTCATGTCCAAGCTTGACAAGTTCGTAGTGGTCTTTATTGATGACATCCTCATATATTTCAAGAATGAGGAAGAGCATGCCGAGCACCTTCGCATTGTCCTCCAGAGATTGAGAGACCATCAGCTTTATGTCTAGTTCTCCAAATGTGAATTCTGGCTTGAAAGCGTGAAATTCTTGGGTCATACGGTTTCCAAGGATGGTATCTCCGTGGATCCGACCAAGGTGCAAGAGGTGATGGATTGGCAGTCACCCACCTCTGTCCATGAAATTCAGAGTTTTCTGGGTCTAGCTGGTTACTATCGCCGCTTCATTCTAGATTTCTCTCGAATTGCAAAACCCATGACCGAACTCTTAAAGAAGGGGGTCAAATTCGAGTGGAGTGACAAATGTGAAGAAGCCTTCCATACTTTAAGAAAACACTTGACTTCAGCCCCAGTCTTAGCTCAACCCGACAGCACCAAGCCATATGATGTTTATTGTGATGCTTCAGGCATCGGGCTCGGTTGTGTCCTTATGCAAGAGAACCGGGTCATTGCTTATGCTTCCCGAGCACTCCGGCCACATGAGCAAAATTACCCTACACATGATCTTGAATTGGCAGCAGTTATTCATGCTCTTAAGATTTGGAGACACTACCTGATGGGTGTTCCATGCAACATATACACCGATCACAAGAGCCTCAAATATGTCTTCACTCAGGCACATTTGAATATGAGACAGCGAAGATGGTTGGAGTTGGCGAAGGACTATGATCTTAGTGTGCATTATCACCCCGGGAAGGCTAATGTGGTCGCGGATGCACTAAGCCGCAAGGCACGCTGTCACTGCCTTTCCGTGGAGTCCTATGCCAACACTTTGTGCCATGAAATGGCAAAGCTCAACTTGGAGATTGTTCCTCATGGTTATTTCAACCATATCTCTGTTGAACCAACCTTGCACGACCAGATTGTTGTGGCCCAATTAAATAATGCAAAGATTAAAATCCTCAAAAGAAAGTTGGCAAAAGAGAAGGTCAAGGAAAAATATAAATGCTTCCGGGTTGATGGGCAGGGAGTGATGTGGTTTGGACATCGGATGGTGGTGCCCAAGAGCGCCAAACTCCGAAGGAAAATCATGGATGAAGCTCACCTTTCAAAATTTTCCATCCATCCCGGTAGCACCAAAATGTACCAAGACCTTAAACAAAAGTTTTGGTGGACTAGGATGAAGCGGGAAATTGCCGAATATGTGTCGGAATGTGATACGTGTCAGCGGGTAAAGGCTAGCCACTTGAAGGTAGCAGGCACTCTTCAACCTCTACCTATACCCTCTTGGAAGTGCGAAGATATAAGCATGGATTTCATTGTTGGACTTCCCAAGACCCCTCAGGGGCATGACTCCATTTGGGTAATTGTGGTCCGCCTCACAAAGACCTCACATTTCATTCCCGTCAATACAGCCTATACCGCTATGAAGTATGCTGAAATCTATTTGGAACGGATTGTTTGTCTACATGGGGTGCCCAAGACGATAATTTCAGATCGTGGTACTCAATTTGTGGCACGCTTTTGGGAACATTTGCAACTGTCCCTAGGCACCAAATTAATCCGTAGTTCAGCATACCACCCCCAAACCGATGGGCAGACGGAAAGAGTAAATCAAATCCTAGAAGATATGCTTCGAGCGTGTGTTATCCATTATGGGAAAAATTGGGAGAAGTGCTTATCTCTGGCTGAATTCTCTTGTAACAACAGCTACCAAGCCAGTCTCAAAATGGCACCTTTCGAAGCCTTGTATGGTATCTACTACAAGGATTTGACCCTTTTAGCACCACTTGTTTCTGCAACACCACACATTTGGTTGCAATATTTGGTTCTATGGCAACCCACTCCATTATTGGTAGTGATATATAGGCCTTATGGCCACCAAAATTGTTTATTGTCTTAGTCATAAGCTTTGTTGCAAGAGGGAGGTGCTAATACTACTATGGAAAAGGTGGTTGCGAGTATGGGGTCCTATTGCCATGACGAGTCTTGAGTCGTGATATCATTGATTTTGTGTTACCATAGCTAGTAGTTGTTGCCACGTTTGCAAAATTGGTTGCAAGTAGCAGCACTTATGGCTACGATGTAATTACGTTGTCTCAATCTTGGCGCGCGTTGCGATAGCATCTGCTATAATGCATCATTAAAATGATTAGTTGCAAGTGGTTGTGAATATAGCCACATTGAAACTATGTGGCTTTAATCGTACCGTGTGTTGCAAAAAAACTTATCATATTGCATCGAAAAGGCATTCGTTGCATTTGTTGAGGTTCTATTGCCACCACCATCATATGTCTCTATATTTGAGTATATTTAATTCCCAAAATATTTGTATTGCCATTAAAATATTTGTATTGCATTTGGTTTTCAAACAATATCGACCCCATGAAAACTCGGCAAATTTAATTTTTTTATCAATTTCAATTACTAAAATGTTGATAAAAGGTATACACAACATGTCTTCACTTGAACAAGCGTAGTACAGTGGTGAGTTCAAATTTATCGTGGATGGAGACCTGGGTTGGAAGGAATATGCATGTCCTTTTTTTCTTTTTTTTTGCTCCGCGTAACTTGTGGATCCCACTTGTGTTTGAGCACAAAAATAGGGAAAAAATATGTGCCAACGTAAGATTTGAACTTGGGACCTCTTGTGAAAAGAACAGAAGGACCACCACCACACCACAACAATTCATGTGGTTATGTTGACTCCTAATAGAATATATGCGCTCATAAATTCAAATTTTGATTTTTTTTGAGTGATATTGTTTTTTTGTTGCCCACCCTCAAAAAATAGCCGGTCAGCTAGGCACCTACAAGACTTAATGAGAACAAATACACTCAAACATGCAGCTCAGATTATTCAACAAGAGTCTGCGGCACTGAGACATCTAAGGCAAGCAGACGAGATGCTCAAGATTTAATAAAAATATCAAAAATATTTAAAAATTTCAAAAAGGTAAAATAAGTCATCACAACTCATGTAGTGTCTGAATTAATAAACTTTGAAAATCACAACTAAAAAAAAGAGATGCCTGAAGCGTAGTTCCAACTGGGTCTTCATAATTTAAATCACATTGCAATACATGAGCCCTTTGCATCCTGCTTCAGATTTAAGTCCCAAAATTTCCTTATGGCCTCAGCTGCAAAGCATGAAATAAATTACCGTGTTGTATAATTAAGTGCAACTCTCAGACTCTCAGTGTTGTGCATTTACATATTTAAGTATATTCTATACTGAAATTTAGTCTTAATTTGCATGAAAAAATGTTCACACTCTTAACTCTGATGAAACTATAGTGTAGTACACCTCCTGATTAAACTGTTGGTGTTAACAAGACAATAGCAATTTAGACATTGGATGTTAGACAAATACAGTAGGCAACATACTATCAATACTTGGAAGGACGAACAACTGTAAAAAAAAAATAGATCCTTGCAGAAGTTTCCAAAAATAAATAGAACATGATGATGCTGACAAACTATTTATTTTAACTCTATTCAGTTACTATTTATCCCATATCACAGCTATATCATTGGAATTATGTTTGCACCAACACCACAAAAAAGGCAATAAATAATTTCCTTTTATGCTGCAACTAAAATAGTAGCACGTTTGATTACAACAAAAGGTTTGCCTAAATCAGCCATGACAATATATATGAGATAAGCTATAAATCAAGCAAAATCCATTCATTGAAAATTATCAATAGCCCTATGCATGGATTGATATAGGAATGTGCCAAGACAAGCTATATCTAATAAGCCTAGTACATAGGAAAGGACATGGCAACGAGAAGCTCACCGATGAGAAGGCATTAACACCAATACATATAGAATCACATTTAGGTAAAAAACTCATCATCCTGTCCTTGACCTAAATAGTTGACAGGTGCAACATGCCCATCGTCGATGTATGTGTCATCATTTTCATCCTGTTCATCATCCAGCTCTTCATCATTTGGTTCTGGCATAGGTATAGCTTTTTCAATGATGCTAGCATCTCCAGTAACTCCTTGGAGGTCATTCCTTGCCCAATTTGTCAACTCTTCATGTTGGCTCGAAATGTTCATGGTCTCCACACCAATGTCAAGTGAGTCAATATCAATCTGTCCCTGCTGTTCAATGTCTTCTTGTTCTGGCATGGAAAACAAAGTCCTAGGCTTCATTCTAACAACACTGCTCCAGCTAGTTTGTTTTGCACATTTGACATAAAAAACTTGCTCAACTTGAGTCCCCAGAACATAAGGATCATTTAAATATCGACGATGAGTTGTGTTAATATCTATAATCCCATATTGATCCCTACAGTACCCTCTACTTTTGTTCTTAGTAGTGGCAGGAACGTCATACCAATCACATTCAAACAATATGACTTCTTTCTCACCAGGGAAATCTAGTGTGATTATCTTTTTAAGGACACCATACCAATCCATATTGCCCGTACTATCATCACCCTTCACTAAAACTCCAGAATTTTGTGTACTGAAGTTGACCTCCGTAGAAGCTGTTCGGAAAAAAAAAATCATGGATGGAGCATCTGCTGAAAACACGAGCCAAGTAATGAGGACCTTGAGACAGGGCATATAGATCATCACTAATCTTCCGTTCTGCATAAAGGGCCTTCATCTGCACTCAATTCAAATAAATAAATAAATAAATAAATAAATAAGACAATTGCTATTTTTTTGGCATGTATATTACAAAATTACTCACCTTACGTTCAAACCAACCAACAAAATGCTCCCTATGACGCTTATCAACACCGTGTGCACTAGTTCTTCTGGTTATCTCCTTATGCTCACTATATATTATTGGTTAAAATAAATAACACGCATGAGTGCAATATTGATTGTAAGTAATATTATCTACTATAAAAATACAAAAATACATAAAAAAAGTAGCAGTAACACTTACTTAATCCACGGAATTGCTTCGTCACAGTTTGACAATATGTAGTGCCGCATCCGTAGCATGTCAGATCTAGAAATAGGGTAATTATTTTTCTCCAACATCCATCGACTAATATTCAGTGTGACTAGAAGGATCTATGTAAATTGAGGATATGTTTTCTTATTATAATAGCCACTTCAGAGCATGAAGTGCACCCTCCCACCAGAATACTCCATGTATCGTCTCACAAAATAAAAAGATTCATGGATTTTGCATGCAAAATTTACAGAAGCCTCTAGTCAACTGACCAACTACTGGAAAGTTTCAGCTCTGTCCAAAATCTTAGAGAGTGAACTTCATAAATATATCTATGAGTATATGAGGATTAACTTGAGATCACCTTTGCAGTTAGGAACAGAAATCACAATGAATTGGATGAAGTCCGACCCTTTGCTTCTTCCTCCCCTTGCCTTGTTTCTCTTTTCTCCGGCTTAAGCCCTTCCTCTTACCTTATCTGATTCACTTTTAGAATGTGGCCTTGAGTAGCTTCTAGATTAGAAATAACCTGTTATTAAGTAAAAATAATTAGGAATATTCTAATTGTACCTGATCGTAAGTGTGGCTTGAGAAAACGACATACATACACAATCTACCAGCTGAAATTATGTATCTAATTTCATGGCACAGTATTCTTGAATGGCCAAAATAAATAATATATCAATCCAAATTTGTGCAATTAAACAATACACAAATATTTCTCCGACTCAACCAAGATGCCAGTATATCAAGCAAACCAGATGCACGAACTAATCAAAACAACCGACGCAATATTATCGCAGCCTTAATGTACACATTCAGAAGCAATTGAGAATAATTTAATCGGCCAACCAATCATAGGGCAATAGTGCTATACTGATATAGGTGATTCATGGAAATACCAATCAACAAGAAACCAGGATAGCATGGATTCATGTGAGGATTAAAATAAACA
Source organism: Digitaria exilis (assembly GCA_015342445.1). Lineage (NCBI taxonomy): Eukaryota > Viridiplantae > Streptophyta > Magnoliopsida > Poales > Poaceae > Digitaria > Digitaria exilis. The sequence continues at coordinate 43,484 of JACEFO010001705.1, read as the reverse complement.
AATCACCAAGCCAAATTGATACCCGGATAACTCAGGAGACAAAATAATCCCGTTTCATGAATCAGAAACTAGAAATAGCAATAATAGATAAAGGGACCGGCTTACAAAATTGCAACCCAAACTCTAGATAGGTCTTCCAGCCCCGGCTTCGAAGAACCACGATCAGAAGATGGGAATGGTAGGAATCCGAGACGTGCCCTAGCCGTAGCGGCTCGATCACGTACTCCACACAATCCAAGGAGGATCGGCAGCCGTCGCCACGACGAGGAAGGAGAAGGCAGCACCACCGCTGCGTTCCGGAGGAGAAACCCTTGACTGGAGATAAAACTCACGATAACAAAAACCTGATCTGATCTGTTTACAAGGCTGGCACCCAACTTAAGTGCGCGCAGGCACTTGGACTCAGGTCCGACTCCAACATGGCTAAAGCAAACCTGGCTAATTAACCAACCCGTAGACTAATTAAGCTGGACCCTAAGGTGCACGCGGTCCCAAGACGACACACAAAAAGGAAAGTACTAAAGTAATCCGGCTCCTTTGCTAACCTCGTACACATGCCATCAAGTATAGGCTTCATTCTTTGCTTGTAGAGGTTAACAAATAGAGAAGTTTTACAATACTTGGAAAAAGAAAGAACCGTCCATTTCTAAAGATCCAATGGTGGTAAAATAGACGGTACCAAGAGGTACGGGGAGGTACCAAAAAAAAGGTACCTCGAGGTACTAACTAAATATATATTTTTGTATTAAAATTAATACTTAACTAAATATTCAGCTAAATCAACGGCTAACATTAATCAGCCACAAAAGTACCATGTGGTACCTTGTGGTAACTTCCAAGCATTGTGAAACTCCTCTAACAAATATATAAAACCATGGTGTTTAGAATTAAGATGGAAACTCCTCTATGATCTCGACCTGCATTAAACCAATTGATACATATTTCCCTGACTTCTTTTTCTCCTCTGTTCTGAGCAACATTGCACCTCTAAAAGTAATCTTTGATGACAGTCCAGTGCTAGTAAATTTCCCCGTATTCCTAGTGTATTGCTCATCAAAAGGAATCCCACCAATAAATAGGATTCTTACATTTATTTTCATCCATTGATATAATTTCAGAAGAAACAGAATGAATTATTGGAACATCACGAGTAACATGAGCTGTAGTTAATGGAACATCCATAATGCTCATAGGCCCTATTGGAGCATTGATGGTCACACCACATCGTGCATGCGGCTCAAGACACACATAAAGACGCTGAAACAACACATGGCCTGACATAGAGGCTGAACTACCAGATATCAGATTCAGGAACAATTAAGCAACATCCCCGGCGGATGAATTCTTGGTGGGATACCAAGTGTGGATGGATGACGATGCTTTTTGCCGAGACTGTTGGATAGCGTCTTTTTCTTTCTTTTCTTTTTTTTTTAGCTAGCTCACTCCATATACAAGAGCTCTTGTAAATGCACTAAGACACCGCAGCTTCATTGCTTTCGGCTCGACTTTGACACATTATCGATAGCGTCGGCTACAATTATTAGTTCCTATGGTCAAATGATATTTGATTTTGCTTAAATAAACTTGAACAAAAATCTCGTCAAACAGCCATTTAGGAACTTCTTTATGCTTAATTAAAGTAGAAAAGAAATTTTGTGTTAACATTTTTGTAATGTAAAATTTGTGATGATATAAAATGCAAAGTATAAGAAAATTAATGCAGAAATTTATAGATAAGACAAAACAATGCACTTTAGCAGCTGAGTAAAATTGAGTTACGAGTTACACTGTTAGAATTGATATTTGCAGTAAGTACGTTTTGTATTTTTTTCCCACTGTATAACATCTGCACTCTTCAGTAATTGTGCCAGTGGTCACCTACATGGTCGAGGTACGTGCAAAGCGTGAACCTATCGGGGATGGAGTGCAGCGTGTGACTTGTCTCCGTCGGGCTCTCGCAGAGACCTGAGGAAACAATTTTGGATAGGACACTGAGAACTGGACCCGGGTTGCAGCTTGCGGCCTCCATCTTTGGGTCCACCTGCAACAGCTGCGTAACTCCTGGATTAGATCCAATAATCACGGCCAGCATCTCCCTCATATCCTTCTCCGTGTGCCCCGGCCTTTCCTCAAACCTTGCCTGTGCAGTTTTCTTTTGACGCTAGGTCAAGGGACGGCGGCGACCACACGGAGACCACGACGACGACGGCTCGATGGATGACACACCCACGGAGACCATGATGGCAGCTGCCTCTGATGCCATACGCAAACACACCATGGTGCCGACGCCTTCATCCACACACCATTCTTCCACGCTTCATCATCCAGCGTCTGCTCGGCATCCTCCTAAGGAAGCCTTCATTCAGGAAGATGACAGTGACGACGATGATGGCTCAGGGACGCTACGTTTTCTCCATAGCAGGTATATAGTATATGCTACTATTGCTGTTAGTGATGGGTGTCGCACCTGCGATCCAGGATTGTGTTCGTTGTACAAAATATTTATGTTAAATTTCTACACCCTGATCATGGTAGAAGTCTGCCTCTACTATTAGCTTTCCTGCTTAATTAGATTAAAGAGATCTATAATGTTGATATTTGGATTATTTATTTGGTTATTGTTTGCTGAATTTTTAGTTCATTCAATCATCACCTGCTGGCACAATATTTTTCTTCTGCTAATCCTTTATTCTAGCCTTATATAATTACTAGATGATTTCCCTATACATTCCTGTAGGAACTTAAAGTATGGTTTCCATACGCATTTTGTTCCAACAAAAAGAGTATACGCAGGACAACAACAGTTCCATGATAATCTATATTCGTTGAACATCTTAAACAATTTAAATGTCAGTGTTTCTCTATGCATCAATAAGCAGTCCTAATTTCATCAGCACAACCTCCTAAGCCTGCTAACATATTGTTACGCCCTCACCATTTATATTCCCTGATGCATATATATCTAGCATGCGATATTGTTTGAGATCTATGTAATCTAAACTAGAGATGGATGACTGAAACATGGCTTAAATATATTAGAAGCATTTACATGATCTATAGACGTTCATTTTTTTTTTACATTTGAACAGTCCATGCTTGTAGAGATTATTAATAGAAGTCTCATCATAATGAGAAAAATTTTGCGTTTCGTATTGCAATGACGTTTTGCTAATTTTGATAAATTCAATTCCAAGTACTATCTTACACGACACAATGATGTTTTCCTCCTCTATTGCACACAGGGAACCAATGACAGGGGAGATATGGAAATTTTTTTTCCAACGCAAGGGAAAACCTGAGGACGACGAATTTGTCGAGACCGAAGTAGACAAAGCTCATATCTCATTTCATAACATGATACAATTCAAAGAACAGCTTGGCTATGGAAGCAGGGACTTCTTATACTACAAGAAGCGTTGTGGCAGGGATGTAGCTAAACTTCAGGCCATCGAGTATTTGCGCCATGCAGAAGCAATGCTACAGGACAATGCTGCAGAGAGAGAAATCAGGTTGGTCTTGTCAAGGGAGCCCGAAACTGAGGTAAATGTTAGCATAACACCAATTAAGAAACATGGGGGCAAGCGAAAACATGATCAATCAGCAGATGAACACCTTGATGCCTACAAGGTCTGGCTATCGAAACTCGAAGCCAAAGAACCAGATACAGGTAAGATCATTGTTTACATCGCTCATTAAAAATGCTGTAACAAAATGTTGCTTTGACAAGTGCATTTGGTTAATGCAGAGTACATGGATGACTTCAGGGATGAAACAATCGAAACATACAAGGAATGGTTAAGGCATACAGGCCGTCGTCGGCATATGCGTAATTAACTTGCTTTTACCATTGCATATTAGCCCTCTGCATGAAACAAATGAATTGACACATGGTGATTTACTTTCCCTTCAGTCTCATTGTTGCAAGAAGATTCTGATGATGATCAGATAACTGGAGGGGAGGGAAATCAGGAAAGGAACATGGCAAACAAACATAGGCCAGCTCATGCAAGAAAACCAAAACAACAAGGGACCGGTATATGCTGGTGCTTCCATTTTGCATTATTCTCTTTTGTTAATCATGTTTATTATATTTGTTCCCTATGTTGATAAGGTGGACCCAAAACTCGTGGACGTGGATGTCTCAAAGGTTATAAAGCAGCTACCAAGAGAATTAAGAGCGGCTCTCAAAAATTAAAGATCGAATTTGATTCCTTACTGGGAGGCCCCTACGGTGAGAATTGCCGCACATTTGTGGATGAGGTTGTAATGTTTACCAGGAAAAAGACACCACTTATAGGAGTGAAATCGTGGAAGGATGTGAAGGACACTGTAAAAATAGCAATAGCAGAAGACATTCTAGTAAGGCGATTATTTTTTACTCGAACATTATGAATTCTTTAGTACCTCTGCTTACTATTCTATTTGTCTTCCATTCAAACAGAAAATTTGGGACTTAGATGACATTGAAGATGCTACTGAGAAGATATGGGCTATTGCCAAAGAGAGGTACAAAGGATGGAGGGCTTCCTTTAGTTCGACATACAAGGCATACTCCACTGATGCTCAACGAATGAAGAATAAACCTGAGGATTTAGACATTGTGGAGTGGTATTACTTGATGCAATATTTTGGAAGTGCGACATTCCAGGTTCATTAGTGTCCAGATTCTTTTGTAATTCCATTACTAAATTACAATATAATTAATAGAAGGCTGCTTGTACACCGTTTGCAGAAACTTAGCACAAAGAACTCTGGAGTCCGAAGGGAAAAGAAGACTAAGCAACACACGGGAGCGAAATCATTTTCCCAAGTTAGTTTTGAACAGGTAATGACTAAATCAGCTAAGCTGATTACTTTCTTAAAGTGTTTGTCACCTAATGTTAAATTGTTGCCATCTCAGAGAAACAAGGATAATGGCCAACAACCTACTGATTTGGAACTTTGGATGACTACTCACACCAAGGATGGACAATGGTCAAATGAAGACTAGATGTCTATGTGAGTTCTTGTATATGATTGTACCTTTAAAATAACAGCATGTTTCAAACTTATTTTGGAAATGTTAGAAATTACATCCTCCTAATTTATTTCCTATGTTTTACTTAGGAAAATGGGTGCATCATATTATAGAGGCAAAAAAGGGGAAGGGTACGCCCTTCCTTACGGTTGAGGAGGAAAACCTGGTTTTCCAGGATAGCTACTCTAAAACTCTTGGAATAAAATCGTACAAATGTCATGGACGTGGATACATGGCAAAATATCCGACACGAAGTGCTCTACTGAAACAAAGAGTAGAAGATGCAGCCCGTACTAAATATTTAGCTGAACAAGAAAGAATGCAGCACCAAGAAGAGGTTGAAGAATTAAGAGAAAAGCTTGAACAAGCAAATTCAGCAAGGGAAAAAGACAAGGAAGAAAATAAGAGACAAATTGAAGAAATCAGGGAAGAATTTCGGTCTACACTACAACAACAAATTCAGTTAGCATTGCAGCAGGTAATAACTTTGGACAACATTTTTTTTTAACTGAACATAGCGAGGGAGGAAGTGCAGGTGATGGAAAACATTTTTCCATTTTAGGTTCCTTTATTTTAGCTAATGTTCCTTGTCTTTCGGGCTGCGTAGGTTATCTCAGGAACCGTCAACACCAGCCAAGTTCCAAGTGCACCAAATGTCGACAAAAACTTTGTCACACCACCACGCATAGAGGATGCAAGTATAGAGGTAATACAAAAGCAAAAAAAGGTTTACTTACAGAAGATGCAACAAGTTTACATATAAAATACAACTTGTTTACAACGAAGCTTTCATTTTGGCAGAATAATGAACCAGCAAGTGTGTTGACCACAGAAAAGATAGCAGATGAAGGTATTACCATGACAAGAAAGGCTACTGCAACCAGGCATCTTTTCCTAAAAAAGAATGGTGCGAGTGGGTCTTATGTTTCTACTGAACACCTATTGAGGACTCGCCATCAAAAGAAAAAACAGCAGGTATGAATTCAAATGTGATTTGTATTTATAATGATGGTTAATATGCTATGTATAAATGTCAATAAAATTTAATAAACTAGTGGGGATCTTATCATCTTAAACCATATATGATATTTTTGCAGGGTGTTCCTTAATTTATATCATATATTTGCTATATCACTGTGCTAGTTTAATTTGCACGTGAGCAGTTATTTCATGCACTTAATCACTATGGTTATCATATTAAATTAATAAATTCAATGTGTATTCATGAATTGTAGGAACGTGCGGACAGACAAAATATTTAGAGAAAGATTTATGCCTTTGAGATGGTGATGGACAGCTAGAAGAATGAAGAATTACATAATGATTTATTTGGTGGCTGTCGGTGCTGATGGTGCATGAATACATCAATAAGAGAACTTATTATTATGTTATTTTGCCAGAAATAGTTGCAAACTTGTTAGAGATGATGTTTTTATTCAGTCATGGTTATGTTTATTTTAACAATACTCTGGTCATTGTGTTGTTACTTTGGTCGATACATATATTTGAAGATGATGAATGTTTGAGTTATTAGATGTGATACATATACTTTTGGCACAATTATTTTGTAACAACAATTAAATTTCAAGCTATGAAATGAAATTAAAAAGGTGCTGGCCAAAAGGTACTCGTTGCAACAAAGCACTAAGCAACCACTTTTTGTTGTTGCAATATACATTATTGCCACAAACTTTATGTGTGGCTATAGGATGTGTCCACCACCAACAATGATTCGTTGCATTTTCCAGCTATTACAACCAACAATGATTCGTTGCATTTTCCAGCTATTACAACCAACAATGATTCGTTGCATTTTACATCTATTACCACCAACAATGATCCGTTGCATTTTCCATCTATTACAACCAACAATTATTTGTTGCATTTTCAATCTATTATTGCCACGTGCAAATGAATGTGGCAATTGTGACTCTAGCTACCAAATTTGTTACGTTGCAATATTTATTTGATGCAACAACGCACACTACATGGCAATATGGCCATATTCCCACGTAACAATGGGGTGTAAATAAAGTTTTATTGCGACAAGTACCATTGTGGGAATAATGTTATATTGCAACCATGTTTTCATTGCAACACTAATTGACGCAACGATTCTGCTGTGGCAATATCATTGCTTGCAACAAAATCGTGGTTGCATTAAAACCACCATATTGCAACATCACATCCAAAAGGATGCGAGAACCTATTGCACCGTTTCAAATGCAACCATCAGTCCACCACGTCAAAATAGATGTAATTATTCCATATTGCAACCAAACTAGTCATATTGCAACCCAATATAGGCGTCACGACAGGGCTGGAGATGTCGGACACCATTGTGTTGGTCCCAGGCAGGCGAGCGATACACGTACGGTCCTGACCTTGTAAAAGAAGCCGAGGAAAAGGTTAGGGTCATCCGAGAAAACTTGAAAGCCGCACAATCCCGACAAAAGAGTTATTTCGACCAGAGAAGGAGGCCCCTTCAATTTGAAGTCGGCGATCATGTGTATCTCAAGGTCTCCCCGATCAAGGGTGTGCAAAGGTTTGGGTTAAAAGGGAAACTTGCACCTCTCTATGTTGGTCCATATGAAATCACTCAACAAAGTGGGCCGGTTGCGTATCGTGTGAAGCTTCCCGAGAAACTCTCCGCCGTGCACAATGTTTTCCATGTCTCCCAGCTCAAGAAATGTCTTCGTGTTCCGACCGAGGTTGTTGATCAAGAAGAACTCTCGATTGAGCCGGATCTTTCTTATGAAGAGCACCCTAACAAGATCCTCGATGAGAAGGTAAGAAAGACGCGAAATAGAGAAGTTAAAATGTACAAAATTCAGTGGAATCATCACTCCGAGGATGAAGCCACATGGGAAACCGAAGACTACCTTAAAAAGAACTTCCCCGACATCCTTCCTAAAACCAAGGTACCTCTTTCCCTACCGTGTCTTTGAGCAAAATCGAATCTCGGGGCGAGATTCCTTTTAAGGGGCGAAGGTTGTAACATCCCAGATGTTTAAGACCTTAAAAAAATACACTTATAACAGGGTAAAGGGGGCAGCTTGGTTGAAGCACACTCAAATTGGTTGAAAAATTCGAAATTGAATTTCAATAGGCCAATTTGACACCTAGCTGAGATCTTAAAAATTTTGTATTGAACTTGAAAATCTCCAAAAACAAAAGTTGTTTGTCATCACAAATAAAGCCTAGTCACTATTGGGAACTTTTCAAGATTTTGCAGTTAAGCCCATCAAAAACTTTAAAAACCCTGCAGAACACCTTTTCAAATATGTGTTGTTTGAGCTTGAAAAATTCAGAATTTCAGGTTCACCCCAAAAAGAAAGTTGTGTCCCACATTTCAAAATCCAACTTTTGTGTTTGCACATTTTGATGTATAGTTCAAATTTTTGGAGAAATACACGTATGAGCAGGGGAGCTCCACGGGCGCTCTGCCTGGCCGTTCGGCCACCTCTGCCCGAGCCCGGCAGTGGTCGCCACGTGGCCGGTGAGCGGCGGCGACCGAGACAGCTCGGCCAGAGCCGCAGCAGCCACGCCTCTCGTTCCCGCAAGCACGCCAGCGCCGCCGTCGGGTCACGTCCCGCGCTACAGTGCCCTGCTCGAGCCTCGCCACGCGGGCAGGCCATCATGGCGGGCGGAGCTCCGCTCTCGGCCGAGCGCGCGCGTCGAGTTGAGCCGTCCCACGACGGATTCGTTCCCGCTACGCGCCAAGGAGCACTGTGGAGGATCCCCCGTCGCCCACGCCATGATCTTTCCTCCCCAACCCGCGCTCGCGCCATGCCCGAGCTGTCAGAGCCATCAATGGCGACTCCGACGGCCTGAGCGCGCATACGCACGCTCTCGAGGCAGCTCGGTGCCCTCTAGCCCGCCCAGACACTCCACCGAGAAGCCTCACACCTTCACTCAGCCAGCCCTCAGCCATTCTCGCCCTCCTCGCGCTCGCGCACCGCGTCGACCACCTCCGGCCGCGTGGAGCCGAACTCGAGCTCCCTCGCCGCAATCCAAAATCCCCGCGAACCCGTCCATGATTTCCCAATCCCCCGAGCGTCCAGCTCACTCCCTCACCCAGCTAGCCCCTCGAACACTCCCCAGCTCGAATTGAGCCGCACACGCCGGGAAATCGGAGTTTCCCCCGTCGCACGGCCATTTTCGCCGTGAACACCACCTCCACATCGAGCTCCATACTCTGGCCATCCCCGTCTTCGCCAAGCCCCACGACGAGCTCCGCCATCGTCCGGTGAAGCTCACACGCCTCTCCGCGCCTCGCCTCCGCCACCGCAGCCGGCTATCGACATCGCCGGTGCAAGCCGCTCCGCCGCTCACCGTCGACGAGCCGCGCCGCCTCACCTCCGACCACGAGACCTACCCAAACCGACTCGCGGTGAGCCCCTCGTCGTTTTCCCCCACTTCCCCCGCACTGGTTCGCCGTCTCCTCGCCGTAGCTCGGACGCCAGCAAGCTCAGGGACCCCTTCGCGTTCCCCTTTTTAGTTCTAGAGTCCTTTGCACAAATTCCAGGGACTTGTTTGAAAGGTTTTGAAAGTTCTAGGGTCACCGGCGTAAAAAGATTCTTCAAACCTAGATCTATTTTGCTGAGATCTTATAAAATCCACTAAAAATCATAGAAAAATCGTAAAAATTCACAAAAATACTCCCTGGACTCGTGAGATTGTAAACTCCAATTTCCTTTTTGCATGTACATACTTTTGAGGGTTAGTTTTTGAATTAAAATTCAAACTGTGAATTTAGAGTTTTGTGCACCAATTCGTTTCCTGAGCTCCTCTGTGGTTGAGCTTGGGATATGTTGCTTGTATAGACCGTAGAAGCCTTGTGTCCAAAGGAGACCTAAAAATATTGCATGAAACTCCAGTTATGAATTATTTTGTGATTCCTGCTCTATTTCGGTTCTGCATTTACTAAAAATAATCCATCCAGCCAAAAATCACCACCCTTCATCAGAGGTCTGGAAATATGTTGGCACATGTTGGAAAAATGCTAAACTTGATTTTAGACTCTGTTTCGAACATTAAATAAATAGATGTTGGTTTTCGGATAGGAATTTATTGAGGACTGTCTAAGTGTTATTTTAAGCCACCACTTGGCCAGAGCCTTTCTTTTACTCATGACTAGCTCTGGCAGAGAAATCTTCTGATTTGGAAGTAGTTTTAATTTTATATGAATTAATCTTGTTTCTTTGAGCAGCAACTTGAACTATTTTTAATAAATTCTGTGTAGCTCGGTTTTAACTAAATTTTGGAGTGAGCCTAGCTCTTATACTCCAGTAGCTGCCATAAAGTTTATGGATAAAAAGGATAAACAGAAGCAGAGAAACAAAAATGAGAAGGAACTAGAGTGATTTGAGTTTAGTAAAGAGATATAGGTTAAATTGGCCATTAATCAAATGTGGTGCATGTGAAGTTGAAATTCCAGAATTAAGCACTTGCATAAAAATAATGGGTTGAATTGTTTTATATGTGTACACAATCACCATTATAAAAGCATAAAATTCACACCACACACACACTTCCCTTAATTTTGTGAAGAAAAGAATAAACCACATATATGTCTAGGTGAATATGGCCTTCCTTTAAACTAAAAACCAGCGGCAACTCTTAAAAAAATTTATGCATCTCATGTAGAAGGCGCTCTCGCTGACGGAACCTACAACCTCGTCCCCGCCAACGAAGAAGAAGCTCCCGAAGGTGGTGCCGACGTGATCGTGATCGAACCGGAGACTGACCCCAGCGTAGCCCAAGAAGGCAAGCCCCGGAGCATAACCTAACTTTCAAATTGTGCAACTATGAATTAATTATGTTTGTGCATTTAGATTCAAGGAGTTGTTCGAATACTCCAGTTGCATAATTCTAGTACCTATGTCTTGAAATACTAGTATGATAGGGTCGATAGAGCTATGTTTTAGGACAGTTACAAGTCGAGTGATTTCCTATCACTCGCGAGACATAGGAGTTGCTTGTCTTTACTTATGTTGGAATCATAAGGATGGACGGGCGGGATGGTACGTGTAGATCTCCCGTCCATGTATGGTAATTGGTTTAAGGTTGGAACGTGTGGTTCTGTGTGTCAAGTTTTTGAACGTACCACGCACATGCCGACCTATGGGAATCGGTAAGCCCGGTACCAGATTGAAACAGCTAGGACCGATAGCCATCTCTCCTTGGAAATATTTTGTTTCCCTTGCCGTAAACAAGTGGATATATGCGTGATGCCGTGTGTGAAGCGGTAAACCTTTATCCTAAGGGAATGGACCCGGCGCCGAATTGTGGATTGATGGGAAAGGTTGGGAAGTGCTTGTACCTTTTATAGCAAGCATTATCCGTGTGTGTTGGGTTTCCCCTGGCCAGGTAGCAAAATTCGGTTCGAACTATCCGCTTCTCGCGGCTAATGAGACTGCTTGACCGCTGTGCTGCATTGAGTAACAAGTGGAACTATGAGGAGGATGAATTTGTTGTATGTACTAAATTTTATTGCACCACTTGTATGCTTAGAGAGGATGCTAATTTAGAATGGTTAACACTATTAGAATTTGATGCTAAAATCATGAAAGTAAGGATCCACTCTTAGTTGCTTTCTGGCAAACAAACCCACCGGCCGAAAGCCTCTCATGTCTAGAAGTCGGTGAAGTAGATTTCACCCGACGGGTAAGCCTTGCTGAGTACTAGTATACTCAGCCTTGCTTGTGGCTTTTATTTCAGGTACTGCTTTGGAGGAGGCGGTGAATTCCGTCTCTTGGCCTGCCCAGGTTCCGCCTGGCTGGCATGTCGAGTGGGTTCCGTCCTCTGCCGAGGATCGGGAGGAGTAGCACCATAGCCGGCTTCATTATGGTGTTGTTATGTATCGTCGTTAGTTAAATTTCTGCTGCAATGAACTCTCGTACTTTTATTGAAATTCGAACTTGGTTTGTAATAACTTGTGGAGACTATTTATGTAAGTTGAATTTGTGGAATGTTGTAATTTCTGAAACTCAGCTTCGTGTGGGCGCACGTGTTGTTTCGATCGTGAAAGTACGTGGTTAATCGGGTATAATCCGACGGTGCTCCAGCTTATTCCGGATTAAGTGCCTGACTACTTGATTAGTGGTCCGTGAGTACTTGGAATAATTTCGGAGTGGTCCGCCACAGGTCCTGATGTATGCTAAGTATCTCAAAGATATCCTTGGCAGCAAGAGGTCCCTACGGACCACCGAGGTGGTAAAGCTCACTGAAGAGTGCAGCACTGCTATACTAAGGTTTTGATGATTAATGAAGACATAATCATTGCGACTAACGTGTGTTTTGCAGCAGCAATTCTAGAGCTACTACAATGAGGGGCTTTCATGGTATTCTTGGCCCCTCATCATGTGATATCATTGTATTGGCTCAAAGGATATGCGCGAAGGTTAAGGATAAGCTAGTTTTAAGTGTCATTTTGATGATGAGAGATAATTAGAGTAGTTTAGGATCTTGTTTTTCTTTGGCCGTACTATAAAGAGGGGGCTAAGGGTTTGTAGCTTGACCTATGCGAATCTAAAGTTAGGTGTGGTGCACATTTATAAAATTTGTAGTACAAATGAAGCCTTAGTGAAGGTTGGAAACTCAAAGAAGTTGAATTGGATGAGTTACGACCTTAAGAAGTTTGAATTCAGAAGATTTCAACTAGGACCGACTAATTCGGTGCTCATTGGTGTAGTGGACCGAATTAGTCAATGTAATGTATTCAGTGATTCTTTGATTACATGCCTAGGAGGTCAAACATTACATATTTACAGGGGTCAACCTTTGAGTAACTGTATGACCGTTACTTCCCACCAAAAAACTTATAATAATTTACAAAAAGTAACTGTTATCGGAGCCATCTCGAAGCTCGGCCTCGAGCTCTTGATGATCTTTAGCCTCGTCCTAAATCGCCTTGAACCTGCTTCGTCAATGATGATACTATGAGAATCCTTGGCTTCGTCCTGAGTCTTCACGAGGTTGTTTCCTCGAAGATGAAACTTGCCTTCATCATCTGCAATAGTTCTTTCCACCACCTTCGTTTCTTGAACCTTGCCTTCGTGTTTGGGATTCAGGCATATTCTCCCTCAAAGCCAATCCTATTCCTCGAAGCTAATAAAACTAAACAACTTAGCTTCGAATCTTAGCTTCAAACGACACTTCCACAACAGTAGCCCCTTCGAGCCTCTGTCTTGAAGATTCGAGCTTAAATGCGTGAAACCTTGACTCGAGGCTCGATCCCAAAAGAAAGCTTCCCCCTAATCGCAGCTTCGAGAATTTGCATGTCGAGCTCTGACTTGATGTTTCTTCCAAGAATTCCAAAAAATTCCAATCCCTACTTATATAACGATGGTTACTCCCTCCTCCAAAAAGAAACCTTGAGAATTTTTTTTACACTCGGTAACTTGTTACAACCTTGTCTTCTTTCTTGAACTTCAAAGTTTTCCCGATGAAGTTCCCGGGAGCCTCGTGTTGATAGCAAGAAATGCGAAGGATGCCGATCTGGATGGATGGTCAGTCTAACTACTTGTTGCAAGTGGTCTATCCGGCCTGTCTTGTAGTGCCAGACGGGCTGACTGCCTATCACAGCCGGTCTGACCGCTTGTCCTCGAGTTCGAGTAGAATTATGGATTTTCCAAGATTACTTGCCAAAATTGCACCTAATTATTACCTTCCAACTCTTTTGTTCCCATGAAAAATCTGAGCAATTTAAAGTCCTTGAATGCATCCCAAAGCAATCTGAGGTCCCGGATATACCAAGGGCAACTGACAATCGAACTCGCACTACAAGAAGTACTGCAGCTGCAAGCAAAAAACAAGCAAACACAACACTAGCCCGAGCATTCGTTACTACATATCAGCTAAAGCAAAACACTGTGAAGAAACGAAATGCTGCCAACAAGACATGATGTTGAAACAATCTGGTGTTGCAAACTTTTTACCTTTTCTGTACTAGATATGTCATAAATGTTTCAATGAATGGTTGAACCTTGTTTCATGAATGATAAATGCATTATTATTATTGACCTTGTATTAAATCGCTTTAACTTATTGGTGATACAAATAATTGAGGATCACAATAGCTACAAAAGCATGGAAGCAACACCATTCTTGGAAAATGAGAATCCATCATATTGCAACCCAGCTTTTCTGGTGTCACAAGGGTCGTGGCGATACGAAGTTCCACTTGTCGCAATATAGGCACAAACTTGTGCCAACCAAAATATTTTTGAAGAAATAGAGGTGATCACATCTACCAACCAATCAGGTTTGGTGGCAATATAGTGCTCCACCTATAGCCTCCAAACGATTTTGGTCGTAATAGCATGACTCACTTATAACAAGCATCCCTTCTAGTGGCAATAGAGGACACCACCTATGGCACCGAATACAACTTCGTGGTAATAGAGGGAACCACATATATCACCAAAACACTTCCGTGGCAATATAGGTGATTGCCCTATAGCAACCACAACTACATTGTAGCAATAGTTTGCTTGGCAACGCACAATTGTACACATTGCAATGCATTGGGTACGATGCAATTGAACCTCTGGCAATAGCAAATGCATCGCAATAGAATAATTTGCAACCAACAGAGAGCGCTCTTAGATGCTAGTTGCAACGCCTAATTATGTTGCAATAGAAGAACATTGCAATGAAAATAATGACCATCATGGTTCAAGGTTGTTACGTTGCAACGCCTCATTGCCACCAACAGAGCGCGCTCTTAGATGCTAGTTGCAATGCCTCATTACATTGCAATGAAAAGATATGAAATTAAGGCACCATGTTCGAAGTGGAAAACCAAATGGTGGAGCCATTTATTGAGTCCTCTTTAGTTCACGTGAGTCTCTCTGGCTGCTGTGCAGTCTGCACAAAAACAATCATTACTCCTTATCGGTAAATCCTATTGATGAGCCATTTGTTGGATTGGAAAATAGACATAAAGATGCTTCCAACCATGTATAGAATTCCCCATAACTCTGCTTGAGATGGTACGGTATTAGATGGAAACTTAACCCTAGATAACTCTCAAGATGGCTCTTGACCTTTTGAAAGAAGAACTTGGAACATTGGAATTGGAGTTCCAAAGAACTCGGATCTTGGTGCTGCTGTAAAGTAGACTTGGTAATAATCTTTCCAATAAGTACTCATTCACCTTCATATCCTTCCAGAATCAGGAGAAAAAGAACCCCGACCAGGGACCAAAGTACTCGGGTAGTCGGTTGGAAACCCAAGGTACTCGGATGGAGTTCCCAAGAACCCGAATGAGTTGTTTCTTCGTAAGTGAACCTGTGTAGAAGTAGAGTACGCGACTTAGGCAGTATAACATTCTCATTAATGTCAAAGTGTAACTCAATGAGGAAAGTATGCACCTCTTGTTGTAGTTTCTTAGCACGTCTACTCATGTGCATGTGTTGCACATGTGTCTTGTTGAATAACTTGTGGTGGAGACATAGTAATTGCAGGCGTACCAAGGCATCCGGGTTAGGCATTGCTGGAAGTTCTCATTACTGCATTGGGTCATGGATTTTTCCACTCATGATGCATCCTTTTTTGGCACAACTTTCATTCCTCACTCTTTTTGCCTAACCCATGTCTTCTTAAGAACTCAAAATGACTGATCATCAATTTGGATTCTTTGTATTAATGTTAATTTTTCTCAGCCATAGTCTAAAACCAATTCCTTACAAAGGGCCATGTCATGATGACAAAACTCAAAGAGATGATAAGCAGCTTTTTATTAAAGGTTGTTAATAAGGTTCTAATAGGAATTTCTGCTTTTTGACAAAAGTGGGGAGCTAAGCTATCATACATTAATGATTTAAATTAAACCCAAGTACGTTGGCAACGACAACCTCAGATCCATTCATTCAACTATATGAACATCAAGTTGCTAACTAACGTGGGGGTTCTTTTAAACATATCACGAGCATCAGGATTGGAATTAAAACATTTGCAAGCCAACATGTGTAAATTGTGGAGGTTGGTGAAGATATCAATTTTCAATTTTAATGATGGTCATGAAGTTCATTTAAAACTCAAAAAACAGAAATTAGAAGGGTGTATTGCACATACCATCGCTGAAGAGGAAGAAGCGGAAATCAAGGGGAATCAGAGGTGGTCGGTTGAACCCATAAGGTCGGCCTTCCCTCCTTGGATCCAATATATCCCGTCCTTCGATGTGTTGAATGTCCGATGATGTGCAATATGTTGGGGAAGATCTTTCATGAAATTGTACCTGGTTATCTTGAGAGATCTGCCCCACACTTGGTCGTGTAACTTCTTTTATTCAAAGGCACAATAGTGGAAACAAGAAGTCTATCGGGGTGAATACCGGGGACCGGGGAGTTCAAATCTCTTTTGAATTGCGCAATGTGTATTTGTAACACCCTTTCTTTTATTCATAATATTTTTTAACAAGGCTGAGATAAAGAATGCTTGAGCATAAAAAAAAGGCATTTGGCAATGTACACCTACATGTCATGCAATCTTATTGAAATGCTTACTGGGCCATGGTTCATCTCCCATATGCAAGAGCTTGAGGACTTACCCTTTATAATTGAAGATTTTTCTGCACGGGTTAGTCCATAAGAGATATGCATCCAATATTTATGATATTATCCTATTGTTCAATAATGAAACTTGACACCATGTCTTACATGATTAAGGAAGGCAATTCTAACACAATCACCATGCTTAATTTAAAAGCCTATGGATGTATCACATTAACACATCCAAACCAGAGCATACCAATATAAACAAAGAAAACATGAATTTGAATGATCAAGCTATATTCACATGGACATAAACAAGAGCAGGGGGTTGGTGAATCATACCTTAGCGAACTTACTAGCTATCAATGATGGAAACATGGAATTAACACGACGGTGGCATGGTCATGAATGAACTTTGATTATTCATCTGGTCCGATGTTGTTGACGCACTTCTGGTCAACACACGAAAGCGCTAGATCGCGCGGTCGTCGAAATTCTCCTCGCCGGAGCTCCTGAGAGCAGCTGGTCAGACCGCCTGTAAGGGTCGGTCAGACTGCCTGTAGCAGGGGCGCCGCGAAAGCCTACGATCACAACCTCGGGAGGGACCCCGTCGGAGGCTGCGAACCTAGGGTTGTTCTAAGGTCGGCAAGGCCACTTAGAACGTCCTAAAACGTCGCGGAGACGAAGAAGGAAAGCAAAGGGGTTGGAAAAGCTAGGGTTTGGAGATAAAAAGTAAGACAATGATTTGTAGGATTGGGTAGAGGTCCTCAATCGGCCACGACCCTTTATATTTATAGGGTGGAAAGGTGTTGCCCCGCAAGGAAGTCCTTGTACAGATCTAAAAACGTGGAAAAACCTGATTCTACTCGGACTCGGGGACAGGCGGTCAGACCGCCTGTGACAGGCGGTCGACATTCCCAGACCGGCTACAGGGCACAGCCGGTCTAAGCGCTTGTACAGGCGGTCTAGACCGGCCGTCCCATCCTGATCGGCTTTAAGTCATTTTTGGTCGTCAACATATGCCCCCCTGTTTTTTGGTAAAACTTTGTTTACAACAAAACATTTAATCAGACTAAGGGCGACCTTCTATTGTCGGCTATTTTTTCTCTAAGAGCGATATCACATATCGGCCATATCCTTTCAAGCATGTTGCCAAACGCTTGGATAATATTTCTTCAAGTACTTCCCATTGAGTGCCCTTGGCAACTGAAATCCTTGCAAAGTCTCCACCATATAGGAATTCTCAGAACAAACCTTCACAATAAGATATGGTCCTTCCCAATTTGGTGACCATTTACCAAATTTGCTGCTCTTTGTTCCTATAGGTAAAATAGTCTTCCACACTAAATCACCAACTTGAAAGGATTTGAATTTTACCTTCTTGTTATATGCTCGAGCCACTCTTCTTTTATCCTTTTCAATCTCCTCCAAGGCCTCCAAACGCTTGTCGGTCACATCATCAATATTATCCATCATCAAAGCACAATATGTGCTAGCATCAAGATCATTTTGCTTAGCCAATCTATAAGCAGTCAGATTTACCTCAACAGGCAAAACGGCCTCTTGACCATAGACGAGCTCAAATGGGGTAACCTTAGTAGTACCATGTCTAGAAATACGATGCGCCCATAATACTTCAGATAATACCTCGTGCCACCGCTTAGGATGATCTTCAATCTTCTTCTTTATGAGCTTGATCAAAATCTTATTGCTAGACTCGGCTTGACCATTGGCTTGAGCATAAAAAAAAGGCATTTGGCAATGTACACCTACATGTCATGCAATCTTATTGAAATGCTTACTGGGCCATGGTTCATCTCCCATATGCAAGAGCTTGAGGACTTACCCTTTATAATTGAAGATTTTTCTGCACGGGTTAGTCCATAAGAGATATGCATCCAATATTTATGATATTATCCTATTGTTCAATAATGAAACTTGACACCATGTCTTACATGATTAAGGAAGGCAATTCTAACACAATCACCATGCTTAATTTAAAAGCCTATGGATGTATCACATTAACACATCCAAACCAGAGCATACCAATATAAACAAAGAAAACATGAATTTGAATGATCAAGCTATATTCACATGGACATAAACAAGAGCAGGGGGTTGGTGAATCATACCTTAGCGAACTTACTAGCTATCAATGATGGAAACATGGAATTAACACGACGGTGGCATGGTCATGAATGAACTTTGATTATTCATCTGGTCCGATGTTGTTGACGCACTTCTGGTCAACACACGAAAGCGCTAGATCGCGCGGTCGTCGAAATTCTCCTCGCCGGAGCTCCTGAGAGCAGCTGGTCAGACCGCCTGTAAGGGTCGGTCAGACTGCCTGTAGCAGGGGCGCCGCGAAAGCCTACGATCACAACCTCGGGAGGGACCCCGTCGGAGGCTGCGAACCTAGGGTTGTTCTAAGGTCGGCAAGGCCACTTAGAACGTCCTAAAACGTCGCGGAGACGAAGAAGGAAAGCAAAGGGGTTGGAAAAGCTAGGGTTTGGAGATAAAAAGTAAGACAATGATTTGTACGATTGGGTAGAGGTCCTCAATCGGCCACGACCCTTTATATTTATAGGGTGGAAAGGTGTTGCCCCGCAAGGAAGTCCTTGTACTGATCTAAAAACGTGCAAAACCCTGATTCTACTCGGACTCGGGGACAGGCAGTCAGACCGCCTGTGACAGGCGGTCAGACCGCCTGTGACATTCCCAGACCGGCTACAGGGCACAGCCGGTCTAAGCGCTTGTACAGGCGGTCTAGACCGGCCGTCCCATCCTGATCGGCTTTAAGTCATTTTTGGTCGTCAACATATGCCCCCCTGTTTTTTTGGTAAAACTTTGTTTACAACAAAACATTTAATCAGACTAAGGGCGACCCTCTATTGTCAGCTATTTTTTCTCTAAGGGCGATATCACATATCGGCCATATCCTTTCAAGCATGTTGCCAAACGCTTGGATAATATTTCTTCAAGTACTTCCCATTGAGTGCCCTTGGCAACTGAAATCCTTGCAAAGTCTCCACCATATAGGAATTCTCAGAACAAACCTTCACAATACGATATGGTCCTTCCCAATTTGATGACCATTTACCAAATTTGCTGCTCTTTGTTCCAATAGGTAAAATAGTCTTCCACACTAAATCACCAACTTGAAAGGATTTGAATTTTACCTTCTTGTTATATGCTCGAGCCACTCTTCTTTTATCCTTTTCAATCTCCTCCAAGGCCTCCAAACGCTTGTCGGTCACATCATCAATATTATCCATCATCAAAGCACAATATGTGCTAGCATCAAGATCATTTTGCTTAGCCAATCTATAAGCAGTCAGATTTACCTCAACAGGCAAAACGGCCTCTTGACCATAGACGAGCTCAAATGGGGTAACCTTAGTAGTACCATGTCTAGAAATACGATGCGCCCATAATACTTCAGATAATACCTCGTGCCACCGCTTAGGATGATCTTCAATCTTCTTCTTTATGAGCTTGATCAAAATCTTATTGCTAGACTCGGCTTGACCATTGGCTTGAGCATAATATGGAGATGAATTGAGCAATTTAATACCATAGGATCCAACAAACTCATGTAGCTCTTTAGAAATAAACGACGTCCCTTGATCCGTCGTCAATGTTTGAGGAATCCCAAATCTATGAATTATATACTCAGTAATAAACTCAATCACCTCCCTATGTCTCATATTTTTGAGGGGAATAGCTTCAGTCCACTTGGTGAAATAATCAGCAGCCACAATCACAAAACAATGACCCTTGGATGAAGGAGGATGAATCTTACCAACAAAATCTAAACCCCATCCTCTAAAAGGCCACGGCTTAATGATCGGATGCATCAATGCAGCAAGCGCAATCTGAATATCCCCGAACTTTTGACACTCTTTACATCCTTTGTAGTAACGAAAACAATCGGCTATCATTGTAGGCCAATAAAAGCAAGCCCGCCTAAGGAGCCACTTCATCATCCGAGCCGATTGATGTGTACCACAAATCCCTTCATGAACCTCTGCCATAGCCAATCTAGCTTAATCAGGATCTAAACATTTCAAAAGCAATCCATCCATGGTCCGACGATATAATTCACCATCAACCAAAGTAAACTTGAAAGCCCATCGTCGGACTTTTCGATCCACTGACCTGCTAGTATCCTGTAAATATCTCACCAGAGGCTCCCTCCAATCACCAGCATCGGCCACAACAGATTGAAAATCATCAATAGCCGAATCGGAGGTGTAGGCGGTCAGACCGCCTGTAATGGCGGTTAGACGGCCGCGCCGGTCAGACCGGCTGTAACAGACGGTCGAACTGCCTATTCCAGAGCAGAAACATCGGCTTCACGAAACATCGGCCACTTTTCATGAAAATTTTTTTCTGAACATTATAGCTTGATGCTTGCTGTGCCAACGCATTAGCTCTAGGATTCTCTTCTCTTGGTACATGAAAAATGACAAATTCATCAAAGCAAGATATAATGTCTAAACACTTATCAAGATAAGTATTCAAAAATCCATCTAAACATTGACAAACCTTAGATACTTGTTGCACTACCAAAAAAGAATCTCCATATGCTTCAACATGCTTTACTCCCATATCATGTAAAATCTCCAACCCGAATAATAAAGCTTCATATTCGGTTTGGTTATTAGTGCATTTATGATCTAATCGGTTAAGAGCCTCAAAAACAACACCATTTGGTGATATAAGAATAACACCAACTCCACAACCACTTTTGCAAACCGATCCATCAAAATGCAATTTCCATGGGGTAAAATTAATATAGCCGACATTTAAATCAAGATGTTTACTAATCCTATGTTCAACAATAAAATCGGCAACGATTTGTATTTTCATAGATTTCAATGGCTCAAAGACTAAATCATATTCAATCAAAGCATAAGCCCATTTGCCGATTCTACCACTCAATATAGGTCTATTCAACATGTATTTGATTATGTCGGCTTGACTAGCAACTATGCAAGTATTTAGTAATAAATAATGCCTCAACTTTGTACAAGCATTATATAATGATAAGCATAACTTTTCAATGAAAGTATACCTCGTTTCGGCGTCCAATAATCTTCTACTTGCATAGGCAATAATATATTCCTTTCCTTCGGGATCAAAACAGCACCAATGACGCTTTCTTCGGCCGCGATATATAATTTAAAAGGAACTCCTCTCCTAGGTGCCCAAAGAACCGGAGGCGAAGATAAATAATGCTTAATCTCATCAAATGCCTCTTGCTGTTTTTCCCCCAAGTAAATTCAGCCTCATCTTTTAACCGAAGCAAAGGAGTAAAAGCATTCACCTTTCCCGACAAGTTGCAAATAAATCTTCTCAAATAATTTACTTTGCCTAAGAATTTTTGCAACTCTTTCTTAGAGCTAGCGCCTGCAACTTGCCAATAGTGTCGGCCTTCTTTGGATCAATCTCTATGCCATTCTCATGAACTATGAAACCCAAAAACTTCCCGGCCGACACACCAAAAGCACACTTGTGTGGATTCATCTTCAAACCATAACGGCGCATTCTTTCAAATGCAAGTCTTAAATCGGCCAAATGAGAACCACTTCCAACCGATTTAACAACAATATCATCGATATAAACTTCCAAGATAATATCAAGCAAATCATGGAAGATTAAATTCATTGCCCTTTGATAAGTAGCACCGGCATTCTTTAAACCAAAAGTTATAACAACTCACTCAAACAAACCAACAAAGCCTGGACATACAAAAGCCGTCTTGGATATATCCTCTTCGGCCATAAATATTTGATTGTAACCAGCATTACCATCAAGAAAGCTAATCATTCTATGTCCAGACGCAGCATCGATAAGCATATCGGCTATTGGCATAGGATATTCATCTTTAGGAGTAGCACGATTAAGATTTCTAAAATCAATACACACTCTAATATTACCAGTTCCTTTCTTTTCTACGGGCACAATATTAGAAATCCATTCAGCATATCGACAATGTCTAATAAACTTTGTTTCTAATAACCGATTTATCTCCTCTTTAACTCGGTCATAAATTTCAGGATTAAAACGCCTAGTTGGTTGTTTATAAGGCCTAAAACCAGACTTAATAGACAACCGATGCTCAACAAGCTCTCGGCTTAAACCAGGCATTTCATGATAATTCCAAGCAAAGGAATCGACATACTCTTTTAACAACTTTATTAATTTAGATTTAAAAGCAGGATCTAAATTCTTATTTACAAACGTCGGCCTGGGCAAAGAACCATCACCAATGTCTACCTCCTCAAGAGGATCGGCCGACGTAAAACCACATCCTAGCTTGCTTATAGTGTTCAAGTCTCTGCTGCAACCACTCTCGATTATCCATTAAATCATATGAGATGATTCAACCGATTATTCATCGGTTTTATGACAGCAGGAACGAAGCCATTCTTAGTACAGCTGATAAACTCAAATTCAGAAAGATCTAAGCCTGACAAACATCTAACATCATCATGAATGCCAACCAAAGAGCTATCAGCTAAAGCAACACAGGCAGAAGTATCACCATGCACAACTTCTACATCATCATCTACCCATTGAATTAAACATTGATGCAAAAACCTGATTCTACTCGGACTCAGGGACAGGCGGTCAGACCGCCTGGCACATTGCCAGACCGCCTACAGGGCACAGCCGGTCTAACCGCTTGTACAGGCGGTCTAGACCGGCCGTCCCAGCCTGATCGGCTTTAAGCCATTTTTGGTCGTCAACAGATGTCATGTGCAGCGGAGGAGGCTGTCTTGATCACGCCTTCTCAGGTTGGCTACTCACATCTACCATGTATAGAAATCACGTGTTGTGGAGGAAAGATTTATCTGCACCATGCTTATATCACTAATAGAAAAGAGACTTCTCTTGATGTTTCACTACTGACATTCTGAAATCTCGGCATTAAAGATACCCCTACTACGACGAAACAAAAAGTTTCATCGAGGATCGTAGGGGATAGCCCTCGGCCGCTTTGGAACAATGACGAAACTAAAAAAAGCATCAACGAACAACATTCATCTCGTTAACAAACATTGCATCACCAACAAATTGTGTCTGCAATGCTCGGATTTCGTTGTAAAACGGATGGGGCACATCTTGCAGTTAGAACCATAGGTCCACAAAGGCTCCAGCATGTCTATGTGGCTACCACGTCTAGCGACCAGGGGTGACGGAAGTGAAAGCATCTAGGCCCATAGTTTAGAGTTTTGGTAATTAATGACAACACTTTGTGGACTAACAAATTTCATTGAGTATATGAATTAAGGTTAGTCTCATGAATGCGCCATGAGATGCCATGAAGATGGTATTATAAAAAGCAAGATTGCTTCCGCAAAGAAAAGTTGATATGAAGTGGCGAAAGACTCAAGGCAAGGGTGATGAGGACACCACCTACACCACGCGTACACCTACGTCGTCTACAACTAGGCGCTAGAAGATCAGGCGCCAGAAGCTCAGGCGTCATCACCACCTGCACCACCATCTGGGCCCGTTACGCGGGCCCGTGCACGGGAATTAAACTACATCATGCTATTGAAGAATGAAGGCCCAGAAGACAAGATGCTGGCCCACTAGGGTAGCCCATTAGGGTTGGGCGCCACCAGGGGCATACGCCCTCGCTCTGGGTGCCCTAGGGGCGTGCGCCCCCCTGGCCGCCAGGGGCATGTATTTAGACAGACCTCTCTTTTGTTTTAGACTTGGGTTTTGTTTTACATCTAGCTTTAGCTACTCTCGAACACGCACAAATACGTGCTGTCCTCGTGATTCAGAACCCCACCTTCGAGTGATATATAGATTGCTCGCCTCTCGTTCTTGTTCGTTCTTCGATTGCGTACAGGAATTGATCTTCGTGATCAGGCTGATCTTGCATCCGCAAGGTCGGTAACCACAGGGAGTTGGTTCAGCGATTGCATTGGCGCTTTGGGTTTGCTCGTCGTAGTCGGATCGTGAGGGTCTACTTCCACCAAATCGAAGTTATCTCCACTCACTGAAAGATCGGGCACTGCAGCTCTATCAAGTGGTATCAGGATTCCAGGTTGATCGGTGAGTTTATCGAGTGTTTTTCCTTTCCTACAGTCCACAAAACCAAAACAAAAATATATTCTTTAGGTTTGATCATTGTCCCAGCACCTTTAGAGCCTTTTACTTTTTTTCAATAATTTACATTGTGAATTTGTGTGCTTTACACTTTTTAATTGTTGCTGGTTACTTTGTGTTCTATTGCTATTTTTTTTCTCTTCCAATCCTAGCGCCGCCACATCTTTTTCTGTTTGTCGGTTACCCCCTGCTCACCACCAACCGCGTCGAGCGCGCCCGCCCTAGGGACGCGCCTGGCCACACGCGCTGTCGTTCCCTGTGCGCTTCCTGCCCTGATTCTTTTTCCTTGTGTGTGGTTGGAAAGGAATACAATAAAAAAAACAAGCAGGCAAGAAAGAAACAGAAAGGGCGCCGTTCCACCTGAGCGCGCCTCGGGATCGCGCCGACCCGACCTCCCTGGGCCTGCGTTTCTTGTTTTGTCTCGTTTTGGGAAAGTCAAAAAAAAAAAGAACAAAAGAAGACAGATCGCAACCCCCCCACATCGTCACCATGCGCGACCCTGCCCCCTTCGATCGCGCCAGGCCGCGGAGATCGCGCCCTGCCACTGCCTCCCTTCCTTTCTTTTCGTGTGCCTTTTGGAAACTAAAAAAAAAAAACAAAAAAGGAAAGACAAAAAAAAGGAAATAACAAAAAAAGAAAGGCAACAGAAGCCACGCGCCGCCCCTGTGGATTGCGCGCCGTCTGTTGGAGAGCGATCACCCCACTCACGGTTTCTCTCCTGGGATCACGTGTCCTTCACTCCTTGTTTTCCGTTTTGCTAGTTACAAGAAAAGAAGAAACAAATATAAAACAGAAAAAAGGGAAAGACTCCCTGCATCGCACGCCTCTCTCTGCAGCACGGAATCACGCTTCCCTGCACGTGCGACTCCTACGTCGCACGCCTAGGCCTCGGCGCCCTGCTGACTTGTCTACTCTTGTCCACTTTTATACCTTTGTTTCCAGCAGCATAGTTACGTGTTTGGCACTATAATTCAACTTTGCATTATTGTTTGATTGTGCTAACCCTTGAATTGAGTGTAGCGTACTCAGAACTACACATATTTCTCCGACGAGCAGACCTTGTTTCTCTAGGCAATCGCTCCACCAATCTCTCACCGGTACGACTTGTGGTTGCACTTCACCCCTGTGCGTTTGGTAAGAACGTACAAGAATTTGATAACAGCATTTTAGTGAGTGCCTTGTGAGTTGTCACACCCCTGTTGTCGTCGATTTTGTCTTGTGTTTGTGCTAACCATGTCAGGAGACGATGACAAGCAGGATGTACAGCTACAGGACCTGCGGGCACAAGTGGATGGCCTTGTCGTGGACATGCAGACCATGCATGAACGGCTTGATTCGACGATCACTTCGGCAAACGAGCGATTCGACCAGATCGACCTCGCGCAGACGGCAACCAGGAACACGCTTGACACCCTCGTGGCACGACTCGATGCTATGAACACTTCGATCACAGAGTTGCAGAGGGATTATGGTGGTGACACCGAGCAGGACGATGGAGATGCTGCTCACCGCCGCGGCCGCCCTCGCCGTGTGGTACGTCCTAATGATTCATTCTCTAAGATTAAATTTAAAATTCCCACCTTTGATGGCAAATATGACCGTGGTGCTTATCTTGATTGGGAATTGGAGGTAGATCAGAAATTTGCATGCCATGATATTCCTGCTAGTTCTCAAGTTAAAGCTGCTATTAGTGAATTTACTGATTTTGCTTTAATTTGGTGGCGTGAATATAAACAAAAACATCCTGCTAATAGTCCCGCCAATTGGATGCAATTAAAAACTGTTATGCGCCACAGATTTGTGCCTTCATATTATGCTAGAGATTTGCTTAATAAAATGCAGCGTTTTCAACAAGGTCAACAATCTGTTGTGACATATTATCAGGAACTCCAAAAGGGTATGATTCGTTGTGGGTTAGTTGAGATGGATGACGCTGCTATGGCACGCTTTTTTGGTGGCTTGAACCGTGATATTTAGGATATACTTGATTATAAAGATTATGCTGATATAACCACCTTGTTTGCATTTGCTTGTAAAGCTGAACGTGAAGTGCAGGGCCGACGCTCGAGGACATACACTAACCCTTTTGCAGGACGCACTTCGTCATCCGGATCAGCAGCCACCTCCACTGCGCCATCCAAGGCTGCGCCACCGGCCAATGAGCGATCACTCAAGCCGGCCGGCGCACCCCCCTCCACTGGCGCTTCACCCACCACGGGCCATACACGGGACATTCAGTGTCATCGCTGCAAGGGATTCGGCCACGTGTTTTGGGTCTGCCCCAACAAACGCACTTTGCTCATTCGCGACGATGGTGAGTATTCTTCCGCTAGTGATCCTGAGGAAACTCTGCACGCTATGCTTGCCACTGAGCATGCAGCTTGGGAGGAGGTTCATGTCAAACCCGGAGATGCTGATCGGTACGAGAGTCTTGTTGTACAACATGTTCTTAGTACGCAGGTCGCCGCACCCGAGAAGAATCAACGCCACACCCTGTTCCATACAAAGGGTGTTGTACAGGAGCGTTCCATTCGCATCATCATCGACAGTGGCAGCTGCAACAATTTGGCAAGCACCGTGATGGTCGAGAAGTTATCATTACCCACTCGTATGCATCTAAATCCGTATCACATTCAGTGGCTTAATGATGGTGGTAAATCAAAATAACACGATCGGTGCGTGTTCCCTTTTCCATAGGTACTTATTCTGATTTTGTGGATTGTGATGTTATACCCATGGAAGCATGTTCTTTGTTACTTGGTACACCTTGGCAATATGATACTGATAGCTTGCATCATGGTCGTTCCAATCATTATTCTCTCATGTTTAATGGTCAGAAAATAATCATTCTCCTATGACTCCTGAACAAATTGTAAAAGATGATCTTGTTCGCGCCGCTAAAACTAAATAACAACCTGCATCTACACCATCATCTTCTGCTAATGCTGAAATCAAGTTGAATGCGCCTGTTTTGCTTGCTACACGTTCTGATTTTGATGATATACAAGCGTCTCAGTTACCCTGCTATGCCCTCATATGCGCTAGGTTGCTTGTTTCACTTGATGATGCAGCGCCTTTGGATATTCCTCCTCTAGTTTCTAACCTTTTGTAGGAGTACACTGATGTTTTCCTAACGGATTTGCCACTGGGTCTCCCTCCACTTTGTGGCATTGAGCACAAGATTGATCTCATTCCCGGCGCACAGCTTCCGAACCGAGCACCATACCGTACAAATCCGGATGAGACAAAGGAGATTCAGCGTCAGGTACAAGCGTTGCTTGACAAGGGCTATATTCGTGAGTCTCTCAGCCCTTGCTCTGTTCCTGTGTTACTTGTTCCAAAGAAAGATGGCTCATGGCGCATGTATGTAGATTGTCGTGCTATTAATAGCATCACTGTGACATCTCTGATGTCAAAAGAATTAAAAAGTACATTTAAAATCAATGCAAAAGGGAATTATGGGTTGAAATTCAAAAATCCATCAAAAATTCAAATTTAAATTCAAAAACAAGGGTTGTTTGACACCCAACTGAAAACTCGAGATTTTTGTACTAAACTTGAAACTCTCCAAAAATAAAAGTTGTTTGTCATCACAAATAAACCCTAGTCACTGTTTGGAATTTTTGAAAATTTTGCAGTTTAGTCCCTCAAAAACTCAAAATACCGTTCTGGGCACCTTTTTGTTTTTGGGTTGTTTGAGCTCGAAAAACTTGGAATTTCAGGTTCACCCCAAAAAGAAAGTTGTGTCCCATCTCCCAAAATCCAACTTTTATTTTCACACTTTTTCAAGTTCAGTTCAAATTTTTGGAGAAAATTTGAATTGGAAAACGGAGCTCCACGGGCGCCAACAGTGCCCCTGGCGCGCCCCCTGCGCTGGCCGGAGCTCGGCCGCCACGTGGCCGGCGAGCGGCGCAGGCAGCGCCGAGCTGGCCGAGCCATGGCGGACGATGGCGCTTGTCGCCTAGCACTTGTCCAGCCCCTCCCGAGCCGTCGCGTCGCCGTCGTCAAGCCGCCTCGCCTCGCGCCGCGGGACGCCATCATGCCGATCGCGCGCCGCCGTGGCCGCACGCGCGCTCGCGCCGCGCTGAGCGCTCTGTAGGCCGCGATACCGTCCCGCTACGCTCCAAGAGCACTGTAGAGGTTCCCCCGACGTCACTCAAGGATATCTTCGCCCGGTCGAGTCGTTCGCGCGCTGCCCGAGCTCGCGCCGCGCCGTTTGCTCGCACGCTCCCGAGGCAGCACAGTGCCTCCCTCGCGTGCCCAAGCACTCCACCGAGCACTCACACCCCTTCCCCTCAGTTCACACTTAGCCATTTTCACTTCCCCGCGCTCGCTCCGTCGTGTTCTTCCTCGCGTCGCACGGACCGAGCCGAGCTTCACCGAGAAATTCTCCTTCCACTCTCCACCATTCCCAAATTCATCGCGCACGAAGCTAGACTTCTACCCTAGCTCCAAATCCCCCCACTTCCCCCAAGCTATTGTCGCTTCTCCGGCGAGAAATCAAGATTTCCCCCAAATCGTGATTTCCGGCCGCCGGAGCACCCTCCCATCGAGACCCTACTCCGAGCCATCCCCGAGGTCAACCGAGCACGCCATTAGCTTCCTCGAGCTCCACTGGTGCTCTAGGACCCTTCAAACCCCGACGGACGCCTCCAACCTCACCGGCGTAGCAGTCGCGGCGGCCGCACGGCCACCGCTCGTCGCCGGCGAAACTCCGAGCTTCCCCGGCCTCCCAACCGCCACCAATCGACTCGTGGTGAGCCACTGATGCTTTTCCCCCACTTGCCCGACCCTAGCTCGCCGCCGTTTGGCCGGCGCAACTCCAGCGAGAGCCGAGGGCATAAGTTCATCGTCTTCGTTTTTTCTAGGGTCCTCCGTGCAAAATTCAGGGACTAGTTTGAAAGGTTTTGAAAGTTCTAGGGTTCCCGGCGTAAAAAGATTCTTAAACCTAGATCTAATTTTCCCGAATCTTTTAAAATCCGTTAAAAATCGTACAAAAATCAGAAAAATGCACAAAAATACTCCCTGGATTCGTGAGATTGTAAACTCCAATCTCCTTTAGGCATGTGTATACTTTTGATGAACCGTTTTTGAATTAAAATTCAAACTGTGGAAATTGAAACTTGTGCACCATTTCAAATCCAGAGCTCCGCTAGGGTTGATCTTTGGATATGTTGTTTGTAGTGACTTTGGACAGCTTGTGTTCAAAGGGGACCTAAAAATATGAAGTGTAGCTTCAGTTATGAATTAAAATGTTTTTCCTGTCTTTTTGCAGTACAGAAATCATTAAAAATAATCTGTGCAGTGAAAAATCACCATTTTGCTCTAGAGGACTAAAAACTTGTTAGCACACCTGTTAAAAATGAAAAACTTAATTTTTGCTCTGTTTAGACTAGCAAATAAATAAATATGTGTTTTTGGATTGAAATTTATTGAGGACTGTCCAAGGGTTAGTTTGAGCCACCACTTGGCCAGAGCCCTCCTCATGCTTAAGACTGGCTTTGGTAGGAAAATCTCCTGAAAAGGATGAATTTTCAATTTTATATGATTTTATTTCATTTCTGCAGACAGCTGATTGATTTATTTTTAATAAATTATGTGTAGCTCAGATTTTGCTAAATTTTGGAGTGAGCTTAGCTCTTATACTCCAGTAGCTGTCATAAAGTTTATAGATAAAAATGATGAACAGAAAAGGAGAAACAAAAATGAGAAGTAATCTAAATGGAAATTGATTTATATAGAAGAATAAACCTTTTTGTTAGTTAGTTAGAATAAAATAAAGGGAATCTGAAATTCCAGAACAGCACCCTAATTTGTGAATAATAAATAGAATTCTTTTATATATGTACACAATCACCGTCGAAGACAAATAAAAGTTCCCCCCCCCACTACTTTAATTGTGAGGAAAATAGTAGTGCTTAAGCATGTCTAGGTGAATATGGCCTTCAAGGCCTTAATCTTAGAATCATTAGGCAGCCACCTTAAGCTATGCATCTCATGTAGAAGGCGCTATCCCGGACGGCAACTACCACCTCATCCCCGCTGACGAGGAAGGAGTCCCGGAGGAAGGTGCCGGTGCAGGATCGACCAACCCGGAGGCTAACCCCCAGCTTGAGCAAGAAGGCAAGCCCCGGAGCATGACCTGACTTCTAAAATTATGCATCTATGAATTCCTTATGCTTGTGCATTTACGTTTCAAGGAGTTGATTGAATACCTTAGCTGCACTTTTCCTAATACCTATGACTTGCAACACTAGTATGAAAGGATCGATAGGGCAATGCTTTAGGTCCGTTACAAGTCGAGTGATTTCCTGTCACTCGCGAGACATAGGAATTGCTTGTCTTTACTTATGTTGGAATCATAAGGATTGACGGGCGGGATGATAGATGTAGATCTCCCGTCCGTGTATGATAATTGATTTAAGGTCGAAATGTGTGGTTGAGTGTGTCAAGTTTTTGAACGTACCACATGCATGCCGATATATGGGAGTCGGTAAGCCCGGTACCAGATTGAAGCAGCTAGGGCCGATAGCCATCTCTCCTTGGAAACTTTGTTTTCCCCTGCCGTACACTTGTGGATATATGCGTGAGACTGTGAGTGAAGCAGTAAACCTTTATCCTAAGGAAATGGACCCGGTTCCGAATTGTGGATCGATGGGAAAGGTTGGGAAACGCTTGTACCTTTTATAGCAAGCATAGTATCCGTGTATGTTGGGTTTCCCCTGGCCAGGTAGCACAAATTCGGTTCGAACTGTCCGCTTCTCGCGGTTAATGAGACTGCTTGACCGCCTTGCTGCATTGAGTAACAAGTGGAACTTTGAGATTGATGAATTTGTTGTATGAACTAAATTGTATTACACCACTTGTATGCTTAGAGAGGATGCTAATCTAGAATGGTTAAATTTACTAGAATATGATGCTAAAACTTGAAAGCAAGGACCTACTTTTAGTTGGTTTTTGGCAAACAAACCCACCAGCCAAAGGCCTCTCATTGTCTAGATGTCGGTGATGTAGATTTCACCCGACGGGTAAGCCTTGCTGAGTATTAGTATACTCAGCCTTGCTTGTGGCATTGATTTACAGGTACCATGTTGGATGTAGCCGTCGATGCTTTGACTTGGCCTACCCAGGTTCCCCCTGGATGGCACATCGAGTGGGTTCCGTCCTCTGCCGAGGATCGGGAGGAGTAGCACCGTGGCAGGCTTCAGCATGGTGTTATTTGTATCGTCGTTAGATTTTCTTCCGCTGCAATGAACTTTTTTTATTTCCGCTGCAAGACTTTTATACTCTGATTTAAATTTGAACTTGGTTTGTAATAACTTTGAGATTCTATTTATGTATGTCAATTTGTGGAATGTTGTAATCTCTGGAACTCACCTTCGTGTGGGCGTGCTGTTGTTTCGATCGAGAAAAGAACGTGGTTAATCGGGTTTAATCCGACGGCACTCCAGCTTATTCCGAATTAAGTGCCTGACTACTTGATTAGTGGTCCCGAGGTACTTAACTTGGAATAATTTCGGAGTGGTCCGCCACAGCTGGCATTAGAGCCGAAGCAGCGCACCGGAGAGAGCAACAAACTTTTATTAAACATTTTTGAATAAAAATTTGCCAACTCGTGCTTCCGACGCGCTTTGCGAAGGAAGGTTATTAATAGGACCGTTAAGGATGTTACCTAGAGTGTGAAGCCTATGTGGGTTAAGGGATCACGATATGATAGGTGGCAAATAGTATATTATACTGACTTCCAGCACATTTCATTCTGTCATTTACTTTACGCAATGGTGGACGCAAGGTACGGCGATTGCTGTAACGTACCACGGCACTATATGAAAATATAGTGGCGACACATAGTCAATACGCTGTGACGGCGTATGAAACTAGAATAGCATGGTGGGCGCAAGGTACGGCGATTGCTGTAGCGTACCACGGCATCATATGCAAATATGATGGCGGCACAAAGTCAATACGCTATTTCAATAGCGTATGAAACTGTCAATATGTTGCCTTGGTAACATATGAACATTGCCTGTTCAATGTTAAACGTTCGGGTGCCACCTCTATAGCGGGTGGTAATGAATGGAGACGCTTTCGTGAGTGCTGGCACGAAAGGTTGATTATACATGCTCTGGAATGGAATTTTCTGCAGGTACACTAACCGCGAATTCGTATGTGAAACGGTTAGAAAAGTTCGGCTAGATAATATAGGGAGAGACGGATATTGCCTAGCCACCGGCACTAACTTCGTAGGCCAAAAGTTTATTGGCATGTGTGTTGGCGAGAACGAATAGGCCGCTCATTCTTTGCATCTCACTGAATTAACATTGAATTTTAATAAGTGACCAAATTGAACCGCCATCAAAATCGAAATCACAACCCAAAAATCCTGCTGAGACCAGTCTGTTTGCACCCTTAATTCGAAACTGAAAACTCTGTCAAATGAAATAGTGTTCAACATGAAAGTTGTCACAAATATTATGAAGTATATGCTGTAGAAATTTCAACGAAAATGGTTCAGTAAAACTGGAGTTATGCTAAAAATGGCAACCCCCTGTCTGCTGAAAATTTTTGGGGACAGTGAGATAAAAATTGAATTTTTACACCATCTTAACGACAGTTTCTGCTCAAACCTCCAACATGAAACTTGTTAGGAATTACTTAAACAATGTCCTGGCCAAAGCTGAGAATTTTTGAGCTTGTAGATTTCGAGTTTTGTAATTTTTATTACACTGTCCAGAATCTGCTTTTGTTTTCTTTGGCGCTAACCGGTTCTCACCCTTGCCCTTTTTCTTTTGGTTCAGAATGGACGCCCTCGCTGACCTGGCCAGCTACCCCAACGACATGTCCTTCTCTGATTGCTTGGGATGGGAAGGCTTCCCTAGCATCTTGTGGTCGGTTTTACAGGCGCTTGACTACCCTACACCGCCACAGTATGAGAGGACTATCATCCGAGACCGCGGTGTGACTCGTTCCCATGTGCGTTTGGTGGTATATCGCCACCCACCGTGTCCTAGCTCCCCCACTTGGACGGTGGAAGTGCATGGACACCACATGGAGACGACGTGCGAGCTAGCTGCCTTGAATGGCATTAGCTCTTTTGTGGCTCAGAACCAGGAGTTGGTAGAGCACCAGTTACTGGGGTTGTTCCCACCGACCCAGCCGGATGATCCCCATTGGATGAGACGCTACCTTAGCTCCCCTTTGAGGATGGCGGAGAACCCCGTCGCTGCAGCCGCCTTGATGATGAGGTGGATACGAGCCTATCACCGTTTGCAGGCACTTCTTGGACGGTCGCAGAGCGAGATGCTCAATCTTGCTATGGACATGTCCGCCCGTGCCCGTGACATAGGGGTTGAGAGCACCTCATTGTCCATTGAGGTGACCACTAGAGATGCCATGATTGCTGACTTGGAGAGGCAATTGAATGACCTCCACATTGCGCACAACAACACCCAAAATGAGTTAGCACAAACAAGGGATGAGCTTGAGAAGGTACACGGTACCTTGGAGCATGCAAATGCTATGCTAGCCGCCCATGACGCTCAGCACCTTCTTGAGCAAGAAGGAGGGGATGGTGAAGGAGAGGCCCCTGATTCCGACATGGACACCGAGGATGACATGCCGCCCCTTCCAGCTCCACCTTCACCTATGGGCAGCGAGGCTACCGCTAACAACCTAGATGATTTTTAGAGTGGTAGTAGCAAGTTTACTCCTCCGCTAGGCCTAAATTTTGGCTTCATGTTGTAATAGGCTAGATGGAGTTGAGCTCCCCTTGTTATCTTTTGGTGGCAATGTAATTTAATGATGTGGTTTTGTAATCAAAACTTGATGAAGTTGTAATAGCTGTGTTGAAAACATTCTGCAGCTAACCTTGTTTTAATTATTGATGGGTTTTCCATTCATTTCTGGGCTGTGATGTGAACTACAAAGTTGTTTGGAATTTGTCAAACAAAATGATTACCAAATTGCAACCCTATTGGTTAAGCGAAATAAAAATGGCAACCGAAACACTACAGCTCGGCCTGCTGAGAAACAGCAAACGCAGAGAGCTAAAGATTGAATTTTTCGGCTTAGTTCCAGTCCGAATTTGAATCCGAGCCCAACATGAAAGTTGTAGAGCACGAAATTTTCGAGCTACTGACCGAATTGGAGCATTTGACTTGTTTCCTGTTGGAAGATATGATTTTTCTTCCGAACTGCGTGCCGACTTGTCATTCTGCGCAGTACACTTCAATATATTGTCACGTTCTATCTTGTCATTCATTATGCAAGCTTATGAAATATGGCTAATACAGGTACCTACTGCAGATGGCAATCACCCGCAGCGGTCATGACGCTAGTGGCTCCAACGCTAACCAGCAGGGGCCAGAGGGGCAGCAACAGCCGCCGCCACCTCCTCCACCGCAGCAACCTCCGACGTGGCAGCAGCTGTATGCCACGCAAACGGAGATTCTCCGGAACCTGCAGCATCAGCAGCAAATGATGCAGCAGCAGATGCTTCAGCAGGGAGGTCAGCGGGCCCCTCAGCCTCAGGTGGCCAGATATGAGGATTTTCTGGCAACACACCCGCCGATATTCTCACGAGCCGATGAGCCCTTGGAGGCCGATACCTGGATTCGAGCCATCGAGTCCAAGTTCACCATCCTGGCGACGCCTTGCACCTCCAACCGCAAGGTCGTG
The DNA here is from genome assembly GCA_015342445.1 of Digitaria exilis. Classification (NCBI taxonomy): domain Eukaryota; kingdom Viridiplantae; phylum Streptophyta; class Magnoliopsida; order Poales; family Poaceae; genus Digitaria; species Digitaria exilis. The sequence continues at coordinate 8,159 of JACEFO010001705.1, read as the reverse complement.
TTCGCGGCGCAGCAGCTCCGCGGCCCAGCTCTCCTTTGGTGGGAGAACTACCTGGCCCTGCAGCAGGAGGGTCATGTGGTTGAATGGGATGAGTTCAAGGCTGCATTCAAGGCTCATCACATTCCGGCCGGTCTGGTAGAGCGGAAGTTGAATGAATTTTTGGCGCTGACCCAGGGTACCCGCACAGTGCTCCAGTACGCCCAGGCCTTCAATGGTCTGTGCCCATATGCGGGTCATCACGCCGACTCCGACGAGAAGAAGCTGGAAAGGTTCCGACGTGGCCTTAACACCAAGTTGAAGGCACAGTTGGCCACCACCCGTGCAGCCACATATGGCGACCTTGTGAACCTTGCCATCGCCCAGGTGGACGCCAATATGGTGCACAAGGCGGAGAAGAAGAGGAAGACTCCCGGTGGACCTTCGAGCGCGCAACCGCCGAGATTCCGTTTGGTTCCCCCGGCTGCACCGCAAGGACAGTCCAGGGCACCTCAGGGAGGTGGATGGGTTGCTAGGCCGCCACACCCTAACGCGCCCCGTTTCCCTCCACCGCCGCAGCAGCAGCAAGCGCCAAGGCCGAATGCACAGCAGCCAGCTCGCCCTGGAGCCGGCTATCAGTGCTTCAAGTGTGGAAGTAAAGATCACTTTATCAAGGATTGCCCGCAGAACAAGCAGCAGAACCAGCGCCCGGGAAATCAGCAAGGCAAGGGCAAGCAGCAACAACGTGTGCAGGTTCGGCAAGGACGGCTCAACTACACCACTTTGGCCGACCTACCCGAGGGAGCCCCAGACATGACTGGTACCTTCCCTATCTGCACTCAACCTGCTGTGATATTGTTTGATTCTGGGGCAACACATAGTTTTATAAGCACAAGATTTCATGTGAAATGCGGACTAAAATCGTACCATACCAAATCATCTTATGTGATATCAACTGCGGGAGGTAAAATTGCATCCAACCAAGTCACCCGAAAAGTTCCAATCAGGCTGGGAAGTAAAACATTTCCTACAGATTTAATTCTGCTTGGTATGGAAGGAATTGACATTGTGTTAGGAGCCAATTGGATGACTCAACATAAGGTTGTGCTAGATGTTGCGGAATGAGTTGTTGAAATAAACTCGCCTACGCATGGCCCTAGTGTGCTATATCTGCCACAACGGACTTGCGCCAATGCGTGTGCTTATACAATGGTAGAAACCCAACTAAAGGACATTCCGGTGGTATGTGAGTATGCCGATGTATTTCCGGATGACTTACCTGGGATGCCGCCGGATAGGGACATTGAATTTGTGATTGAACTTCAACCTGGCACGGCACCTATATCAAAGAGACCATATAGAATGCCACCCAATGAATTGGCTGAATTAAAAATTCAACTTCAAGAATTGCTAGACAAGGGTTTCATTCGTCCCAGTGTATCGCCTTGGGGATGTCCCGCTATCTTTGTGAAGAAGAAGGACCATTCCTTGAGGTTGTGTATTGATTACCGGCCTCTCAATGCGGTAACTATTAAGAACAAGTACCCACTCCCCCGCATTGACATCCTGTTTGACCAACTAGCTGGCGCCAGAGTGTTCTCCAAGATTGACCTTCGCTCTGGCTATCACCAAATAAAGATCAGGCCTAGTGACATTCCAAAGACTGCCTTTTCCACACGTTACGGGCTTTATGAATTCTTGGTTATGTCTTTTGGACTCACCAATGCCCCAGCCTACTTCATGTACCTCATGAATTCGGTCTTCATGTCAGAACTAGACAAGTTTGTGGTGGTTTTCATTGACGACATTCTTATATATTCTAAGAATGAGGAAGAGCATGCCGAGCACCTTCGCATTGTTCTTCAAAGGTTGAGAGATCACCAACTCTACGCCAAGTTCTCCAAGTGTGAATTCTGGTTGGAGAGCGTGAAATTCTTAGGTCACACGGTTTCCAAGGATGGTATATCCGTGGATCCAACCAAAGTGCAAGAGGTGCTAGATTGGCAACCACCTACCTCTGTCCACGAGATTCGGAGTTTTCTGGGTTAGCCGGTTATTATCGCCGCTTTATTCCGGACTTCTCTCGGATTGCAAAGCCCATGACCGAACTCTTAAAGAAGGGAGTCAAATTTGAGTGGAATGACAAATGTGATGAAGCTTTCCACACCTTGCGAAGACATTTAACTTCAGCCCCAGTTTTGGCTCAGCCCGATTGCACCAAGCCCTATGATGTCTACTGCGATGCATCAGGCACCGGACTTGGCTGTGTCCTCATGCAAGAGAATCGAGTCATTGCTTATGCTTCTCGAGCACTTAGGCCTCATGAGCAAAACTACCCCACGCATGATCTTGAGTTAGCAGCGGTTATTCATGCTCTCAAGATGTGGAGACACTATTTGATGGGTGTTCCCTGCAACATATACATAGACCACAAGAGCCTCAAATATGTTTTCACTCAGGCACATTTGAATATGAGACAGCGAAGATGGTTGGAGTTAGCAAAGGACTATGACCTTAATGTGCATTATCACCCCGGGAAGGCTAATGTAGTTGCGGATGCACTAAGCCGCAAGGCTCATTGTCATTGTCTTTCCGTGGAGTCCTACGCTGACACCCTGTGTCAGGAAATGGCAAAGCTCAATTTAGAGATTGTTCCACACGGGTACTTCAGCCATATTGCAGTGGAACCAACCTTGCACGATCAGATTGTTGTAGCCCAATTAAATGACGCGAGCATTAAAATCCTTAAAAGGAAATTGTCAAAAGAGAAGGTGAAAGAGAAGTACAAGTGTTTCCGGTTAGATGGACAGGGAGTGATGTGGTTTGGACATCGCCTCGTGGTGCCCAAAAACACGGAACTCCGGAGGAAGATTATGGATGAGGCACATCTCTCTAAATTTTCTATCCATCCCGGCAGCACCAAAATGTACCAAGATTTGAAACAAAACTTTTGGTGGACTCGAATGAAGCGAGAAATTGCCACGTATGTGTCGGAATGTGACACATGCCAGCGGGTTAAGGCTAGCCACTTGAAGGTAGCAGGCACGCTTCAACCTCTACCTATTCCCTCATGGAAGTGGGAAGATATAAGCATGGATTTCATTGTTGGACTTCCCAGAACCCCTCAGAGGCATGATTCTATTTGGGTAATTGTGGATCGTCTTACCAAGACCGCACACTTTATTCCGGTCAATACCATTTATGCCGCTAAGAAGTACGCGGAGATTTATTTGGAGCGGATCGTTGGTCTACATGGGGTACCCAAGACGATAATTTCAGATCGTGGTGCTCCGTTCGTAGCACGCTTTTGGGAACAATTGCAACTGTCCCTAGGCACCAAACTGATCCGTAGTTCAGCATATGACCCTCAGACCGATGGGCAGACGGAAAGGGTAAATCAAATACTTGAGGACATGCTTCGAGCTTGTGTTATCCATTATGGAAAGAATTGGGAGAAGTGTTTATCTCTGGCCGAATTCTCCTATAACAACAGCTACCAAGCAAGTCTTAAAATGGCACCTTTCGAAGCCTTGTATGGTAGAAGATGTCGGACCCCGTTGTGTTGGTCCCAGGCAGGCGAGAGATATACTTATGGCCCTGACCTTGTAAGGGAAGCAGAAGAAAAGGTTAGGATCATTCGTGAAAATTTGAGAACCGCCCAGTCACGGCAGAAGAGTTACTACGATCAACGGCGGAAACCACTTCAGTTTGAAGTTGGTGATCACGTGTATCTTAAGGTCTCCCCGACCAAGGGTGTGCAAAGATTTGGATTAAAAGGAAAGCTTGCACCTCGTTATATCGGCCCATATGAAATTACTCAACAATGTGGACCAGTGGCCTATCGAGTGAAGCTTCCCGAGAAGCTCTCAGCCGTACACGATGTATTCCATGTTTCTCAACTCTAGAGGTGTCTTCGTGTTCCGACCGAAATTGTTGAACAAGAGGAACTCTCGGTTGAACCGGATCTCTCTTATGATGAGCATCCCGTTAAGATCCTCGACGAGAAAGAGAGACAAACACGAAGGAAGGGAGTTAAAATGTACAAAATTCAGTGGAGTCATCACTCCGAAGATGAAGCCACATGGGAAACCGAGGACTATCTTAGGAAGAACTTCCCCGACATTCTTTCGTAAGCCGAGGTATTTCTTTCCCCTCTTTATTCCTAAGTTTAATCGAATCTCGGGACGAGATTCCTTTTAAGGGGGGTAGGCTGTGACATCTCTGATGTCAAAAGAATTAAAAAGTACATTTAAAATCAATGCAAAAGGGAATTATGGGTTGAAATTCAAAAATCCATCAAAAATTCAAATTTAAATTCAAAAACAAGGGTTGTTTGACACCCAACTGAAAACTCGAGATTTTTGTACTAAACTTGAAACTCTCCAAAAATAAAAGTTGTTTGCCATCACAAATAAACCCTAGTCACTGTTTGGAATTTTTGAAAATTTTGCAGTTTAGTCCCTCAAAAACTCGAAATACCATTCTGGGCACCTTTTTGTTTTTGGGTTGTTTGAGCTCGAAAACTTGGAATTTCAGGTTCACCCCAAAAAGAAAGTTGTGTCCCATCTCCCAAACTCCAACTTTTATTTTCACACTTTTTCAAGTTCAGTTCAAGTTTTTGGAGAAAATTCGAAATGGTAAACGGAGCTCCACGGGCGCCAACAGTGCCCCTGGCGCGCCCCCTGCGCTGGCCGGAGCTCGGCCGCCACGTGGCCGGCGAGCGGCGCAGGCAGCGCCTAGCTGGCCGAGCCGCGGAGGATGATGGCGCTTGTCACCTAGCACTTGTCCAGCCCCTCCCGAGCCGTCGCGTCGCCGTCGTCAAGCCGCCTCGCCTCGCGCCGCGGGACGCCATCATGCCGGTCGCGCGCCGCCGTGGCCGCACGCGCGCTCGCGCCGCGCTGAGCGCTCTGCAGGCCGCGATACCGTCCCGCTACGCTCCAAGAGCACTGTAGAGGATCCCTCGACGTCACTCAAGGATATCTTCGCCCGGTCGAGTCGTTCGCGCGCTGCCCGAGCTCGCGCCGCATTCATGGCGGTCTGCTCGCGCCGCGCCGTGCGCTCGCACGCTCCCGAGGCAGCACAGTGCCTCCCTCGCGTGCCCAAGCACTCCACCGAGCACTCACACCCCTTCCCCTCAGTTCGCACTTGGCCATTTGCACTTCCCCGCGCTCGCTCCGTCGTCTTCTTCCTCGCGCCGCACGGACCGAGCCGAGCTTCACCGAGAAATTCTCCTTCCACTCTCCACCATTCCCAAATTCATCGCGCACGAAGCTAGACCTCTACCCTAGCTCCAAATCCCCCCACTTCCCCCAAGCTATTGTCGCTTCTCCGGCGAGAAATCAAGATTTCCCCCAATCGCGATTTCCGGCCGCCGGAGCACCCTCCCGTCGAGACCCTACTCCGAGCCGTCCCCGAGGTCAACCGAGCACGCCATTAGCTTCCTCGAGCTCCACTGGTGCTCTAGGACCCTTCAAACCCCGACGAACGCCTCCAACCTCACCGGCGTAGCAGTCGCGGCGGCCGCACCGCCACCGCTCGTCGCCGGCGAAACTCCGAGCTTCCCCGGCCTCCCAACCGCCACCAATCGACTCGTGGTGAGCCACTGATGCTTTTCCCCCACTTGCCCGACCCTAGCTCGCCGCCGTTTGGCCGGCGCAATTCCGGCGAGAGCCGAGGGCATAAGTTCATCGTCTTCGTTTTTCTAGGGTCCTCCGTGCAAAAGTCAGGGACTAGTTTGAAAGGTTTTGAAAGTTCTAGGGTTCCCGGCGTAAAAAGATTCTTAAACCTAGATCTAATTTTCCTGAATCTTGTAAAATCCGTTAAAAATCGTACAAAATCAGAAAAATGCACAAAAATACTCCCTGGATTCGTGAGATTGTAAACTCCAATCTCCTTTAGGCATGTGTATACTTTGATGAACCGTTTTTGAATTAAAATTCAAACTGTGGAAATTGAAACTTGTGCACCATTTCAAATCCAGAGCTCCGCTAGGGTTGATCTTTGGATATGTTGTTTGTAGTGACTTTGGACAGCTTGTGTTCAAAGGGGACCTAAAAATATGCAGTGTAGCTCCAGTTATGTATTAAAATGTGTTTCCTGTCTTTTTGCAGTACAGAAATCATTAAAAATAATCTGTGCAGTGAAAAATCACCATTTTGCTCCAGAGGACTAAAAACTTGTTAGCACACCTGTTAAAAATGAAAAACTTAATTTTTGCTCTGTTTAGACTAGCAAATAAATAAATATGTGTTTTTGGATTGAAATTTATTGAGGACTGTCCAAGGGTTATTTTGAGCCACCACTTGGCCAGAGCCCTCCTCATGCTTAAGGCTGGCTTTGGTAGGAAAATCTCCTGAAAAGGATGAATTTTCAATTTTATATGATTTTATTTCATTTCTGCAGACAGCTGATTGATTATTTTTAATAATTATGTGTAGCTCAGATTTAGCTAAATTTTGGAGTGAGCTTAGCTCTTATACTCCAGTAGCTGTCATAAAGTTTATAGATAAAATGATGAACAGAAAAGGAGAAACAAAAATGAGAAGTAATCTAAATGGAAATTGATTTATATAGAAGAATAAACCTTTTTGTTAGTTAGTTAGAATAAAATAAAGGGAATCTGAAATTCCAGAACAGCACCCTAATTTGTAAATAATAAATAGAATCTTTTATATATGTACACAATCACCATCGAAGACAAATAAAAGTTTCCCCCCCCCCCACTACTTTAATTGTGAGGAAAATAGTAGTGCTTAAGCATGTCTAGGTGAATATGGCCTTCAAGGCCTTAATCTTAGAATCATTAGGCAGCCACCTTAAGCTATGCATCTCATGTAGAAGGCGCTATTCCAGATGGCAACTACCACCTCATCCCGCTGACGAGGAAGGAGTCCCGGAGGAAGGTGCCGGTGCAGGATCGACCAACCCGGAGGCTAACCCCCAGCTTGAGCAAGAAGGCAAGCCCCGGAGCATGACCTGACTTCTAAAATTATGCATCTATGAATTCCTTATGCTTGTGCATTTACGTTTCAAGGAGTTGATTGAATACCTTAGCTGCACTTTTCCTAATACCTATGACTTGCAACACTAGTATGAAGGATCGATAGGGCATTGCTTTAGGTCCGTTACAAGTCGAGTGATTTTCTGTCACTCGCGAGACATAGGAATTGCTTGTCTTTACTTATGTTGGAATCATAAGGATTGACGGGCGGGATGATAGATGTAGATCTCCCGTCCGTGTATGATAATTGATTTAAGGTCGAAATGTGAGGTTGAGTGTGTCAAGTTTTTGAACGTACCACATGCATGCCGATATATGGGAGTCGGTAAGCCCGGTACCAGATTGAAGCAGCTAGGGCCGATAGCCATCTCTCCTTGGAAACTTTGTTTTCCCCTGCCGTACACTTGTGGATATATGCGTGAGACTGTGAGTGAAGCAGTAAACCTTTATCCTAAGGAAATGGACCCGGTTCCGAATTGTGGATCGATGGGAAAGGTTGGGAAACGCTTGTACCTTTTATAGCAAGCATAGTATCCGTGTATGTTGGGTTTCCCCTGGCCAGGTAGCACAAATTCGGTTCGAACTGTCCGCTTCTCGCGGTTAATGAGACTGCTTGACCGCCTTGCTACATTGAGTAACAAGTGGAACTTTGAGATTGATAAACCTTGTTCTATGAATTAAATTGTATTGCACCACTTGTATGCTTAGAGAGGATGCTAATCTAGAATGGTTAAATTTACTAGAATATGATGCTAAAACTTGAAGGCAAGGACCTACTTTTAGTTGCTTTTTGGCAAACAAACCCACCAGCCAAAGGCCTCTCATTGTCTAGATGTCGGTGATGTAGATTTCACCCGACGGGTAAGCCTTGCTGAGTATTAGTATACTCAGCCTTGCTTGTGGCATTGATTTACAGGTACCATGTTGGATGTAGCCGTCGATGCTTTGACTTGGCCTACCCAGGTTCCCCCTGGATGGCACATCGAGTGGGTTCCGTCCTCTGCCGAGGATCGGGAGGAGTAGCACCGTGGCAGGCTTCAGCATGGTGTTATTTGTATCGTCGTTAGATTTTCTTCCGCTGCAATGAACTTTTTTTATTTCTGATGCAAGACTTTTATACTCTGATTTAAATTTGAACTTGGTTTGTAATAACTTTGAGATTCTATTTATGTATGTCAATTTG
>JACEFO010001704.1:0-16074 GCA_015342445.1 Digitaria exilis | reverse complement strand
TTATTTCTGATTTTGTGGATTGTGATGTTATACCCATGGAAGCATGTTCTTTGTTACTTGGTACACCTTGGCAATATGATACTGATAGCTTGCATCATGGTCGTTCCAATCATTATTCTCTCATGTTTAATGGTCAGAAAATAATCATTCTCCTATGACTCCTGAACAAATTGTAAAAGATGATCTTGTTCGCGCCGCTAAAACTAAATAACAACCTGCATCTACACCATCATCTTCTGCTAATGCTGAAATCAAGTTGAATGCGCCTGTTTTGCTTGCTACACGTTCTGATTTTGATGATATACAAGCGTCTCAGTTACCCTGCTATGCCCTCATATGCGCTAGGTTGCTTGTTTCACTTGATGATGCAGCGCCTTTGGATATTCCTCCTCTAGTTTCTAACCTTTTGTAGGAGTACACTGATGTTTTCCTAACGGATTTGCCACTGGGTCTCCCTCCACTTTGTGGCATTGAGCACAAGATTGATCTCATTCCCGGCGCACAGCTTCCGAACCGAGCACCATACCGTACAAATCCGGATGAGACAAAGGAGATTCAGCGTCAGGTACAAGCGTTGCTTGACAAGGGCTATATTCGTGAGTCTCTCAGCCCTTGCTCTGTTCCTGTGTTACTTGTTCCAAAGAAAGATGGCTCATGGCGCATGTATGTAGATTGTCGTGCATTAATAGCATCACTGTGACATCTCTGATGTCAAAAGAATTAAAAAGTACATTTAAAATCAATGTTCAGGTTCACCCCAAAAAGAAAGATGTGTCCCATCTCTCAAACTCCGACTTTTATTTTCACACTTTTTCAAGTTTAGTTCAATGTTTTGGAGAAAATTCGAATTTGAAAACGGAGCTCCACGGGCGCCAACAGTGCCCCTGGCACGCCCCTGCGCTGGCCGGAGCTCGGCCGCCACGTGGCCGGCGAGCGGCGCAGGCGGCGCCGAGCTGGCCGAGCCACGGCGGACGCTGGCGCTTGTCGCCTAGCACATGTCCAGCCCCTCCCGAGCCATCACTTCGCCGCCGTCGGGTCGCCTCGCCTCGCGTCGCGGAACGCCATCATGCCGGTCGCGCGCCGCCGTGGCCGCACGCGCGCTCGCGCCGCACCGCGCGCCCTGCAGGCGGTAGAATCCGTCCGCGTCGCGCCAAAGACCCTACTGAGGATCTCCACTCCATCACGCGACGATCTTTGACGCCCAACCGCGCGTGTGTGCTCTGTTCGAGCTCGCCGTGCCATCAATGGCGACCGCGACAGCCACGCACGCGCTCGCACGCTCCCAAGGCAGCACAGTGCCACCCTCGCGTGCCCAAGCACTCCACCGAGCACTCACACCCCTTCCCCTCAGTTTGCACTTGGCCATTTGCACTTCCTCGCGCTCGCTCCGTCGTCTTCTTCCTCGCGCCGCGCGCACCGAGCCGAGCTTCGCCGAGAAATTCGCCTTCCACACTCCACCTTTCCCAAATTCATCGCGCACGAAGCTAGACCTCTACCCTAGCTCCATTTCCCCCCACTCCTCCCGAGCTATTGTCGCTTCTCCGGCGAGAAATCTAGATTTCCCCCAAATCGAGATTTTCGGCCGCCGGAGCACCCTCACGTCGAGACCCTACTCCGAGCCGTCCCCGAGGTCAACCGAGCACGCCTTTAGCTTCCTCGAGCTCCACTGGTGCTCTAGGACCCTTCAAACCCCGACGAACGCCTCCGACCTCACCGGCGTAGCAGTCGCGGCGGCCGCACCGCCACCGCTCGTCGCCGGCGAAACCCCGAGCTTCCCCGGCCTCCCAACCGTCCCCAACCGACTCGTGGTGAGCCCCTGGATCTTTTCCCCCACTTCCCCGACCCTAGCTCGCCGCCGTTTGGCCGGCGCAACTCCGGCGAGGGCCAAGGACCGAAGTTCATCGTCTTCGTTTTTCTAGGGTCCTCCGTGCAAAAGTCAGGGACTAGTTTGAAAGGTTTTGAAAGTTCTAGGGTTCCCGGCGTAAAAAGATTCTTAAACCTAGATCTAATTTTCCCGAATCTTGTAAAATCCGTTAAAAATCATACAAAAATCAGAAAAATGCACAAAAATACTCCCTGGACTCGTGAGATTGTAAACTCCAATCTCCTTTAGGCATGTGTATACTTTTGATGAACCAGTTTTGAATTAAAATTCAAACTGTGGAAATTGAAAGTTGTGCACCATTTCAAATCCAGAGCTCCGCTAGGGTTGATCTTTGGATATTTTGTTTGCTGTGACTTTGGACAGCTTGTGTCCAAACGGGACCTAAAAATATGAAGTGTAGCTTCAGTTATGAATTAAAACGTGTTTCCTGTCTTTTTGTAGTCTAGAAATTTTTAAAAATAGTCTATGCAGTGAAAAATCACCATTTTGCTCCAGAGGACTAAAAACTTGTTAGCACACCTGTTAAAAATGAAAAACTTAATTTTTGCTCTGTTTAGACTAGCAAATAAATAAATATGTGTTTTTGGATAGAAATTTATTGAGGACGGTCCAAGGGTTATTTTGAGGCACCACTTTGCCAGAGCCCTCCTCGTGCTTATGACTACCTTTGGTAGGAAAATCTCCTGAATTGGTGGAATTTTCGATTTTATATGAATTTATTTCATTTCTGCAGACAGCTGATTGATATATTTTTAATAAATTATGTGTAGCTCAGATTTAGCTAAATTTTGGAGTGAGCTTAGCTCTTATACTCCAGTAGCTGTCATAAAGTTTATAGATAAAAATGACGAACAGAAATGGAGAAACAAAAATGAGAATTAATCTAGGTGGAAATTGACTTATATAAAAGAATAAACCTATTTGCTAATTAAGTTAGAATAAACTAAAGGGAATCTGAAATTCCAGAACAGCACCCTAATTTGTGAATAATAAATAGAAATTCTTTTATATATGTACACAATCACCATCGAAGTCAAATAAAAATTTTCCCACACCTCTACTCCATTTTGTGAAGAAAATAGTAGTACTTAAGCGTGTCTAGGAGAATATGACCTTCAAGGCCTTAATCTTAGAATCATTAGGCAGCCGCCTTAAACTATGCATCTCATGTAGAAGGCGCTATCCCGGACGGCAACTACCACCTCATCCCCGCTGACGAGGAAGGAGTCCCGGAGAAAGGTGCCGGTGCAGGATCGACCAACCCGGAGGCTAACCCCCAGCTTGAGCAAGAAGGCAAGCCCCGGAGCATAACCTAACCTTTACCAATTATGCATCTATGAATTTTCTATGCTTGTGCATTTACGTTTCAAGGAGTTGATTGAATACCTTAGCTGCACATTTCCTAGTACCTATGAGTTGCAACACTAGTATGAAAGGATCGATAGGGCATTGCTTTAGGTCCGTTACAAGTCGAGTGATTTCCTGTCACTCGCGAGACATAGGAATTGCTTGTCTTTACTTATGTTGGAATCATAAGGATTGACGGGCGGGATGGTAGATGTAGATCTCCCGTCCGTGTATGATAATTGATTCAAGGTCGAAATGTGTGGTTGAGTGTGTCAAGTTTTTGAACGTACCACATGCATGCCGTATATGGGAGTCGGTAAGTCCGGTACCAGATTGAAGCAGCTAGGGCCGATAGCCATCTCTCCTTGGAAACTTTGTTTTCCCCTGCCGTACACTTGTGGATATATGCGTGAGACTGTGAGTGAAGCAGTAAACCTTTATCCTAAGGAAATGGACCCGGTTCCGAATTGTGGATCGATGGGAAAGGTTGGGAAACGCTTGTACCTTTTATAGCAAGCATAGTATCCGTGTATGTTGGGTTTCCCCTGGCCAGGTAGCAGAAATTCGGTTCGAACTGTCCGCTTCTCGCGGTTAATGAGACTGCTTGACCGCCTTGCTACATTGAGTAACAAGTGGAATTATGAGATTGATGAACTTGTTGTATGAATTAAATTGTATTGCACCACTTGTATGCTTAGGGAGGATGCTAATCTAGAATGGTTAAATTTACTAGAATATGATGCTAAAACTTGAAAGCAAGGACCTACTTTTAGTTGCTTTTTGGCAAACAAACCCACCAGCCAAAAGCCTCTCATTGTCTAGATGTCGGTGATGTAGTCTTCACCCGACGGGTAAGCCTTGCTGAGTATTAGTATACTCAGCCTTGCTTGTGGCATTGATTTACAGGTACCATGTTGGATGTGGCCGTCGATGCTTTGACTTGGCCTACCCAGGTTCCCCCTGGCTGGCACATCGAATGAGTTCCGTCCTCTGCCGAGGATCAGGAGGAGTAGCATCGTGGCAGGCTTCAGCACGGCGTTATTTGTATCGTCGTTAGTTTTATTCCGCTGCAATGAACTTTTATTTCCGCTGCAAGACTTTATTACTCTGATTTAAATTTGAACTTGGTTTGTAATAACTTTGAGATTCTATTTGTGTATGTCAATTTGTGGAATGTTGTAATCTCTGGAACTCACCTTCGTGTGGGCGTGCTGTTGTTTCGATCGAGAAAAGTACGTGGTTAATCGGGTTTAATCCGACGGCGCTCCAGCTTATTCCGGATTAAGTGCCTGACTACTCGGTTAGTGGTCCCGGGGTACTTAACTTGGAATAATTTCGGAGTGGTCCGCCACAGCTGGCATCAGAGCCGAAGCAGCGCACCGGAGAGAGCAACAAACCTTTAAAATAACATTTTTGAATAAAACTTGCCAACTCGTGCTTCCGACGCGCTTTGCGAAGGAAGGTTATTATTAGGACCGCTAAGGATGTTACCTAGAGCGTGAAGCCTATGTGGGTTAAGGGATCACGATATGATAGGTGGCAAATAGTATATTATACTGACTTCCAGCATATTTCATTCTGTCATTTACCTTACGCAATGGTGGGCGCAAGGTACGGCGATTGCTGTAACGTACCACGGCACTATATGAAAATATAGTGGCGGCACATAGTCAATACGCTGTGACGGCGTATGAAACTAGAATAGCATGGTGGGCGCAAGGTACGGCGATTGCTGTAGCGTACCACGGCATCATATGCAAATATGATGGCGGCACAAAGTCAATACGCTCATGAAATAGCGTATGAAACTGTCAATATGTTGCCTTGGTGACATATGAACATTGCCCGTTCAATGTTAAACGTTCGGGTGCCACCTCTATAGTGGGTGGTAATGAATGGAGACGCTTTCATGAGTGCTGGCACGAAAGGTTGATTATACATGCTCTGGAATGGAATTTTCTGCAGGTACACTAACCGCGAATTCGTATGTTGAAACGGTTAGAAAAGTTCGGCTAGATAATATAGGGAGAGACGAATATTGCCTAGCCACCGGCACTAACTTCGTAGGCCAAAGGTTTATTGGCACGTGTGTTGGTGAGAACGAATAGGCCGCTCCTGCATTGCATCTCACTGAATTAATATCGAATTTTAATAAGTGACCAAATCGAACCGCCGTCAAAATTCAAATCACCAACCCAAAAATCCTGCTGAGACCAGTCTGTTTGCACCTTTGTTTCGAAACTGAAAACGTTGTCAAATGAAAAAGTGTTCAACATGAAAGTTGTCATAAATATTATGAAGTATATGCTGAAGAAATTTCAACAAAAATGGTTTAGTAGAACTGGAGTTATGATAAAAATGGTAACCCCCTGTCTGCTGGAAATTTCTGGGAACAGTGAGATGAACATTGAATTTTTACACCATCTTAACGGCAGATTCTGCTCAAACCTTCAACATGAAACGTGTTAGGAATTACTTAAACAACGTCCTGGCCAAATTTGGGAATTTTTGAGCTTGTAGATTTTGAGTTTTATAATTTTTACTACACTACCCAGAATCTGTTTTTGTTTTCTTTGGCGCTAACCGGTTCTCACTTTGCCCTTTTTCTTTTGGTTCAGAATGGACGCCCTCGCTGACCTGGCCAGCTACCCCAACGACGTGTCCTTCTCTGATTGCTTGGGATGGGAAGGCTTCCCTAGCATCTTGTGGTCGGTTTTACAGGCGCTTGACTACCCTACCCCGCCACAGTATGAGAGGACTATCATCCGAGACCGCGGTGTGACTCGTTCCCGTGTGCGTTTGGTGGTATATCGCCACCCGCCGTGTCCTAGTTCCCCCTCTTGGACGGTGGAAGATGACGGACACCACATGGAGACGACGTGTGAGCTAGCTGCCTGGAATGGCATTAGCTCTTTTGTTGCTCAAAACCAGGAGTTGGTAGAGCACCAGTTACTGGGGTTGTTCCCACCGACTCAGCCAGATGATCCCCATTGGATGAGACGCTACCTTAGCTCCCCTTTGAGGATGGCAGAGAACCCCGTCGCTGCAGCCGCATTGATGATGAGGTGGTTACGAGCCTACCATCGTTTGCAGGCACTTCTTGGACGTTCGCAGAGCGAGATGCTCAATCTTGCCATGGACATGTCCGCCCGTGCCCGTGACATAGGGGTTGAGAGGACCTCCTTGTCCATTGAGGTGACCACTAGAGATGCCATGATTGCTGACTTGGAGAGGCAATTGAATGACCTCCACATTGCGCACAACAACACCCAAAATGAGTTAGCGCAAACAAGGGATGAACTTGAGGAGGTACACGGTACCCTGGAGCATGCTAATGCCATGCTAGCCGCCCATGACGCTCAGCACCTTCTTGAGCAAGAAGGAGGGGATGGAGAAGGAGAGGCCCCCGATTCCGACATGGACACCGAGGATGACATGCCGCCCCTTCCAGCTCCACCTTCACCTATGGGCAGCGAGGCTACCGCTAACAACTTAGATGATTTCTAGAGTGGTAGTGGCAAGTACTCCTCCGCTAGGCCTAAATTTTGGCTGCATGTTGTAATAGGCTAGATGGAGTTGAGCTCCCCCTTTTAGCTTTTGGTGGCAATGTAATTTAATGATGTGGTTGTGTGGTCAAAACTTGATGAAGTTGTAATAGCTGTGTTGAAAACATTCTGCAGCTAATCTTGTTTTAATTATTGATGGGTTTTCCATTTATTTCTGGGCTGTGATGTGATATACAAAGTTGTTTGGAATTTGTCAAACAAAATGATCACCAAATCGCAACCCCATTGGTTAAGCGAAATAAAAATGGCAACCGAAATACTACAGCTCGGTCTGCTGAAAAACAGCAAACGCAGAGAGCTAAAAATTGAATTTTTCGGCTTAGTTCCAGTCCGAAATTGAATCCGAGCCCAACATGAAAGTTGTAGAGCATGAAATTTTCGAGCTACTGACCGAATTGGAGCATTTGACTTGTTCCCTGTTGGGAGATATGATTTTTCTTCCGAACTGCGTGCTGACTTGTCATTCTGCGCAGTACACTTCAATATATTGTCACGTTCTATCTTGTCATTCATTATGCAAGTTTATGAAATGTGGCTAATACAAGTACCTACTGCAGATGGCAATCACCCGCAGCGGTCATGACGCTAGTGGCTCCAACGCTAACCAGCAGGGGCCAGAGGGGCAACAACAGCCGCCGCCACCTCCTCCACCGCAGCAACCTCCGACGTGGCAGCCGCTGTATGCCACGCAGACGGAGATTCTCCGGAACCTACAGCATCAGCAGCAAATGATGCAGCAGCAGATGCTTCAGCAGGGAGGTCAACGGGCCCCTCAGCCTCAGGTTGCCAGATACGAGGATTTTCTGGCTACACACCCGCCGATATTCTCACGAGCTGATGAGCCCTTGGAGGCCGATACATGGATTCGAGCCATCGAGTCCAAGTTCACCATCCTGGCGACGCCTTGCACCTCCAACCGCAAGGTCGTGTTCGCGGCGCAGCAGCTCCGCGGCCCAGCTCTCCTATGGTGGGAGAACTACCTGGCCCTGCAGCAGGAGGGTCATGTGGTTGAGTGGGATGAGTTCAAGGCTGCATTCAAGGCTCATCACATTCCGGCCGGTCTGGTAGAGCGGAAGCTGAATGAATTTTTGGCGCTGACCCAGGGTACCCGCACAGTGCCCCAGTACGCCCAGGCCTTCAATGGTATGTGCCCATATGCGGGTCATCACGCCGATTCTGACGAGAAGAAGCTAGAGAGGTTCCGACGTGGCCTTAACACCAAGTTGAAGGCACAGTTGGCCACCACCCGTGCTGCCACGTACGGCGATCTGGTGAACCTTGCCATCGCCCAGGAGGACGCCAACATGGTGCACAAGGCGGAGAAGAAGAGGAAGACTCCCGCTGGACCTTCGAGCGCGCAGCCGCCGAGATTCCGCTTGGTTCCCCCGGCTGCACCGCAAGGACAGTCCAGGGCACCTCAGGGAGGTGGATGGGTGCTAGGCCACACAGCCTAACGCGCCCCGTTTCCCTCCACCGCCACAGCAACAGCAGGCGCCAAGGCAGAATGCACAGCAGCCAGCTCGCCCTGGAGCCGGCTATCAGTGCTTCAAGTGTGGAAGTAAAGATCACTTTATCAAGGATTGCCCGCAGAACAAGCAGCAGAACCAGCGCCCAGGAAATCAACAAAACAAGGGCAAACAGCAGCAGCGCGTGCAGGTTCGGCAAGGACGGCTCAACTACACCACCTTGGCCGACCTACCCGAGGGAGCCCCAGACATGACTGGTACCTTCCCTATCTGCACTCAACCTACTGTGATATTGTTTGATTCCGGGGCAACACATAGTTTTATAAACACAAGGTTTCATGTGAAATGCGAATTAAAATCTTACCATACCAAATCATCATATGTGAAATCAACTGCGGGAGGTAAAATTGCATCCAACCAAGTCACCCGAAAGGTTCCAATCAGGCTGGGAAGTAAAACATTTCCTACTGATTTAATTCTGCTTGGTATGGAAGGAATTGACATTGTGTTAGGAGCCAATTGGATGACTCAACATAAGGTTGTGCTAGATGTTGCGGAACGAGTTGTTCAAATAAACTCGCCTACGCATGGCCCGAGTGTGCTATATCTGCCACAATGGACTTGCGTCAATGCGTGTGCTTATACAATGGTAGAAACCCAACTAAAGGACATTCCGGTGGTATGTGAGTATGCCGATGTATTTCCGGATGACTTACCTGGGATGCCGCCGGATAGGGACATTGAATTTGTGATTGAACTTCAACCTGGCACAGCACCTATGTCAAAGAGACCATATAGAATGCCACCCAATGAATTGGCCGAATTAAAAATTCAACTCCAAGAACTGCTAGACAAGGGTTTCATTCGCCCCAGTGTATCGCCTTGGGGATGTCCCGCTATCTTTGTGAAGAAGAAGGACCATTCCTTGAGGTTGTGTATTGATTACCGGCCTCTCAATGCGGTAACTATTAAGAACAAGTACCCACTCCCCCGTATTGACATTCTGTTTGACCAACTAGCTGGCGCCAGAGTGTTCTCCAAGATTGACCTTCGCTCTGGCTATCACCAAATAAAAATCAGGCCTTGTGACATTCCAAAGACTGCCTTTTCCACACGTTATGGACTTTATGAGTTCTTGGTTATGCCTTTTGGACTCACCAATGCCCCAGCCTACTTCATGTACCTCATGAATTCGGTCTTCATGTCAGAGCTAGACAAGTTTGTGGTGGTTTTCATTGACGACATTCTTATATATTCTAAGAATGAGGAAGAGCATGATGAGCACCTTCGCATTGTTCTTCAAAGGTTGAGAGATCACCAGCTCTACGCCAAGTTCTCCAAGTGTGAATTCTGGTTGGAGAGCGTGAAATTCTTAGGGCACACGGTTTCCAAGGATGGTATATCCGTGGATCCAACCAAAGTGCAAGAGGTGCTAGATTGGCAACCACCTACCTCTGTCCACGAGATTCGGAGTTTTCTAGGTTTAGCCGGTTATTATCGCCGTTTTATTCTGGACTTCTCTCGGATTGCGAAACCCATGACCAAACTCTTAAAGAAGGGAGTCAAATTTGAGTGGAATGACAAATGTGATGAAGCTTTCCACACCTTGCGAAGACATTTAACTTCAGCCCCAGTTTTGGCTCAGCCCGATTGCACCAAGCCCTATGATGTCTATTGCGATGCATCAGGCACCGGACTTGGCTGTGTCCTCATGCAAGAGAACCGAGTCATTGCTTATGCTTCTCGAGCACTTCGGCCTCATGAGCAAAACTACCCCACGCATGATCTTGAGTTAGCAGCGGTTATTCATGCTCTCAAGATGTGGAGACACTATTTGATGGGTGTTCCATGCAACATATACACAGACCACAAGAGTCTCAAATATGTTTTCACTCAGGCACATTTGAATATGAGACAGCGAAGATGGTTGGAGTTAGCCAAGGACTATGACCTTAGTGTGCATTATCACCCCGGGAAGGCAAATGTGGTTACGGATGCACTAAGCCGCAAGGCTCATTGTCATTGTCTTTCCGTGGAGTCCTACGCTGACATCCTGTGTCATGAAATGGCAAAGCTCAATTTAGAGATTGTTCCACACGGGTACTTCAACCATATTGCAGTTGAACCAACCTTGCACGATCAGATTATTGCAGCCCAATTAAATGACGCGAGCATTAAAATCCTTAAAAGGAAATTGTCAAAAGAGAAGGTGAAAGAGAAGTACAAGTGTTTCCGGCTAGATGGGCAGGGAGTGATGTGGTTTGGACATCGCCTCGTGGTGCCCAAAAACACGGAACTCCGGAGGAAGATTATGGATGAGGCCCATCTCTCCAAATTTTCTATCCATTCCGGCAGCACCAAAATGTACCAAGATTTGAAACAAAACTTTTGGTGGACTCGAATGAAGCGAGAAATTGCCACGTATGTGTCGGAATGTGACACATGCCAGCGGGTTAAGGCTAGCCACTTGAAGGTAGCAGGCACGCTTCAACCTCTACCTATTCCCTCATGGAAGTGGGAAGATATAAGCATGGATTTCATTGTTGGACTTCCCAGAACCCCTCAGGGGCATGATTCTATTTGGGTAATTGTGGATCGCCTTACCAAGACCGCACATTTTATTCCGGTCAATACCATTTATGCTGCTAAGAAGTACACGGAGATTTATTTGGAGCGAATCGTTTGTCTACATGGGGTACCCAAGACGATAATTTCAGATCGTGGTGCTCCGTTCGTAGCACGCTTTTGGGAGCAATTGCAATTGTCCCTAGGCACAAGGCTGATCCGTAGTTCAGCATATCACCCTCAAACCGATGGGCAGACGGAAAGGGTAAATCAAATACTTGAGGATATGCTTCGAGCTTGTGTTATTCATTATGGGAAGAATTGGGGGAAGTGTTTATCTCTGGCCAAATTCTCCTATAACAACAGCTACCAAGCGAGTCTTAAAATGGCACCTTTCGAAGCCTTGTATGGTAGAAGATGTCGGACCCCGTTGTGTTGGTCCCAGGCAGGCGAGAGATATACTTATGGCCCTGACCTTGTGAAGGAAGCAGAAGAAAAGGTTAGGATCGTTCGTGAAAATTTGAAGATCGCCCAGTCACGGCAAAAGAGCTACTTTGATCAGCGGCGGAAACCACTTCAGTTTGAAGTTGGTGATCACGTGTATCTTAAGGTCTCCCCGACCAAGGGTGTGCAGAGATTTGGATTAAAAGGAAAGCTTGCACCTCGTTACATCGGCCCGTATGAAATTACTCAACAATGTGGACCGGTAGCCTATCGAGTGAAGCTTCCCGAGAAGCTCTCAGCCGTACATGATGTTTTTCATGTTTCTCAACTCAAGAGGTGTCTTCGTGTTCCGACCGAAGTTGTTGGGCAAGAGGAACTCTCGGTTGAACCGGATCTCTCTTATGATGAGCATCCCGTTAAGATCCTCGACGAGAAAGAGAGACAAACACGAAGGAAGGGAGTGAAAATGTACACAATTCAGTGGAGTCATCACTCTGAAGATGAAGCCACATGGGAAACCGAGGACTATCTTAGGAAGAACTTCCCCGACATTCTTTCGTAAGCCGAGGTAATTTCTTTCCCCTCTTTATTCCTAAGTTTAGAATCTCGGGACGAGATTCCTTTTAGGGGGGGTAGGCTGTGACATCTCTGATGTCAACATAATTAAAAAAAAACACACTTAAAACCAATGCAAGCAGGGAATTATGGGTTGAAACTCAAAAATCCTCCAAAAATTCAAATTTAAATGCATAAACAAGGGTTGTTTGACACCCAACTGAAAACTCGAGATTTTTTAACTAAACTTGAAAATCTCCAAAAATAAAAGTTATTTGTCATCACAAATAAACCCTAGTCACTGTTTGGAATTTTTGAAAATTTTGCAGTTTAGTCCCTCAAAAACTCGAAATACAGTTCTGGGCACCTTTTTGTATTTGGGTTGTTTGAGCTCGAAAAATTTGAAATTTCAGGTTCACCCCAAAAAGAAAGATGTGTCCCATCTCTCAAACTCCGACTTTTATTTTCACACTTTTTCAAGTTTAGTTCAATTTTTGGAGAAAATTCGAATTTGAAAACGGAGCTCCACGGGCGCCAACAGTGCCCCTGGCGCGCCCCTGCGCTGGCCGGAGCTCGGCCGCCACGTGGCCGGCGAGCGGCGCAGGCGGCGCCGAGCTGGCCGAGCCACGGCGGACGCTGGCGCTTAGCACCTAGCACATGTCCAGCCCCTCCCGAGCCATCACTTCGCCGCCGTCGGGTCGCCTCGCCTCGCGTCGCGGAACGCCATCATGCCGGTCGTGCGCCGCCGTGGCCGCACGCGCGCTCGCGCCGCGCCGCGCGCCCTGCAGGCGGTAGAATCCGTCCGCGTCGCGCCAAAGACCCTGCTGAGGATCTCCACTCCATCACGCGACGATCTTTGACGCCCAACCGCGCGTGTGTGCTCTGTTCGAGCTCGTCGTGCCATCAATGGCGACCGCGACAGCCACGCACGCGCTCGCACGCTCCCAAGGCAGCACAGTGCCACCCTCGCGTGCCCAAGCACTCCACCGAGCACTCACACCCCTTCCCCTCAGTTCGCACTTGGCCATTTGCACTTCCTCGCGCTCGCTCCGTCGTCTTCTTCCTCGTGCCGCGCGCACCGAGCCGAGCTTCGCCGAGAAATTCGCCTTCCACACTCCACCTTTCCCAAATTCATCGCGCACGAAGCTAGACCTCTACCCTAGCTCCATTTCCCCCCACTCCTCCCGAGCTATTGTCGCTTCTCCGGCGAGAAATCTAGATTTCCCCCAAATCGAGATTTTCGGCCGCCGGAGCACCCTCACGTCGAGACCCTACTCCGAGCCGTCCCCGAGGTCAACCGAGCACGCCTTTAGCTTCCTCGAGCTCCACTGGTGCTCTAGGACCCTTCAAACCCCGACGAACGCCTCCGACCTCACCGGCGTAGCAGTCGCGGCGGCCGCACCGCCACCGCTCGTCGCCGGCGAAACCCCGAGCTTCCCCGGCCTCCCAACCGTCCCCAACCGACTCGTGGTGAGCCCCTGGATCTTTTCCCCCACTTCCCCGACCCTAGCTCGCCGCCGTTTGGCCGGCGCAACTCCGGCGAGGGCCAAGGACCGAAGTTCATCGTCTTCGTTTTTCTAGGGTCCTCCGTGCAAAAGTCAGGGACTAGTTTGAAAGGTTTTGAAAGTTCTAGGGTTCCCGGTGTAAAAAGATTCTTAAACCTAGATCTAATTTTCCCGAATCTTGTAAAATCCGTTAAAAATCGTACAAAAATTAGAAAAATGCACAAAAATACTCCCTGGACTCGTGAGATTGTAAACTCCAATCTCCTTTAGGCATGTGTATACTTTTGATGAACCATTTTTGAATTAAAATTCAAACTGTGGAAATTGAGAGTTGTGCACCATTTCAAATCCAGAGCTCCGCTAGGGTTGATCTTTGGATATATTGTTTGTTGTGACTTTGGACAGCTTGTGTCCAAACGGGACCTAAAAATATGAAGTGTAGCTTCAGTTATGAATTAAAACGTGTTTCCTGTCTTTTTGTAGTCTAGAAATTTTTAAAAATAGTCTATGCAGTGAAAAATCACCATTTTGCTCCAGAGGACTAAAAACTTGTTAGCACACCTGCTAAAAATGAAAAACTTAATTTTTGCTCTGTTTAGACTAGCAAATAAATAAATATGTGTTTTTGGATAGAAATTTATTGAGGACGGTCCAAGGGTTATTTTGAGGCACCACTTGGCCAGAGCCCTCCTCGTGCTTATGACTACCTTTGGTAGGAAAATCTCCTGAATTGGTGGAATTTTCGATTTTATATGAATTTATTTCATTTCTGCAGACAGCTGATTGATATATTTTTAATAAATTATGTGTAGCTCAGATTTAGCTAAATTTTGGAGTGAGCTTAGCTCTTATACTCCAGTAGCTGTCATAAAGTTTATAGATAAAAATGACGAACAGAAATGGAGAAACAAAATGAGAAGTAATCTAGGTGGAAATTGACTTATATAAAAGAATAAACCTATTTGCTAATTAAGTTAGAATAAACTAAAGGGAATCTGAAATTCCAGAACAGCACCCTAATTTGTGAATAATAAATAGAAATTCTTTTATATATGTACACAATCACCATCGAAGTCAAATAAAAATTTTTCCACACCTCTACTCCATTTTGTGAAGAAAATAGTAGTACTTAAGCGTGTCTAGGAGAATATGGCCTTCAAGGCCTTAATCTTAGAATCATTAGGCAGCCGCCTTAAACTATGCATCTCATGTAGAAGGCGCTATCCCGGACGGCAACTACCACCTCATCCCCGCTGACGAGGAAGGAGTCCCGGAGGAAGGTGCCGGTGCAGGATCGACCAACCCGGAGGCTAACCCCCAGCTTGAGCAAGAAGGCAAGCCCCGGAGCATAACCTAACATTTACCAATTATGCATCTATGAATTTCCTATGCTTGTGCATTTACGTTTCAAGGAGTTGATTGAATACCTTAGCTGCACATTTCCTAGTACCTATGAGTTGCAACACTAGTATGAAAGGATCGATAGGGCATTGCTTTAGGTCCGTTACAAGTCGAGTGATTTCCTGTCACTCGCGAGACATAGGAATTGCTTGTCTTTACTTATGTTGGAATCATAAGGATTGACGGGTGGGATGGTAGATGTAGATCTCCCGTCCGTGTATGATAATTGATTTAAGGTCAAAATGTGTGGTTGAGTGTGTCAAGTTTTTGAACGTACCACATGCATGCCGATATATGGGAGTCGGTAAGCCCGGTACCAGATTGAAGCAGCTAGGGCCGATAGCCATCTCTCCTTGGAAACTTTGTTTTCCCCTGCCGTACACTTGTGGATATTTGCGTGAGACTGTGAGTGAAGCAGTAAACCTTTATCCTAAGGAAATGGACACGGTTCCGAATTGTGGATCGATGGAAAGGTTGGGAAACGCTTGTACCTTTTATAGCAAGCATAGTATCCGTGTATGTTGGGTTTCCCCTGGCCAGGTAGCAGAAATTCGGTTCGAACTGTCCGCTTCTCGCGGTTAATGAGACTGCTTGACCGCCTTGCTACATTGAGTAAACAAGTGGAATTATGAGATTGATGAACTTGTTGTATGAATTAAATTGTATTGCACCACTTGTATGCTTAGGGAGGATGCTAATCTAGAATGGTTAAATTTACTAGAATATGATGCTAAAACTTGAAAGCAAGGACCTACTTTTAGTTGCTTTTTGGCAAACAAACCCACCAGCCAAAAGCCTCTCATTGTCTAGATGTCGGTGATGTAGTCTTCACCCGACGGGTAAGCTTGCTGAGTATTAGTATACTCAGCCTTGCTTGTGGCATTGATTTACAGGTACCATGTTGGATGTGGCCGTCGATGCTTTGACTTGGCCTACCCAGGTTCCCCCTGGCTGGCACATCGAATGGGTTCCGTCCTCTGCCCGAGGATCGGGAGGAGTAGTATCGTGGCAGGCTTCAGCACGGCGTTATTTGTATCGTCGTTAGTTTTATTCCACTGCAATGAACTTTTATTTCCGCTGGCAAGACTTTATTACTCTGATTTAAATTTGAACTTGGTTTGTAAAACTTTGAGATTCTATTTGTGTATGTCAATTTGGTGGAATGTTGTAATCTCTGGAACTCACCTTCGTGTGGGCATGCTGTTGTTTCGATCGAGAAAGGTACGTGGTTAATCGGGTTTAATCCAACGGCGCTCCAGCTTATTCCGGATTAAGTGCCTGACTACTCGGTTAGTGGTCCCGGGGTACTTAACTTGGAATAATTTCGGAGTGGTCCGCCC
>JACEFO010001703.1:0-228008 GCA_015342445.1 Digitaria exilis | reverse complement strand
TGTAGAGGATCCCCCGACGTCACTCAAGGATCTCCTCGCCCGGTCGAGTTGCTCGCGCGCTGCCCGAGCTCGCGCCGCATTCAAGGCGGCCTGCTCGCGCCGCGCCGTGCGCTCGCACGCTCCCGAGGCAGCACAGTGCCTCCCTCGCGTGCCCAAGCACTCCACCGAGCACTCACACCCCTCCACTCACTCGCTCACTTAGCCATTTTCACTTCCCCGCGCTCGCTCGGTCATCTTCCTCCTTGCGACGCGCGAACCGAGCCGAGCTTCGAGGCAAAATTCTCCTTCCACTCTCCACCATTCCCAAATTCGTCGCGCACGAAGCTAGACCTCTACCCTAGCTCCAAATCCCCCCACTTCCCCCGAGCTATTGTCGCTTCTCCGGCGAGAAATCAAGATTTCCCCCAAATCGCGATTTTCGGCCGCCGGAGCACCCGCACGTCGAGACCCCACTCCGAGCCGTCCCCGAGGTCAACCGAGCACGCCATTAGCTTCCTCGAGCTCCACTGGTGCTCTAGGACCCTTCAAACCCCGACGAACGCCTCCGACCTCACCGGCGTAGCAGTCGCGGCGGCCGCACCGCCACCGCTCGTCGCCGGCGAAACTCCCAGCTTCCCCGGCCTCCCAACCGCCACCAACCGACTCGTGGTGAGCCCCTGGATCTTTTCCCCCACTTGCCCGACCCTAGCTCGCCGCCGTTTGGCCGGCGCAACTCCGGCGAGAGCCGAGGGCATAAGTTCATCGTCTTCGTTTTTCTAGGGTCCTCCGTGTAAAAGTCCGGGACTAGTTTGAAAGGTTTTGAAAGTTCTAGGGTCCCCGGCGTAAAAGATTCTTAAACCTAGATCTAATTTTCCCGAATCTCGTAAAATCCGTTAAAATCGTACAAAAATCAGAAAAATGCACAAAAATACTCCCTGGATTCGAGAGATTGTAAACTCCAATCTCCTTTAGGCATGTGTATACTTTTGATGAACCGTTTTTGAATTAAAATTCAAACTGTGGAAATTGAAAGTTGTGCACCATTTCAAATCCAGAGCTCCGCTAGGGTTGATCTTTGGATATGTTGTTTGTAGTGACTTTGGACAGCTTGTGTCCAAAGGGGACCTAAAAACATGCAGTGTAGCTTCAGTTATGAATTAAAATGTGTTTCCTGTCTTTTTGCAGTACAGAAATCATTAAAAATAATCTATGCAGTGAAAAATCACCATTTTGCTCCAGAGGACTAAAAACTTGTTAGCACACCTGTTAAAAATGAAAAACTTAAATTTTTGCTCTGCTTAGACTAGCAAATAAATAAATATGTGTTTTTAGATAGAAATTTATTGAGGACTGCCAGAGCCCTCCTCATGCTTATGACTAGCTTTGGTAGGAAAATCCCCTGGTTTGGATGTATTTTGAATTTATTTCATTTCTGCAGTCAGCAGATTGATATATTTTTAATAAATTATGTATAGCTCAGATTTAGCTAAATTTTGGAGTGAGCTTAGCTCTTATACTCCAGTAGCTGTCATAAAGTTTATAGATAAAAATGATGAACAGAAATGGAGAAACAAAAATGAGAAGTAATCTAGGTGGAAATTGATTTATATAAAAGAATAAGCCTTTTTGTTAATTAGTTAGAATAAAATAAAGGGAATCTGAAATTCCAGAACAGCACCCTAACTTGTGAATAATAAATAAGAATTCTTTTATATATGTACACAATCACCATCGAAGACAAATAAAAGTTTTCCCACACCACTACTTTATTTGTGAAGGAAATAGTAATACTTAAGCATGTCTAGGTGAATATGGCCTTCAAAGGCCTTAATCATAGAATCAATAGGCAGCCACCTTAAGTTATGCATCTCATGTAGAAGGCGCTATTCCGGACGGCAACTACCACCTCATCCCCGCTGACGAGGAAAGCATCCCGGAGCACGGTGCCGACGAAGGATCGACCAACCCGGAGGCTAACCCCCAGCTTGAGCAGGAAGGCAAGCCCCGGAGCATAACCTAACCTTTACCAATTATGCATCTATGAATTCCCTATGCTTGTGCATTTACGTTTCAAGGAGTTAATTGAATACCTTAGCTGCACATTTCCTAGTACCTATGACTTGCAACACTAGTATGAAAGGATCGATAGGGCATTGCTTTAGGTCCGTTACAAGTCGAGTGATTTCCTGTCACTCGCGAGACATAGGAATTGCTTGTCTTTACTTATGTTGGAATCATAAGGATTGACGGGCGGGATGATAGATGTAGATCTCCCGTCCGTGTTTGATAATTGATTAAGGTCGAAATGTGTGGCTGAGTGTGTCAAGTTTTTGAACGTACCACATGCATGCCGATATATGGGAGTCGGTAAGCCCGGTACCAGATTGAAGCAGCTAGGGCCGATAGCCATCTCTCCTTGGAAACTTTGTTTTCCCCTGCCGTACACTTGTGGATATATGCGTGAGACTGTGAGTGAAGCAGTAAACCTTTATCCTAAGGAAATGGACCCGGTTCCGAATTGTGGATCGATGGGAAAGGTTGGGAAATGCTTGTACCTTTTATAGCAAGCAGAGTATCCGTGTGTGTTGGGTTTCCCCTGGCCAGGTAGCAGAAATTCGGTTCGAACTGTCCGCTTCTCGCGGTTAATGAGACTGCTTGACCGCCTTGCTACATTGAGTAACAAGTGGAATTTTGAGATTGATAAACTTGTTCTATGAATTAAATTGTATTGCACCACTTGTATGCTTAGAGAGGATGCTAATCTAGAATGGTTAAATTTACTAGAACATGATGCTAAAACTTGAAAGCAAGGACCTACTTTTAGTTGCTTTTTGGCAAACAAACCCACCAGCCAAAAGCCTCCCATTGTCTAGATGTCGGTGATGTAGATTTCACCCGACGGGTAAGCCTTGCTGAGTATTAGTATACTCAGCCTTGCTTGTGGCATTGATTTACAGGTACCATGTTGGATGTGGCCGTCGATGCTTTGACTTGGCCTACCCAGGTTCCCCCTGGCTGGCATATCGAATGGGTTCCGTCCTCTGCCGAGGATCGGGAGGAGTAGCATCGTGGCAGGCTTCAGCACGGTGTTATTTGTATCGTCGTTAGATTCTTCCGCTGCTATGAACCTTTAATTTCCGCTGCAAGACTTTGATACTCTGATTTAAATTTGAACTCGGTTTGTAATAACTTTGAGATTCTACTTGTTTCGATCGAGAAAAGTACGTGGTTAATCGGGTTTAATCCGACGGCGCTCCAGCTTATTCCGGATTAAGTGCCTGACTACTCGATTAGTGGTCCCGGGGTACTTAACTTGGAATAATTTCGGAGTGGTCCACCACAGCTGGTATCAGAGCCGAAGCAGCGCACCGGAGAGAGCAACAAACCTTTAATAAACATTTTTGAATAAAATTTGCCAACTCGTACTTCCGCCGCACCTCGCGAAGGAAGGTTAATTTAGGACCGTTAAGGATGTTACCTAGAGCGTGAAGCCTATGTGGGTTAAGGGATCGCGATATGATAGGTGGCAAATAGTATATTATACTGACTTCCAGCACATTTCATTCTGTCATTTACTTTACGCAATGGTGGGCGCAAGGTACGGCGATTGCTATAACGTACCACGGCACTATATGAAAATATAGTGGCGGCACATAGTCAATACGCTGTGACGGCGTATGAAACTAGAATAGCATGGTGGGCGCAAGGTACGGCGATTGCTGTAGCGTACCACGG
Organism: Digitaria exilis; assembly: GCA_015342445.1. NCBI lineage: Eukaryota > Viridiplantae > Streptophyta > Magnoliopsida > Poales > Poaceae > Digitaria > Digitaria exilis. The sequence goes on along the minus strand of JACEFO010001703.1, from coordinate 224,294 downwards.
CATCATATGCAAATATGATGGCGGCACAAAATCAATACGCTATCTCATGAGCGTATGAAATTGTCAATATGTTGCCTTGGTGACATATGAACATTGCCCGTTCAATGTTAAACGTTCGGGTGCCACCTCTATAGCGGGTGGTAATGAATGGAGACGCTTTCGTGAGTGCTGGCACGAAAGGTTGATTATACATGCTCTGGAATGGAATTTTCTGCAGGAACACTAACCGCGAATCCGTATGTTGAAACGATTAAAAAGTTCGGCTAGATAATATAGGGAGAGACGGATATTGCCTAGCCACCGGCACTAACTTCGTAAGCTAAAAGTTTATTGGCATGTGTGTTGGCGAGAACGAATAGGCCGCTCATTCTTTGCATCTCACTGAATTAATATTGAATTTTAATAAGTGACCAAATCGAACCGCCGTCGAAATCGAAATCACAACCCAAAAATCCTGCTGAGACCAGTCTGTTTGCACACTTAATTCGAAACTTAAAACTCTGTCAAATGAAAAAGTGTTCAACATGAAAGTTGTCACAAATATTATGAAGTATATGCTGTAGAAATTTCAACGAAAATGGTTCATTAGAACTGGAGTTATGCTAAAAATGGCAACCCCCTGTCTGCTGGAAATTTCTGGGGGCGGTGAGATAAAAATTGAATTTTTACACCATCTTAACGACAGTTTCTGCTAAAACCTCCAACATGAAACTTGTTAGGAATTACTTAAACAATGTCCTGGCCAAATTTGGGAATTTTTGACCTTGTAGATTTTGAGTTTTATAATTTTTATTACACTGTCCAGAATCTGCTTTTGTTTTCTTTGGCGCTAACCGGTTCTCACCCTTGCCCTTTTTCTTTTGGTTCAGAATGGACGCTCTCGCTGACCTGGCCAGCTACCCCAACGACGTGTCCTTCTCCGATTGCCTAGGATGGGAAGGCTTTCCTAGCATTCTGTGGTCGGTTTTGCAGGCACTCGACTACCCTACCCCGCCACAGTATGAGAGGACCCTCATCGAGACAGCGGTGTGACCCGTTCTCGTGTGCGTTTGGTGGTATATCGCCACCCACCGTGTCCTAGCTCCCCCACTTGGACGGTGGAAGTTCACGGACACCACATGGAGACGACGTGTGAGCTAGCCGCCTTGAATGGCAATAGCTCTTTTGTTGCTCAGAACCAGGAGTTGGTAGAGCACCAGTTACTGGGGTTGTTCCCACCGACCCAGCCGGATGATCCCCATTGGATGAGACGCTACCTTAGCTCCCCTTTGAGGATGGCGGAGAACCCCGTCGCTGCAGCCGCCTTGATGATGAGGTGGATGCGGGCCTATCACCGTTTGCAGGCACTTCTTGGACGGTCGCAGAGCGAGATGCTCAATCTTGCTATGGACATGTCCGCCCGTGCCCGTGACATAGGGGTTGAGAGGACCTCCTTGTCCATTGAGGTGACCACCAGAGATGCCATGATTGCTGACTTGGAGAGGCAATTGAATGACCTCCACATTGCGCACAACAACACCCAAAATGAGTTAGCACAAACAAGGGATGAGCTTGAGGAGGTACACGGTACCTTGGAGCATGCAAATACTATGCTTGCCGCCCATGATGCTCAGCACCTTCTTGAGTAAGAAGGAGGGGATGGAGAAGGAGAGGCCCCCGATTCCGACATGGACACCGAGGATGACATGCCGCCCCTTCCAGCTCCACCATCGCCTATGGGCAGCGAGGCTACCGCTAACAACCTAGATGATTTTTAGAGTGGTAGTAGCAAGTTTACTCCTCTGCTAGGCCTAGATTTTGGCTTCATGTTGTAATAGGCTAGATGGAGTTGAGCTCCCCTTGTTATCTTTTGGTGGCAATGTAATTTAATGATGTGGATGTGTGATAAAAACTTGATAAAGTTGTAATAGCTGTGTTGAAAACATCCTGCAGCTAACCTTGTTTTAATTATTGATAGGTTTTCCATTCATTTCTGGGCTGTGATGTGAACTACAAAGTTGTTTGGAATTTGTCAAACAAAATGATCACCAAATTGCAACCCTATTGGTTAAGCGAAATAAAAATGGCAACCAAAACACTACAGCTCGGCCTGCTGAAAAACAGCAAATGCAGAGAGCTAAAGATTGAATTTTTCGGCTTAGTTCCAGTCCGAATTTGAAACCGAGCCCAACATGAAAGTTGTAGAGCATGAAATTTTCGAGCTACTAACCGAATTGGAGCATTTGACTTGTTTCCTGTTGGGAGATATGATTTTTCTTCTGAACTGCGTGCTGACTTGTCATTCTGCACAGTACACTTCAATATATTGTCACGTTCTATCTTGTCATTCATTATGCAAGCTTATGAAATGTGGCTAATACAAGTACCTACTGCAGATGGCAATCACCCGCAGCGGTCATGACGCTAGTGGCTCCAACGCTAACCAGCAGGGGCCAGAGGGGCAGCAACAGCCGCCACCACCACCTCCACCGCAGCAACCTCCGACGTGGCAGCAGCTGTATGCCACGCAGACGGAGATTCTCCGGAACCTGCAGCATCAGCAGCAAATGATGCAGCAGCAGATGCTTCAGCAGGGAGGTCAACGGGCCCCTCAGCCTCAGGTGGCCAGATATGAGGATTTTCTGGCAACGCACCCGCCGATATTCTCACGAGCTGATGAGCCCTTGGAGGCCGATACCTGGATTCGAGCCATCGAGTCCAAGTTCACCATCCTGGCGACGCCTTGCACCCCCAACCGCAAGGTCGTGTTCGCGGCGCAGCAGCTCCGCGGCCCAGCTCTCCTATGGTGGAAGAACTACCTGGCCCTACAGCAGGAGGGTCATGTGGTTGAGTGGGATGAGTTCAAGGCTGCATTCAAGGCTCATCACATTCCTATGGTGGAAGAACTACCTGGCCCTGCAGCCGGTCTGGTAGAGCGGAAATTGAATGAATTTTTGGCGCTGAACCAGGGTACCTGCACAGTGCTCCAGTACGCCCAGGCCTTCAATGGTCTGTGCCCATACGCGGGTCATCACGCCGACTCTGACGAGAAGAAGCTAGAGAGGTTCCGACGTGGCCTTAACACCAAGTTGAAGGCTCAATTGGCCACCACCCGTGCTGCCACGTACGGCGATCTCGTAAACCTTGCCATTGCCCAGGAAGACGCCAATATGGTGCACAAGGCGGAGAAGAAGAGGAAGACTCCCGCTGGACCTTCGAGCGCGCAGCCGCCGAGATTCCGCTTGGTTCCCCCGGCTGCACCGCAAGGACAGTCCAGGGCACCTCAGGGAGGTGGATGGGTTGCTAGGCCGCCACAGCCTAACGCGCCCCGTTTCCCTCCACCGCCGCAGCAGCAGCAGGCACCAAGGCAGAATGCACAACAGCCAGCTCGGCCTGGAGCCGGCTATCAGTGCTTCAAGTGTGGAAGTAAAGATAACTTTATCAAGGATTGCCCGCAGAACAAGCAGCAGAACCAGCGCCCGGGAAATCAGCAAAACAAGGGCAAGCAGCAGCAGCGCGTGCAGGTTCGGCAAGGACGGCTCAACTACACCACTCTGGCCGACCTACCCGAGGGAGCCCCAGACATGACTGGTACCTTCCCTATCTGCACTCAACCTGCTGTGATATTGTTTGATTCCGGGGCAACACATAGTTTTATAAGCACAAGATTTCATGTGAAATGCGGACTAAAATCGTACCATACCAAATCGTCGTATGTGATATCAACTGCGGGAGGTAAAATTGCATCCAACCAAGTCACCCGAAAGGTTCCAATCAGGCTGGGAAGTAAAACATTTCCTACTGATTTAATTCTGCTTGGTATGGAAGGAATTGACATTGTGTTAGGAGCCAATTGGATGACTCAACATAAGGTTGTGCTAGATGTTGCGGGGCGAGTTGTTGAAATAAACTCGCCTACGCATGGCCCTAGTGTGCTATATCTGCCGCAACGGACTTGCGTCGATGCGTGTGCTTATACGATGGTAGAAACCCAACTAAAGGACATTCCGGTGGTATGTGAGTATGCCGATGTATTTCCGGATGACTTACCGGGGATGCCGCCGGATAGGGACATGGAATTTGTGATTGAACTTCAACCTGGCACAGCACCCATATCAAAGAGACCATATAGAATGCCACCCAATGAACTGGCTGAATTAAAAATTCAACTCCAAGAATTGCTAGACAATGGTTTCATTCGTCCAAGTGTATCGCCTTGGGGATGTCCCGCTATCTTTGTGAAGAAGAAGGACCATTCCTTGAGGTTGTGTATTGATTACCGGCCTCTTAATGCGGTAACTATTAAGAACAAGTATCCACTCCCCCGTATTGACATCCTGTTCGACCAACTAGCTGGCGCCAGAGTGTTCTCCAAGATTGACCTTCGCTCTGGCTATCACCAAATAAAAATCAGGCCTTGTGACATTCCAAAGACTTCCTTTTCTACACGTTACGGGCTTTATGAATTCTTGGTTATGTCTTTTGGACTCACCAATGCCCCAGCCTACTTCATGTACCTCATGAATTCGGTATTCATGTCAGAACTAGACAAGTTTGTGGTGGTTTTCATTGACGACATTCTTATATATTCTAAGAATGAGGAAGAGCATGTCGAGCACCTTCGCATTGTTCTTCAAAGGTTGAGAGATCACCAGCTCTACGCCAAGTTCTCCAAGTGTGAATTCTGGTTAGAGAGCGTGAAATTCTTAGGGCACACGGTTTCCAAGGACGGTATATCCATGGATCCAACCAAAGTGCAAGAGGTGTTGGATTGGCAACCACCTACCTCTGTCCACGAGATTCGGAGTTTTCTGGGTTTAGCCGGTTATTATCGCCGCTTTATTCCGGACTTCTCTCGGATTGCAAAACCCATGACCGAACTCTTAAAGAAGGGAGTCAAATTTGAGTGGAATGACAAATGTGATGAAGCTTTCCACACCTTGCGAAGACATTTAACCTCAGCCCCAGTTTTAGCTCAGCCCGATTGCACCAAGCCCTATGATGTCTATTGCGATGCATCAGGCACCGGACTTGGCTGTGTCCTCATGCAAGAGAACCGAGTCATTGCTTATGCTTCTCAAGCACTTCGGCCTCATGAGCAAAACTACCCCACGCATGATCTTGAGTTAGCAGCGGTTATTCATGCTCTCAAGATGTGGAGACACTATTTGATGGGTGTTCCATGCAACATATACACAGACCACAAGAGCCTCAAATATGTTTTCACTCAGGTACATTTGAATATGAGGCAGCGAAGATGGTTGGAGTTAGCAAAGGACTATGACCTTAGTGTGCATTATCACCCCGGGAAGGCTAATGTAGTTGCGGATGCACTAAGCCGCAAGGCTCATTGTCATTGTCTTTCCGTGGAGTCCTACGCTGACACCCTGTGTCATGAAATGGCTAAGCTCAATTTAGAGATTGTTCCACACGGGTACTTCAGCCATATTGCAGTGGAACCAACCTTGCACGATCAGATTGTTGTAGCCCAATTAAATGACGCAAGCATTAAAATCCTTAAAAGAAAATTGTCAAAGGAGAAGGTGAAAGAGAAGTACAAGTGTTTCCGGCTAGATGGGCAGGGAGTAATGTGGTTTGGACATCGCCTCGTGGTGCCCAAAAACACGGAACTCCGGAGGAAGATTATGGATGAGGCCCATCTCTCTAAATTTTCCATCCACCCCGGCAGCACCAAAATGTACCAAGATTTTAAACAAAACTTTTGGTGGACTCGAATGAAGCGAGAAATTGCCACGTATGTGTCGGAATGTGACACATGCCAGCGGGTTAAGGCTAGCCACTTGAAGGTAGCAGGCACGCTTCAACCTCTACCTATTCCCTCATGGAAGTGAGAGGATATAAGCATGGATTTCATTGTTGGACTTCCCAGAACCCCTCAGGGGCATGATTCTATTTGGGTAATTGTGGATCGTCTTACCAAGACCGCGAACTTTATTCCGGTCAATGCCATTTATGCCGCCAAGAAGTACGCGGAGATTTATTTGGAGCGGATCGTTTGTCTACATGGGGTACCCAAGACGATAATTTCAGATCGTGGTGCTCCGTTCGTAGCACGCTTTTGGGAACAATTGCAATTGTCCCTAGGCACGAAGCTGATCCGTAGTTCAGCATATCACCCTCAAACCGATGGGCAGACAGAAAGGGTAAATCAAATACTTGAGGATATGCTTCGAGCATGTGTTATCCATTATGGGAAGAATTGGGAGAAGTGTTTATCTCTGGCCGAATTCTCCTATAACAACAGCTACCAAGCGAGTCTTAAAATGGCACCTTTCGAAGCCTTATATGGTAGAAGATGTCGGACCCCGTTGTGTTGGTCCCAGGCAGGCGAGAGATATACTTATGGCCCTGACCTTGTAAAGGAAGCAGAAGAAAAGGTTAGGATCATTCGTGAAAATTTGAGAACCGCCCAGTCACGGCAGAAGAGTTACTACGATCAACGGCAGAAGCCACTTCAGTTTGAAGTTGGTGATCACGTGTATCTTAAGGTCTCCCCGACCAAGGGTGTGCAAAGATTTGGATTAAAAGGAAAGCTTGCACCTCGTTATATCGGCCCGTATGAAATTACTCAACAATGTGGGCCGGTAGCCTATCAAGTGAAGCTTCCCGAAAAGCTCTCCGCCGTACACGATGTATTCCATGTTTCTCAACTCAAGAGGTGTCTTCGTGTTCCGACCGAAGTTGTTGAACAAGAGGAACTCTCGGTTGAACCGGATCTCTCTTATGATGAGCATCCTGTTAAGATCCTCGACGAGAAAGAGAGACATACGCGAAGAAAGGGAGTTAAAATGTACAAAATTCAGTGGAGTCATCACTCCGAAGATGAAGCCACGTGGGAAACCGAGGACTATCTTAAGAAGAATTTCCCCGACATTCTTTCGTAAGCCAAGGTATTTCTTTCCCCTCTTTATTCCTAAGTTTAATCGAATCTCGGGACGAGATTCCTGTTAAGGGGGGTAGGCTGTGACATCTCTGATGTCAACATGATTAAAAGTGCACTTAAAACCAATGCAAAAAGGGAATTATGGGTTGAAATTCAAAAATCCTCCAAAAATTCAAATTGAAATTCAAAAAACAAGGGTTGTTTGGCACCCAACTGAAAACTCGAGATTTTTGTACTAAACTTGAAAATCTCAAAAAATAAAAGTTGTTTGTCATCACAAATAAACCCTAATCACTGTTTGGAACTTTTAAAAATTTTGCAGTTTAGTCCCTCGAAAACTCGAAATTCAGTTCTGGGCAGCTTTTTGTATTTGGGTTGTTCGAGCTCGAAAAATTTGAAATTTCAGGTTCACCCCAAAAAGAAAGATGTGTCCCATCTCTCAAACTCCAACTTTTATTTTCACACTTTTTCAAGTTCAGTTCAAATTTTTGGAGAAAATTCGAATTGGAAAACGGAGCTCCACGGGCGCCAACAGTGCCCCTGGTGCGCCCCTGCGCTGGCCGGAGCTCGGCCGCCACGTGGCCGGCGTGCGGCGCAGGCGGCGCCGAGCTGGCCGAGCCGCGGCGGACGCTGGCGCTTGTCGCCTTGCACTTGTCCCTCCCCTCCCGAGCCATCACGTCGCCGCCGTCGAGTCGCCTCGCCTCGCGCCGCGGAACGCCATCATGCCGGTCGCGCGCCGCCGTGGCCGCACGCGCGCTCGCACCGCGCTGCGCGCCCTGCAGGCGGTAGAATCCGTCCGCGTCGCGCCAAAGACCCTGCTGAAGATCTCCACTCCATCACGCGACGATCTTTGACGCCCAACCGCGCGCGTGCGCTCTGTTCGAGCTCGCCGCGCCATCAATGGCGACCGCGATAGCCACACACGCGCTCGCACGCTCCCGAGGCAGCACAGTGCCGCTCTAACGTGCCCAAGCCTCCCACCGAGCCATTCGCACACTCCACTCACTCGCTCACTTAGCCATTTTCACTTCCCCACGCTCGCTCCGTCGTCTTCTTCCTCGCGCCGCACGGACCGAGCCGAGCTTCGCCGAGAAATTCTCCTTCCACACTCCACCATTCCCAAATTCATCGCGCACGAAGCTAGACCTCTACCCTAGCTCCATTTCCCCACACTTCTCCCGAGCTATTGTCGCTTCTCCCGCGAGAAATCAAGATTTCCTCCAAATCGCGATTTTCGGCCGCCGGAGCACCCGCACGTCGAGACCCCACTCCGAGCCGTCCCCGAGGTCAACCGAGCACGCCATTAGCTTCCTCGAGCTCCACTGGTGCTCTAGGACCCTTCAAACCCCGACAAACGCCTCCGACCTCACCGGCGTAGCAGTCGCGGCGGCCGCACCGCCACCGCTCGTCGCCGGCGAAACTCCCAGCTTCCCCGGCCTCCCAACCGCCACCAACCGACTCGTGGTGAGCCCCTGGATCTTTTCCCCCACTTGCCCGACCCTAGCTCGCCGCCGTTTGGCCGGCGCAACTCCGGCGAGAGCCGAGGGCATAAGTTCATCGTCTTCGTTTTTCTAGGGTCCTCCGTGTAAAAGTCCGGGACTAGTTTGAAAGGTTTTGAAAGTTCTAGGGTCCCCGGCGTAAAAGATTCTTAAACCTAGATCTAATTTTCCCGAATCTCGTAAAATCCGTTAAAAATCGTACAAAAATCAGAAAAATGCACAAAAATACTCCCTGGATTCGAGAGATTGTAAACTCCAATCTCCTTTAGGCAGGTGTATACTTTTGATGAACCGTTTTTGAATTAAAATTCAAACTGTGGAAATTGAAAGTTTTGCACCATTTCAAATCCAGAGCTCCGCTAGGGTTGATCTTTGGATATGTTGTTTGTAGTGACTTTGGACAGCTTGTGTCCAAAGGGGACCTAAAAACATGCAGTGTAGCTTCAGTTATGAATTAAAATGTGTTTCCTGTCTTTTTGCAGTACAGAAATCATTAAAAATAATCTATGCATTGAAAAATCACCATTTTACTCCAGAGGACTAAAAACTTGTTAGCACACCTGTTAAAAATGAAAAACTTAATTTTTGCTCTGCTTAGACTAGCAAATAAATAAATATGTGTTTTTAGATAGAAATTTATTGAGGACTGCCCAAGGGTTATTTTGAGCCACCACTTGGCCAGAGCCCTCCTCATGCTTATGACTAGCTTTGGTAGGAAAATCCCCTGGTTTGGATGTATTTTCAATTTATTTTGAATTTATTTCATTTCTGCAGTCAGCAGATTGATATATTTTTAATAAATTATGTATAGCTCAGATTTAGCTAAATTTTTTGGAGTGAGCTTAGCTCTTATACTCCAGTAGCTGTCATAAAGTTTATCGATAAAAATGATGAACAGAAATGGAGAAACAAAAATGAGAAGTAATCTAGGTGGAAATTGCTTTATATAAAAGAATAAGCCTTTTTGTTAATTAGTTAGAATAAAATAAAGGGAATCTGAAATTCCAGAACAGCACCCTAACTTGTGAATAATAAATAAGAATTCTTTTATATATGTACACAATCACCATCGAAGACAAATAAAAGTTTTCCCACACCACTACTTTATTTGTGAAGGAAATAGTAATACTTAAGCATGTCTAGGTGAATATGGCCTTCAAAGGCCTTAATCATAGAATCAATAGGCAGCCACCTTAAGTTATGCATCTCATGTAGAAGGAGCTATTCCGGACGGCAACTACCACCTCATCCCCGCTGACGAGGAAAGCATCCCGGAGCACGGTGCCGACGAAGGATCGACCAACCCGGAGGCTAACCCCCAGCTTGAGCAGGAAGGCAAGCCCCGGAGCATAACCTAACCTTTACCAATTATGCATCTATGAATTCCCTATGCTTGTGCATTTACGTTTCAAGGAGTTGATTGAATACCTTAGCTGCACATTTCCTAGTACCTATGACTTGCAACACTAGTATGAAAGGATCGATAGGGCATTGCTTTAGGTCCGTTACAAGTCGAGTGATTTCCTGTCACTCGCGAGACATAGGAATTGCTTGTCTTTACTTATGTTGGAATCATAAGGATTGACGGGCGGGATGATAGATGTAGATCTCCCGTCCGTGTATGATAATTGATTAAGGTCGAAATGTGTGGTTGAGTGTGTCAAGTTTTTGAACGTACCACATGCATGCCGATATATGGGAGTCGGTAAGCCCGGTACCAGATTGAAGCAGCTAGGGCCGATAGCCATCTCTCCTTGGAAACTTTGTTTTCCCCTGCCGTACACTTGTGGATATATGCGTGAGACTGTGAGTGAAGCAGTAAACCTTTATCCTAAGGAAATGGACCCGGTTCCGAATTGTGGATCGATGGGAAAGGTTGGGAAATGCTTGTACCTTTTATAGCAAGCAGAGTATCCATGTGTGTTGGGTTTCCCCTGGCCAGGTAGCAGAAATTCGGTTCGAACTGTCCGCTTCTCGCGGTTAATGAGACTGCTTGACCGCCTTGCTACATTGAGTAACAAGTGGAACTTTGAGATTGATAAACTTGTTCTATGAATTAAATTGTATTGCACCACTTGTATGCTTAGAGAGGATGCTAATCTAGAATGGTTAAATTTACTAGAACATGATGCTAAAACTTGAAAGCAAGGACCTACTTTTAGTTGCTTTTTGGCAAACAGACCCACCAGCCAAAAGCCTCCCATTGTCTAGATGTCGGTGATGTAGATTTCACCCGACGGGTAAGCCTTGCTGAGTATTAGTATACTCAGCCTTGCTTGTGGCATTGATTTACAGGTACCATGTTGGATGTGGCCGTCGATGCTTTGACTTGGCCTACCCAGGTTCCCCCTGGCTGGCCTATCGAATGGGTTCCGTCCTCTGCTGAGGATCGGGAGGAGTAGCATCGTGGCAGGCTTCAGCACGGTGTTATTTGTATCGTCGTTAGATTCTTCCGCTGCTATGAACCTTTAATTTCCGCTGCAAGACTTTGATACTCTGATTTAAATTTGAACTCGGTTTGTAATAACTTTGAGATTCTACTTGTTTATGTCAATTTGTGGAATGTTGTAATCTCTGGAACTCACCTTCGTGTGGGCGTGCTGTTGTTTCGATCGAGAAAAGTACGTGGTTAATCGGGTTTAATCCGACGGCGCTCCAGCTTATTCCGGATTAAGTGCCTGACTACTCGATTAGTGGTCCCAGGGTACTTAACTTGGAATAATTTCGGAGTGGTCCGCCACAGCTTCTTCAAGGAGATATTAGTTTTACTAGCTAGCTCATCATTGTGGTTTACCACAATTTGAAAATTTTCAACCAAATCTTCATAATTAGATGATGAGCTAGCTAGTTTTTCATTAAGATCCTTGTTTTGAGTTTGGAGCTTTTTAATTACATCATCTTGTGAGCGAATGGTATCAACAAGCTCTTGAATGGCGAGAGAGGAGTCATCATTACTCACATCTCTATCATCGTCGCTATCACTAGCAACATTACCTTTGGCCAATAGGCATATGTGCAATGAGTTCGATGAGGCTTTTCTTGATGAGCACTTTGGTTTTTCATACAAATCACTCCACTTACCGATGGTACGTAGTGAGTGCTTGCTTCTTTCCCTTCTCTTTCTCCTTCTTATTGAGCTTGCGGGCTTTCTTCAACTTCTTTGCAAGGATAGGGCATGAATCCTAGAAGTGTCCCTTCTCGCCACAATGATAGGAACCGTATTTTCTTTGCTTTCTTCTATTATTTGTGAAGACCATATATTTCATGGTGATGGGAACACCCTTGCAGTTGAGCCTCTTCAACATCCTCTCCATCTTCTTGATGAACTCGTTGGTTTCTTAATCAAGAGAGGTGTCGCTCTCATCATCTTCACCCTCTTCCTCTTCATCATCACTTTCTTCTTCTTCGCTTGAGCTTGATGCTTCACTTGAGCTTGATACTTGCTTACGAGTTTTCTTCTTTTGCTTGGAATATTTTTGGTTCTTCTCATCATCCTTCTCCCCCTGCTTTTGATTGCTTCATGAAGCAATTGCTAGACTTGAGGTAGAAGGTTCTTTCATAATCTGATTGGATAGCTCATAACCCTTGATCTTACCCAAAATCAAGCTTGGGTCGGCATCCTTGAACTTCTCTTTCACGAAGAGGTAAGTGACAAGATTTCCATATTTCTCTTTTGGAAGAGAATGGATAATCTTTCTTGAGATGTCTTCATTTGTCATCTTCTTCAAACCTAAAGCATTTAGCTCAATGACAAAAACATTTGGTCGAGAATACATGTCATTGGCTAATTTATTAGGCAACATCTCAAAAGAATCAAATTTGCACTTAATCAAATCATATTTTGGTAGATCACATCGCTTGTGCCATCATGTAGTTCTTTAAGATTTTTACAAATTTTATTGCACATTTTTCATCATAGACTTGATTAAACACGTCAATGCTCAAAGATTCAAGAATGGAATTGCGAGCAATAGATTGAGTTGCAACTCCCTCTCATCGGCCTTGGTGGGTTTTTCGGGTCGAGTGAGGTTGCATTCCATCATTTGTCACTCTCCGAACACTTAGTCCTTTTGCCTCTAAAAAACTTGACATATGAATTTGCCAATAGGGGTAGTTAGTGCCGTCAAAGTGTGGAGGCCTACTAATTTCACTTCTTTCCTCTATAGATGTCATTTTGCTCGACTAGAGGTGAAGCTAGAGGTCTAAATAGTAGCCCCGGCTCTTATACCACGTGAAGGGACAGTGGCACCCTAAGACCGGGGGGGGGGAGTGAATTAGCTATCTCTAAAAACTAAGGCTCTAATTGCTTCTATTTCTATGTAAATGTGCTCTAGGTTTTGTCTATATGTTACTATCTCTACCGCTACAAAGTTTTGCACCCTAGGTCCAATCCTATAGTAGCATGACAAGTCTAGGAAAGATAGGTTTGGAAAGTAGTGCAAGTATGAAATGCGGATGCTAAAGGATAGCACTACTAAAGATTTCACTTTACTAGACATTCTGCTTTCTTCATTAGAAGTGCAAAAAAACGTCCTCCCGGGTCTTTTTTACGAGTTAGCGACGAGATTATATTCGTCGCCTAACGAGCAACAAAAAGATCTGTAACAACAAAATTCCAAAAAGACGTCTCTAAAGAGCTCTCTTTAGCGACAACTCAGCCATCATCAAAGAACCGCTTTGATCCGTGATGAACAAAAAATTTTGTCGCTGAACCTCTAGATCCTCGTGTTGCGGTCCATGCTGGCAGTTAACATGGCTCCATTCATGTGTCGTTACATGTTACTACTGTCAACGTACCCTTAGCGACGTCTCCTTGCTGTTAGTGCACATGTCACCTTCGGGCTGGTCCACGTGTCCATTCGGGCCTGAACATATTTTGTGTTCTCATTGGTCCACGTGCCTCCAAATGCACCAACACGTGTCTATTTTTACTTGGCCATGTGTCATCCAACCATTTTGCTATTGGTCCAGATTGCTCCTCGACCCTAGACACATGTCAGACTTACAATTGGCCAATGTGTCAGTCCGGAATTGGTCCATTTGTCAATCAGCGCATGGACACGTGTGTGTTACCTATTAGTCCACGTGACATACTCTCATTTGTTCACAATCCTTTTCCCCTTTGGTCCACGTAGCAGTTAGTCCTGGACACGTGTATGTATCGTAACTGTCCATGTTTCATCATGGACCATTAAACATAATTCAGTAGATTTTAAATCAGAAGCTAATAGCAATTTATATTATAGCAGCCTGGCAACAACAGCTTCTGCCCACAGAGGTTCCATTGACTCCTAAAAGTACAAAAGTACCGAATTTAGGGATTAAAAGGGTTGTATCAAACAAATTTCTAGGACAAGCATGTGCAGGGACTTACAAGTGCCTCTCTAGCTGTGTCACCAATAACATGATTACTGCTAGTATGGCAGACCCTGAAGGCTTCGACGACATCAATCTCGCCGCTACTAGCTTGTTCCTGGCCATCAGCTCGGGGTTTGTTCTGCAACTGGGATACCAAAAATGGTGGTCAGACACACAACAGAACTATCAATTGAGAAACATTACAAAATAGTTTTGAATAGTGGGCACCAATATAGCTTCTCAACCATCACAATCAACAAGAAGATAGAACAACTAATATTGTCATATATTGAACAAGTGCATGGACCAAATTTGAAGAATTGCACATGCTATGAGAGACTGACTCTCAACCATCACAATCAAGCAGATAGAATAACTATTGCTGTCATAAATTAAACCAGTGCAAGGACCGAATTTGATGAATGGCAGTTGGTACGAGAGATTGACTCTTAATCATCACAATCAAGTAGATAGAATAACTAATGTTGTCATATATTGAACAGGTGCAGGCACCAAATTTGAAGAATGACACTTGCTAAGAGACTGACTCTCAACCATCACAATCAAGAAGATGGAGTAACTAATACTGCCCCATATTGAACAAGTGTGTGAACCAAATTTAAAGATTGGCACTTGCTACAAGAGACTATCTCTAGTGCAAGGATATGTATGTGTAGACATGTCTGCGTGTAGTTATTCAAACAGAAAGCACAAAAGAATGAAAGTATTAAATTACAAGCTTGTTGACACTTACGTATGTGCGCAATTTTGCAACATAAGAGTGAGATCCTGTCTCATGATGATGCTTGACTTTACCCTGATTTAGCTTGTTCTGCTCAGAGATTGTTTGCAAGAGATGTACTTCTGTGTTATTTAGTCTCCATCAATATTACCTATTGGATAGCACACAAATAGATCTATCATTGTTTGACAATATCAAAACTGTACAGTGGGAAATGTGAAGCAATAGAAAATACCTTGTTCTTTGAAGCTGACCACTTCTCAACAAGCTCATACCATTGTGCATCAGTCAGGTGTCAACAGGAGAGGTTCTTAGGACCTGATCAGCAGGGATGCCAACAAAGTATTTCTTTATCAAGTCATACCGCCTCTGCCGCACATGTTTCTTGAGAAAACCGATATAGGCTACGAACATTACCACGTCTGTTCTATCAATTGCTATCCTCCCATATTGATTAGAGTTGCAAATAATGTTATAAAAGGGTGGTATAAAAGTGGAAAGTAGCACAGGGAGTGTAAACATGTACTCACATATAGCCTGATCATGAAGCCTTGAACGTGTTCTTCTTTGTTCTTGTACTATTTCTAGCCGGTAAGGATTGGAACTTCAAACCTAAAAGAAATACCTCCCTCTGATCCGAACTTGGCAGCTTCCACCAGATCACGCGGCCTTGAATTCCCAGAAGCAAAAATGATGGGAAGCCTTCTCCCCATAGCTTCATTAATCTTGCCAAGCAAAGCTCCCATGGATGGTTGCCTCTTACCTGGACGATCACCTCTTTGTGTAGGGCCTATAGAAATTACATTAAAGTTTACATTAGTCATATGTTACTGAATTTATGATAGGTTCAAAAAAAGGTGAAGGAGCTTCACCTTCTTATCAAAAGGAAATGGACATCGGGACAATGGTATCATGTGGACAAGGACGCCTGATGATGCCTCAGCTTCTTTTGTTAACAAGGGCAACAAGTTATATATAGGGAAAGGGGGGAGGGATTTGCAAAACCACCACACCCGTAATCATGTGGCCTAGATTTGCAAAATCACCTTTCCCTTGGATCAAGATCATGTGTCCCAGATTTAAGTTCTCATAGTTCTCACTGGAATTGGGTTCTCATAGGATACTGACTTCGGATGATTCTGATTATATTAGAATCAGTATGACTCAGTATTGTTGTTGGAATCAGTATCAACGATGATTGTACGATGTTGTATAGCTTCAACATTGAGATCTGTGACGCCGTCTAGAACAGGCCAGCTGCGCGTCCGCTTGCCTTCAATCTCCTTTCGGGCCTGTTAGGTCTAAGACAGCCCGGTGTTGGCGTTTCTTAAGTTTCTACTCAACAGCAACGTCAGAAACGTCTAGTGTTTCTACACTCCTACAGAATAATCCGCAAGTGCACGGAAATAACATTGTAGCGCTTCACCTGTGAGTATTCAAGGGTATCATATCCACAGGTAATGGAGCAAATTGTCTTCTAACTCTCGGCACAATGATTTTTGCCAAGGTATCGGAAAGCTCACGAGCTTTTCACTAATCCTCGTTAATGGAGCCCCTGTCAAAGGGAATGCCCGCGCAAGGGCATAAACTCCCTGGTGGAGTAACTCCTTGGGTGACCACAGGATTTCCCCACGCTCAAGTGGGTCTTCGCTCATCCCTCCCCGGATGCTCCTTGCCGCCTTCACTTGGTCGAGCTTCTGCCAAAACATCAAGGGCCTCTCCTCCTTTGCACAACCACTAGGGGCCACTCCACAAACTCGGTTGGAGGGTGTCGCAAGACGATAAGCACCAGATTTACAACACTTGGTGTGTGCAAGCACCGGTATGCAAACCTCGCTAAGCTCTACGCCAAACACCTAAGAGTTGCACTGAAGGGTCTAGACTAGCACTAATCACTTTGCTAATCACCTAGATCTTCTAATCAACACTTTGGTGGATTGAGCCCTTGAAAACGTGTGGAGCACTTGCCTATAGCTTATCTCAGCTCAAGCACACTTCAAATGGCTGAGGCTCCTCAAATTTATAGCCCCAACCAAAGGAACTAGCCGTTGCAACTTTTCTACGTACCATCGACTAATTCGATGGGTGGAGAAGGGGACCATTGAATTAGTCGATGGTGCCACCTCAGCTTGTCGTTGAAGTAGCCGTTTCAATCCTTGTGTCACTGAGAAGTGGCCAGCCCAACCACCGACTGATTCGGTGCCTGCTTCCTGGTACCATCGAATTAGTCGGTTCTCACAGAGAGAGGTCTTCCATCTTCTCGCCAGCATCGACTGATTCGATGCTGATTTCTTCAACACCATTGAATTAACCGATGTGTTCCAGAGACGAACCTACTTCTTAGCTTCTTATCACCGACTGATTAGATGCAACTTTGACACCATCAAATTAGTCGATGGTCACCCAACCACTACGCACTTGCTCTCTGATCTTCATCGAGTAATTCGGTGCTCATGCCTTTGCACCATCGAATTAGTCGATGGTCTTCTTCATCTTCTCATCCCTTTGGTCACCGACTGATTTGGTGGTCTTCTCAACCCATCATTGATTCTCTTTTCTATTTGCGGGGAATTATACGAGCGATGGATGTTGTGAACAACGTTTCTATCTATTTGTTGTATCAAGATTATGACCAACAAATTGGATTTTTTTGCCATGTGATTTTAAAAATGTATTGGCCCAAAAATTGCACTAGGCAAAGCAAGGGGACAGGGGTACTCCGCAATCTTCAGTTTTCTGGTAGTTGGACCTCACCGTGGGTGGTAAAATAAAACTTCAAGAATAATGTGCATGCATCACTTAAGGCTTAGATAACCACGAGTTATTGACACCCCTGTCATTCCTGTCGTGAACTCCACCTTCATCTGAAACTCCAATCGGTCAAGAACAAGCAATTTAATTACTAGGACAATGACACCGCTGCAAGTAACCTGCGCCCACCCAATGCAAACGGCTGCATAGCATATATGGAACGCAATGAAGGCATGCAAGACCGTCGTTAAACGCTTACATACGAGACCATAAGTTACAAGACCTATATATAAATTACAACGCCTTCTTGCCAAACTTCATCGATCAAGACTCCCGAAACCAAACACGCATCAACCAAACATGTGTCCTTTATTCTTCTTCCTCGCCGTGATTCCACTTGCATTTGCCGCTCTATCGCCCCATGCCTCCGTCGCAGCCGTGGCGGCAAGGAACAATGGCAGCTTCACCGCAGGACAACCTAAGGTCGTCACCTACCAGCAGCAGTTCCTCCAGGCACACAACGAAGCACACACCGCGGCCGGCGTGCCCCCGCTCGTCTGGAACTCTACGCTGCAGCTGGACTCCTTGCGCTACGCCAACGAGCTCCGGCAGCGGTGCAGCACGACCCCCCTGTACGCGTGGGGCACCGACGGCGTCTACGGCCGGAACCTCTTCAAGGGCAGCCGCATGGACATTCCTGGGACCCCGACAGAGGTCGTGGCGTCGTGGGTGGACTAGAAGCGCTGGTACCACCGTCGCAGCAACACGTGCGCCGCGCCCGATTGCCGGACCTGCGGGGGATACACGCACGTGGTGTGGCGCGCCACCACGCAGGTCGGTTGCGCCCGCCGCCGCTGCCGAAGCAGCTTCGACGACACCGTCGCGGTCTGCGAGTACTACCCGCCCGGGAACATCGAGGGCCAGCGCCCATACTGACTCCGAATAAACATATATACATGATGCAGCGGCAAAGAGCCCCATATGAAACTTAAATGGTTTGAAGACCAAGATATTGTTCTACATGAGAAGAATAAAAGATATCAATTCTTACAAAAGTCCGATTTTCATCCTACAACTATAAAACCGGACACTAAAGACCATCCAACTATCCAAACCGTGCAAAATTGGACCTTTGGGTGGTTTTGAACGTGGTTTTGGATTTTATAAAAATAGCAAAAATATGATTAAAACTAAAAAATTCAAAACTAATTTATTTTAGACCCAAAAAATATGAAATCAGTGCCAAAAGTTCCAACCTATTGACACGCTATTTAATGTTATTTCGGTATTAGATGTTTATATTACTAATGTCTTATTGGTTTTTCTAAAATAATTATAATAAAAATAAATAATATGCAAATAACTTCTGATGGTCCAGCAACACATATGTCACATTTTTAGAAAAAAATTGGCACCAGATTCATATTTTTATTATTTAAAATATATTAGTTATGAATTTTTTTAATACAAATTTATTTTAATTTTTTTGCAAAATAGAAAACCGCCTTCAAAACCAGGCTAATCTTGCACGGTTTGGATAGTTGGATGGTCTTTAGTGTCCGGTTTTATAGTTGTGCTTTGAAAATCAGACTTTTACAGCAGTTGAAGGGTGAAAATTAGACTTTTCTCTGCTCCTAAAAGGAGTGCAAGGGAGACAAATCTTGGTGTCACTCTCGTCGCCTCCCCTCTTCGTCGTCTGTTGTCGTACGTACGTCACCCGTCCGCCTCCACTTTCCTCCCGTCGCCCTGCCCCCTCGCGATGTGATGCCTCCGCGCGTGCCTTCCGCTCCGCTCGCTCGCTCGGCCTTCCTTTGCTCCTCCCGCATATCTCGGCGCCGCCATCACGACCCCTAACTTCCCCTTGATGAACCATCGCGTCGACGCCCGGTTCCTTCCAAACAAACATCTCCTGTGCCGCCGCGCCGCCCAGGGTTCCAAACTTCGATGCCGGCGCCGCCATCAGCAAGGGATCTACGCCGCCATCCGCCAACTCCCTACGCCGGCCGTTCGCGAGACCCCTAGGCCGTCGTCCGCCACCTTCCTGTGCCGGCCGTCCATTATGCCGCCGGCCCTTCCCAATGTCGCCGCCGTTGCGGTAATGCGGTCCTTGCGGACCACAGCGAAACCCTCGCCTGCCAATCGCAGCCATCCGCCGGCGTCCGCAGGCCACGACAACACCTTCCAGACTTATTCAGCTCTTTTGATCTCTGAATTTTTCATCACGATGCTCCGTTCGTGCCTGTGCATATGTTTCGTTGCATCATTAGAGAGGGTCGAAGAGCTCTATGTCGAGGCGGGGCCGCAAATCTGCAATCACCGGCGCTCCAGCAGCATCACTGCAAAGCCTCCACGGCAAGGTGACCCGAATCGCCTGCTTCCTTTTGGCCTGCCCAAGAGAAACCACTCCATCGCAGGTACGTTTGCCCCTGCTTTCATGGAAGTTCTCCTGCATGCTTCCTCCACTCAGGCAGTCAGGGACTCCTCCCATGATGTGCAGTGCATTCTTTCAAAGGTTCCTGGTTAAAACTCTCCTGTCCATCCAATTCATATGAAGCAAAGCCAGTTCAAAAGGGTGTGTTGAGTGACAACGGGATGCCCAATCACTGAATCATTCTGTAAACCCAGGTGATCTTAATTTCCATTGCCATTTTAGAACGTGGCTGCCAATTGCTAATTACTATCTGTTGACGACCAAAAATGGCTTAAAGCCGATCAGGCTGGGACAGCCGGTTTAGACCGCCTGTACACGCGGTTAGACCGGCTGGGCTCTGTAGCCGGTCTGGCAATGTGCCAGGCGGTCTAACCGCCTGTCACAGGCGGTCTGACCGCCTGTCCCCGAGTCCGAGTAGAATCAGGTTTTTTGCACGTTTTTAGATCTGTACAAGTACTTTCTTGCGGGGCAAGACCTCCCCACCCTATAAATATAAAGGGCCGTGGCCGATTAAGGACCTCTACCCAATCGTACAAAAAATTGTCTTACTTTTTATCTCCAAACCCTAGCTTTTCCAACCCTTTTGCTTTCCTTCTTCGTCTCCGCGACGTTTTAGGACGTTCTAAGTGGCCTTGCCGACCTTAGAACAACCCTAGGTTCGCAGCCTCGGACGGGGTCCCTCCCGAGGTTGTGATCGTAGGCTTTCGCGGCGCCTCTGCTACAGGCGGTCTGACCGGCTGCGTCCAGGAGTTCTGGCGAGGAGAATTCGACGACCGCGCGATCTAGCGCTTTCGTGTGCTGACCAAAAGTACGTCAACACTATCTGCAATACATAAATCCAGGCGCTCTTACTGGGGATCAAACTATGTGTGTAACACCAGTCTTTTTTTATTGTGAGGGTGTGTAACACCACTCTGTGCAGTATCATGGAAAGGAGAAGAAAGAAGGACAAAAGAATGACAGGTCAAAGCAATCAGTATGCAATCATAATTGGTGAGCAAAATTTCCATTTTGTATTTCTCTTTTACCATATTGATTTATGCTTTCCTTTTGCTGTGATTCTCTGAGTACAAGCTAGATTGTTTTTACTACAGAGCATTCGTTCAATAGTATGATGGTAAGTTATTTTTCTGAGTACAAGCTAGATTGTTTTTACTACAAAGCATTCGTTCAATAGTATGATGGTAAGTTATTTTTGCCTTGTTTGGGTTTCTTGCTACTTGGTCAGAGGATTTGAATTAGTCTGGTGCAAATTGGATTCTAATAAATAAAAATATTCATGAGGTTTATCAGCAAGCTAACAATTCCTTTCCTTCTGTGACATTTTTCTATTTTCAGATTATGTAAGGCAACAAATGCTTAATATACGGCTGCTCAGGTAGGCACCATATAAAGACTATGCAAATCAGGCTTCACTTGCATTATCAATTTACCATGCTCTATTGTTTAGGTCTCCTACCATTCCTCTAACAATTCTTCCTATTGCCTCAGATGAATTGTAATATACTTGTAAATAAAGTATTACTCTTCCAGTCTTCCTTTACTAATCTTTTTGCATGAACCTTTTTTTTTTGTGTTGATGGGACCTATAGGAACTGCAACCAATGATATATTATTAGTACTTTTTTTTCTAAAATCCTGAACAATGGCCATTTACTTTCTGTTTGTAGGTTCATGCATTGTAGTACATACAACTATCAGTGCCTAAAGGAAATGCATGTCAAATCATGGATTTCAGTGAGAATGTCCATTACCAGTCCCTTCATTTAATTTTTGGAAATCATTGCTATCATGAGTTGGACAATTTTGCTATCAAGGAATGACCTGATCTTCGAAAGCATTGCCCTGAGTCTTTTGATGCGTGTAAATCTCCACCCCTTAAATTCACCATTTCATCTGTATCTCTATCTCTACTCTAAAAAAGAGTCTAATGTGTAGTCATCGACACCTGCGGCACCATGGCGTCTGGACTTCATGCCGTCGCCCGTATCGCGATCGTGAGACTCCACGCCCGCGTCACCCCCTGCAATTTCGCGATCTCGAGACTCCACACCCATGTCGCTCCTGCAATTTCACGCTCTTTCCTTTTCCTTCCCTTCCATCAGTAATCTTGTTCTTGATCCATTCGGTGCCCGTCCCGATTGAGATCGAGAGGAGAGGAGTTCCTTTTCCTTCCTTTCTATCCGTAATGTCGGCGGGCGGCACACGGGGTACCTCACGCCGGCGAGTGTCGATCACAGAACACGCATGTCTCGGTGGAGAATGGTTCAAGAGACGCAAGACAAAGAGGTTTATACTGGTTCGGGAGTGATCCCTACGTCCAGTGAAGTGAGCTCCAAATCGTATTGCTCTCTTGGCGGCGGATTACAACGAAGGCCGGTTCAAGCCTTTTGTGTGTAAAGTGTGCGTGTAGGGGACTTAGTGCTCTAGAGATCGAAAAGGAATCTCTCTCTTCACAGGGACGCCCTCCCCTTTTATAGTCCAAGGGGAGGACAACTTTACAATGTTATTTTACCTATCTACCCCCAAAGGTCGGATGCCCCCAGCGGATGTGCATTGTCGGCCTAGTGCGTCTTGGCGACCCCTTCCTTGATCGCCGCGTGTCCTCCTCCTTCCCATCGGCAGTTTCGCGGTAGCTTCCTCCTTGGCCGCTAGCGCACGAACGTGCATGCAGCTGCCTTTTCCCTTGCGCAGGGCTGCAGATCAGCTTTTGCAGATGGCAGGTGAGCAGGTGATGTCGGGCGTTGGTCAGGAGGAAGCGTGAGGTTCACGCCTCCTTCGCTGCCACTTAGACTTGTCCCGGGGAGAGTTCACGTGACCCTCCCTTTCCACTGTGCACGTCAGTAGGACAGGACCTCTCGCTAGGGTCGACCCTCCCGGTCGTCGAAAGGGTCGGGGGTCAGGCGAAACGGA
The DNA here is from genome assembly GCA_015342445.1 of Digitaria exilis. Lineage (NCBI taxonomy): Eukaryota > Viridiplantae > Streptophyta > Magnoliopsida > Poales > Poaceae > Digitaria > Digitaria exilis. The sequence continues at coordinate 201,717 of JACEFO010001703.1, read as the reverse complement.
CACGCCTTACCCATTTACCTTCCCGGTCGTCAGGAAGATCGGGGGTCGGGCGAGACTGACGCACCGGACCCCGACTGCTTCGCTAGTCATCGAGGAGGTCGGGGGTCGGGCGAGATGGACATGCCCGACCTCGTTGCCCCCTCTCGCCCCCTAGGCCCTCCGTGGGTCGGGCGAGACGGAGTTCTCCGACCAGTCATGGGTAATGTTGTTTCTTACCGTTGCCAAGGTCCTTCTTCGTATGCACGCCGTTAACGGGCCTCCCTGACAATGCACCCCCTAATCCATGACCCCCACAGTAGCCCCCGACCTTGCAGAGGAGTCAGGGACTCGTTTGTGAGGTCATATCCATTCCTTGGGGAAATGGATTTTTAGGGGGGGCCTCCTTCTTTTGTTTCTTACCGACTCCTTGCGATTTTTTTGGAGTCTTTGGAGTGCGACCTGAGAAACGCCTCAACGACGATCCTCGATACCAAACGTGTCGCGGGGTCGCCGACCTTCTTCGCGAAGAGCCGACCCGGGGGCCACGGCCGCAACCCCACTGTTCGTGAGTTTCTCATTTCCTAACGGTGCCGCAGGGTCATCCGCAGCCTTACAACTTCGGCGGCGGGGTGAGCAAGGCGAACCCAGCGGTTCTGCCGAGCCCCCGAGCCCTTGATCGTTGGCTGCAGGGCAAGCAAGGAAAACCCGGTGGTTCTGATTGTGGGGCAAATGAGGCAAACCCGGTGGTTCTGCCGAGGCCCCGAGCCCTTGCTATGAGGCTATTTCGGGGGCTGAGCCTTCGAGCCTCTCAGGTTGCTGGATCCAGATCCGAGTTTTCGCGCTCTTGGTGGATCTGGGTACCGAGCGGACCTTTGGCCAGGTTATTTTCGAGCCCCCGAGCCTGGTTATGAGACTATCTCGGGAGGCTGAGCCTCTCAGCCTCTCAGGTCGCTGGATCCAGATCCGAGCTTTCACGCTCTTGGTGGATCTGGATGCCGAGCGGATCCTCCGAGCCCCCGAGCCTCTGCATGAGACTATCTCGGGGGGCTGAGCCTTTGAGCCTCTCAGGTCGCCGGGTCCAGACCCGAGCTTTCGCGCTCTTGGTGGATCAAGATGCCGAGCGGATCCTTCGAGCCCTCGAGCCTCTGCATGAGACTATCTCGGGGGCTGAGCCTTTGAGCGTCTCAGGTCGTCAGGTCTAGACCCGAGCTTTTGCGCTCCTGGTGGATCTGGATGCCGAGCGGATCCTTCGAGCCAACGAGCCTCTGCATTAGACTATCGCCGAGGTTGGGTGCAGCCCAACGTCCGGCCGTTGATCCCTGCAAAAGGACAGACCCCATAGGTCCGAAAAGTAGTTAGTTTCTTGCATCTAAGCTGCGTTATTAGCAACGCTTTCGTACATTTCCGGCCTGATTCACGCAACCCCGGCCCGGCTTATTTCGTTTGGGTGCGTTGGCAGGGTCGATCATCCGGCTCGACAACCGTGCGATCCGTAGTCGCGGAGGCGTAGGCCGTCGCAACACGGTTGTGCCAGATGTCCCTGCCTACCCTTCATCGGGGTTTCGCCGGGGTCACCTTGGAATCATATGGCCAGACGACGAACGAAGAGGTAATAATAAATGGCACAAAAATTAATGGAAAGAAGTGTAAAGATTTCACTTATCTGGCCGGCTGGGGGAGGGTTTCCGTGCCCCCCCTGTCGGGCATTCCGTCGAGCATCGAAGAGTCGACGTGGCGTCGTGAGCCTGAGACTGGTGTGAGGACGTGTCAAGACCAGGGGCTGACGATTACTGTAGCACCGAAAACTTTGCGTCGGCTATAGTGCCCCCAGAGACGGGCCTCCGAGATACGGCGCTCACGGCCTGCGTGACCGTCGTGGTCACTGTCTACACCGTCGAGGACGCCACCGGGCTGCCCCCTGGGACTTGTCCCGCGATAGTAGTCGGGCAGCCGGCATTGTCGACGAGGACGAGGCGGGTGTCAAGGCCGTCGAGAACACCGCTGGGCCGCCCCCTAGGACTTGTCCGGTGAGAGTAGTTGGGCAGCCGGAGTTGTCGACGAGGACGAGACGGGGCGCGCCGCCGCGGGTGTCCGGCATCTCGTTCACGAGGAACTCCAGGCTGCCGAACCGGATGGTCGCGCCCAACCTGAGCTGATAGTCACCGAGACCAACCATCTCGCACCGGGTGTCGAAGAAGACGTAGACGTGCGCAGGCCCCTACCTGGAGCGCCAACTGTCGGCGGGCGGCACACGGGATACCTCACGCCGGCGAGTGTCGATCACAGAACACGCACGTCTCGGTGGAGAATGGTTCAAGAGACGCAAGACAAAGAGGTTTATACTGGTTCGGGAGTGATCCCTACGTCCAGTGAAGTGAGCTACAAATCGTATTCCTCTCTTGGTGGTGGATTACAACGAAGGCCGGATCAAGCCTTGTGTGTGTGAAGTGTGCGTGTAGGGGACTTAGTTCTCTAAAGATCAAAAAGGAATCTCTCTCTCCGCAGGGACGCCCTCCCCTTTTATAGTCCAAGGGGAGGACAACTTTACAACGTTATTTTACCTATCTACCCCCAAGGGTCGGATTCCCCCGGCGGTTGTGCATTGTCGGCCTAGTGCGTCTTGGCGACCCCTTCCTTGATCGTCGCGTGTCCTCCTCCTTCCCATTGGCAGTTTCGTGGTAGCTTCCTCCTTGGCCGCTAGCGCAGGAACACGCATGCAGCTGCCTTTTCCCTTGCGCAGGGCTGCATATCAGCTTTTGCATATGGCAGGCGAGCAGGTGATGTCGGGCGTTGGTCGGGAGGAAGCGTGAGGTTCACGCCTCCTTCGCTGCCACTTAGATTTGTCCCGGGGAGAGTTCACGTGACCCTCCCTTTTCCACTGTGCACGTCAGTGGGACAGGACCTCTCGCTGGGGTCGACCCTCCCGGTTGTCGAAAGGGTTGGGGGTCAGGCGAGACGGACACGCCTGACCCATTTACCTTCCCGGTCGTCAGGAAGATCGGGGGTCGGGCGAGACTGACACGCCGGACCCCGACTGCTTCGCTAGTCATCGAGGAGGTCGGGGGTCGGGCGAGATGGACATGCCCGACCTCGCTGCCCCCTCTCGCCCCCTAGGCCCTCCGTGGGTCGGGCGAGACGGAGTTATCCGACCAGTCATGGGTAATGTTGCTTCTTACCGTTGCCAAGGTCCTTCTTCGTATGCACGCCGCTAACGGGCCTCCCTGACAATGCGCCCCCTAATCCATGACCCCCACAGTAGCCCCCGACCTTGCAGAGGAGTCAGGGACTCGTTTGTGAGGTAATATCCGTTCCTTGGGGAAATGGATTTTTAGAGGGGCCCTCCTTCTTTTGTTTCTTACCGACTCCTTGCGATTTTTTTGGAGTCTTTGGAGTGCGACCTGAGAAACGCCTCAACGACGATCCTCGATACCAAACGTGTCGCGGGGTCGCCGACCTTCTTCGCGAAGAGCCGACCCGGGGGCCACGGCCCCAACCCCACTGTTCGTGAGTTTCTTATTTCCTAACGGTGCCGCAGGGTCATCCGCAGCCTTACAACTTCGGCGGCGGGGTGAGCAAGGCGAACCCGGCGGTTCTGCCGAGCCCCCGAGCCCTTGATCGTTGGCTGCAGGGCAAGCAAGGAAAACCCGGTGGTTCTGATTGTGGGGCAAATGAGGCAAACGCGGTGGTTCTGCCGAGGCCCCGAGCCAAGGTACTTCTTCGTATGCACGCCGTTAACGGGCGTCTCTGACAATGGGCCCCCTAATCCATAACCCCCCACACGTAATCTCGCCCTTGATCCATTCGGTGCCCGTCCTGGTTGAGATCAAGAGGAGAGGAGCCGCCTGGCGTAGTCTTCGGCTCCTGCCATCCTCTCACAGACCATTTGCTTTTAATTTCTTGCTTGCTTTGTGCGCGCGCGCGATAATCGATCAACCACGAGCGGTGTGCGCCATCGCTCCCTTCCTCCTTCCCGGTCTCACCGGCGCCGCTGCACCCTTCCTCCACGCCAGGAGCACGATCGTGGCGACGACATATGCTCACGAGGCCGAACGACGCGAGAAAATTGTAGATTTGGGACTCCAATCGTTGGGTTTCGCAGTTTTGCCATTTCAAACATTGACCTTGTAAAAATAGGACTTGAAACATGTGTCACTTGATTTCCATGCCATTAGGTGTAGTTTCTCCCTTTTCTATTCTTCATGTATTTAGTACCTGAATAGACCATATTATCCTTCTCTATTTTTTCACCACGTACGCATGAATCGATCGGCCTCACTCCCCTGACGTTGCCTGGGCAGTTTCTCTTCCCCGACGTTGCCTGAGCAAGCAGGCTTGTTGTGGCCGCTGCCTGGTTCCTGCCACTCGCCTGCTGCATGTTGAATTGCTGATTGCTGTCTGCAGCAGGCAGGCATGCAAACTGCTAGCCCAATTTGGATGGCCCGCGATCTACTGGGGCAGACTATTGGCTGGCTGGCTGGCCGGCGGCCGCCTGGGCAAGCTTTGGCGCTTCCTGGCCACTGCCGGGTGTGGCTGGGCGAGGTGGCCGGTGCCCCATCCATGGAGAGCCGGCGGCGGAAGATCAAACTGCCGATCTGTCACATTAGTTGAAAACATACAAAAGGGCAATATGGTCTATTTAGGTACCAAATACATGGAGAAAAATTAGAAAAGGTAGAGAATACACCTAATCGCATAGAAATCAAGTGACATATGTTTCAAGTCCCATTTTTGCGAAGCCAATGTTTGAAATGGCAAAACTGCAAAGCGCAACGATTAGAGTCCCAAATCTACAATTTTCTCGCACGACGCGGGTATGGCTATGACAACGAGTAGAAGGCGGTGACCAGCCAATGTCGTCCCTCGTCCGCCGAGTTTCTTGGTCTATCTCGCCCAGTCTGTCGGCCAGATCATCATCACAACGTGGCCGACTTGGACCGCTCGAGGCCGTCCTCCGTGGCATCCGCGTCCCGGCCGCCTCCTGTGTCCACGTGGCCTCTATGTCGTAGGCTTCGTACCCCGACGACGCCCGGAGCGAGCCTTCCAGCGCCACGCACAGCTGCTGCGGGCGGGGCCCTGGCGTGCTCCACCTCGCCGTCTCCTACGCCGACCGCTTCCTTTTGGTCAAGAGGATCATCGGCCAGGGCCGCCAGCTCCTCCTCCTCTTCAGCGCCCCTGCCGTCCTCTCACAGACCCTCGTGATCGGACACGAGGGAGCTGCAGGTTCGGTGCCAGCCCCCGACGCCGTACCTCCCTGCCAAGATCGAGAGGCGCCGCCTGCCGATGTCTCTCCGCACACCATCGCCGGTCGTCCTCCCGGCCAGTCCTAGATCATCCGGCTCCTGCCGATGTCTCTCCGCACACCATCATGCCTATGTGATCAGGGCAGCACTGGAGTTCCTAAGTGGCTAGAGTACATTCCTGCACCCTCGTCCCTCTCCACTCGCAGCAGCACTGGAGTTACTTCCTCCTTTCGCTATATAGCCGCAGGTACGTCGTCCTGCTCCCTATCCATCGTGTTTGTGAGTTTTAAAACTGCTATGTCTGCTAGATTAATATCATTTGAACTGGTTGTAGTAGCATACTAGCAGTACAGTTTGCAGAAGCAATAATAGTGTCGTCGCCTTCGTGTCGAGCAGTTAAATGAACTCGAACAAGAACCCATGCTCGTGACATATCACATATGGCATGACAAGCAAGGTTAGGCTGCTATCAAGTTTCTTTTGAAAAAGATGATATGAAATGTAACGCATAATAGTATAAAGCAGCTGCAGTGTGTCATTTAGTTGGTGGTTTGCTCAGATTATTTCTGCTTGCTTGTGTTGCCTGAAGTAGGGGCGGATATTCCAGTAGGGCAAGCTAGGCCGTCCGCCCTACCTAACACTACCAGCAAAGAACCCGCTATGGTTCTGTTCCTCCGGTGACAAATCAGATCCCGGCACCGGCATTGTTTTTGCTGTGGCCGGCTGCAACAACATTATTCTGCATCGCTGCTGAAGGAAGAAGACCAGCAAAGGGATATATGGGCCGGTCCAATTGCCGATTGGGGAGGGAGACATACTGTAGATATTGTTTCCCATCTACGGTAGAAAATACCTATAAAAAAATGTACTGTAGAAAATGGCTAGAATTATAGATTATCCATTGTTCATTTGGATAACTGTATAGATTTATTGTTCAAATTGACACTGACATCTCATGTTGGGTTGAACGGTGCAAAAAATGTACCAAAAGTCACACGTACACAGTTTGATGGTTAAGCTTAACATGCGTCTCGTTGTCTGCCCAACCTACAATTTTGGGCTAGATCCGGCACTGGCCTGAAGTGTAGCTCACATTTCATTTGCCCATCTCTTATCGTGATTCTAATCTTTCTGAGTGTTGCCGAGAAGAAGAAAAATGAAAAGGAAAAGAAGAAGACCCCTGTATTAGATGGCACCTAAACAAAGAATATACTATACAAGGAAGTCCTAACGACATAGGCAAGGTAATATGAACATCACTTGTAGTATATGACACCTACTTACTTTGAACACTTTTAGTGCTGCTGCTAATAACCATGCTTTTCTTTGTTATATAAACAGGAACTGATGCCTCTTCTTAAACTTGCCCCAACAGCTGCTTGCGTCCATCGCCGACGCGGAAGGAGTCCAAAAGAAACGAAGTTGATAATAAAAGTAAACTAGATAAGGCTAGATGTGTACGTGATCCGACGACAATGCATGGGGATTTCGTCATTGATGTCTTATCGCATGAAGCAAATGTATAACGAAAGATGCTTCCGACGGATATAAAAGAACACCATAATCGCATCACGTATTCAAATTTTAAGTAGATCCTATTGTTGTTTACAACAAAAAAAATATATCATATAAGGAAGCACGTAGTGTATGTCGCAGCACTCAGTCATAATATTTAAATTCATTATAGTTATATTATCATGCGATCTAAGTATGTCTATTAGTATAAAAGATTATCTGTCATGTAGCAACGCACAGGTACGAACCTAGTCCATAATATAAACTGGCAAGTGGCAGTGATAAGAGAGCTTCTCGCGACCTGCATGGATACTATCTAGCTATATTTGTTCGATCTCTACATCGACCCACATCAGAATGCAATCATATATATATAAGAATAGGGTTTACTACGATATTTCGAAATAACTATGGATTGTCTATGCAAGACGAGCATAGCTCGGTTGGTGCGTCTCCCAGGTGTGGAGCGCACCTGCTTGGGCTCGAACCCGGTGCGTGCACTCTAGGCGTAGCTCCTCTGTGGCTGCACCCAGGCCGCCACGGTGGCACCGGCGGGTCCCTCTGTTGACCCTGCCTTGTGAAAAAAAAGTATGGATTGTCTATTTAAGTGAATCAATTTTGTCCGGATCTCTTTTTCCATCTCTTACCTATGTTTTTTTTCTACGGACGCTTCTCTCTCTAGTGATCCTTATCTTTTTCTCTCTACGTGAACATGACATGGCCATTTATCCTAACGTCACATAGGGTTACACATGTGGATAAGATGAGACCCACATTTAATCATACTTTGGACAAAGAGAAACGTGAAAAAAAAAGGCAAAACATCAGTATTTGCAGATAATGATGTTTTGCGAGTGCATTCATGCATGCGACATTGTGTGTCCGTCAGTTAGGGAGGCGGACAATAAGTTTTTTACAATGGTTGAAAAAAATAAGAACCGTTGATTCCTAAACACATATGGTGATAATGCCAGCGGTAGTACCAGAGGTACCCATAGCAAGGTACCGAGAGGTACTAACTAAATATATTCCTTTTCTTAAAAATAAATAAATACTGAAATCAATGGCTACCATTAATCAACAAAAAAAAAAGTGCCACATAGTACCATCGACAGTGGTGGAGCTGGCGGATTTTGACGCGTAGGGCCACTTACCTAAGCGCTTAGACCATCAAAAACTACCACAAATATTGAGAGGCCGATAATCACAGCAACGATAGGCCTCATAAGCCAGTTCTACTAGTTTTTCTAAGTCATAGTTGGCAAAAGATTTTTTCGGATCAAGACAAGCCATGTATCTGAACAATTTCAATTTTGTGGACCTCTCAACAAACCTGTTGTTAAATTCAATAATAATCTAGTCATACACCACATTAAAAATTTCATTCTTGAGATGATGATAGTAAATTAGTAATAAGTCACAAATGCAACAATGTATAACAGACGGTATTAGAAATTCGAAGAGGCCAATTGAGGATTGGATCGGGATCGAACTGACAACTGACTTTTGCAGTTGTGCTAATATGCTTGAGTGCTCCTTCTGTACCTCGGTGGCTCGGTTCCTCTTGCTTGCGCAGCTGCGCTCGGCTCGTCCACTGCGGCTCCATCCGCCCCTGCTGGCTTGCGCCGCTGGCAATCAGCATCGTCGTGACGGCGTCTCGGCTCCTGCCTCGGCAGGTGGCCGCCTCCGACCGCCACTGCACCGTCCGCCGCCACTCATCAGCCGCCGGCCGCCAGTCACCACCGCCATTTGGGTGCCCAGGAGGCCAGGTCCTGGGTTTAGGCCAGACGAGAGTGCAAGAAGGGAGCGGCCGGGGCAGAGAGAAGCACAGGAGCAAGGAAGGCTTGCCAATTGAGAAACGGAGAGCTGGACTGGTGGGTGGGTTGTTGGGCCAGGAGCAGGCTTTAGGGATGGAAACTAGGGCCACCTGTCTAAATTCAGAAATAGGCTAAAGGAAAAAGGAAAAAGTCCTTCTGCTGTCCCTCAACTATTGCTCTAGTCCAACTTTCGTCCCTTATCTATAAAACTGGGTATCCAGGGTCCCTCATCTATTTACACCGTTCACTTTCGGTCCCTCACCGGTTTTGAAGGTGGTTTTAGGCAGTGCGACCCACATGTCAGGGTGTAGGGCCCACACGTCAGATCTCTTCTTCTTCTCCTCCCTTCCAGAAACCATGTGAAAGGCCTTGCAGGCCAGCGCAGCCGAGCTCGCCATGGAGGCGGTCGACCACCTCTACAGTTGCGCTCGTTGCGGTGGCGCTCGTCGACCTCCTCCTCGACCACTAGGGCGGTAGCCGCCGCTGAGCTCATCGTGGTGGCTCCATGGCCCAACAGGTACGCGGCGAGGGCACCACGGCGACCTGGAGGACAGACTCGCCCGGCCAAAATTCGTGAGCCTCCCGCATTGATTCCAAATCCCTTGCACTAACAGCTCACCAACCTCCCCAAGATCCGCCCTAACCCTTCCACGTCGCGCTCCGACCACCGCACGGCTAGGAATCGAGGATTCCGCGGCCACAGGGGCTCTCTCGCCGTCAGAAATCTGCCCGATGTGGAACCCCGTCTTTCGGCCACCATCTTCGACAACCACTGGCCCAGCAGCCTGCTATCGGTGTGCGCCAACGAGGAGCATCGCCAGCCTGCTCTGCGCTCTCCCGCCCTTGCCCAGCTTGGGCATCCACAACGGTAGGAGCAACCACACCTCGGCGCTCCAGGTGGTGGGCGTGGGCAACGGGGCGGTCGGGCAGCGAGCCGTGACGCTGCGAGGTCCCCTAAGTGGGCCTTCTCGTCGGGCCAAAACCACGGCCTTCCCCTTCGAAGGGGAAGGGGAGGACTGGAGGAGGAAGAAGAGGGGGGAAGAAGGCACGTGTGCCCCACTCCCTGACATGTGGGCCCCACTGCCACGTCATCCAAACCACCCTAAAAACCACAGAGGGACCAAAAGTAAACGGTTTAGATAGATAAGGGACATTGGATACCTGGTTTTATAGATGAGGGACCAAAGTTGGACTTTGCTAATAGTTGAGGGACGTCAATAGAACTTTTTCCAAGGAAAAACATAGGGGTTATAAAGGGTTTTATGGACCACGCCAGGCCCATATCCGCCCCTCCATCGAGTACATTCGAACCATTGTAAAACTCTTCAAGTTTTCTTAGTTTTTTTCAATAATTTTCTTTCCTCCAGAATAACTTGGCTAGTGTTTGGATCATCGTTTTGATGTTTTTGATAAAGCTTTCTATTTCATACTGGATTTCCTCCAGTGGATATGTTGTTTTCTTCGACGATGGTGTGTTCTTGAAGAGGAATCAAGCTATGTTGGTCTAGTCCTATTTCAAAAAGGATTGGATCTACTTTCCCCTTTGGTGGAATTATCTTTCCAGCTACCAGTGACACTATTGACGGTGGCAGATCTGTCCTTCTAGCTGTTGCTAGCAATGGCCAATGGTGGTGTTGAATCTTATGATTGGTTCAAGCTTCAGAAGACAAAGACTCTTTACTCCTAAGCCTCTAATGCGGTCTGAACAATTGTGAAGTATTCTATTGGTGGAAACTGCGATATTCGTGGCTGAATTTGGTGAATTTGCATGGCAATGGAGTTTCCTGAAGCAGTGGATGTTACCGAATGCAAAGAATACAAAATGATACTTTAATGAAATTTTGTTTTATATTACCGAATTTTGTTTTAATGAACTCCGGCCCCTTTCTAAAAAATTAGTTTGTAATTGATTTTTTTCCTCACTCTACAAAGAAGAGTCCAGATTTGATTAAAATCTTACCTCCAAGGAGATAACGAGTTGAAACATGTGTCGCTGACTACTAGACCCCATCAACCATCGATTGATTTGGTGCCCACTTCCTTTGCACCACTGAATGAATATGTGAGTGTATAGCAAATCTTCATCTTCAATCTTCTTTAGCATTGACTAATTCGGTGCCTCCTCCTTGACACAACCAAATTGATCGGTCCACGCCAGTGTCGAACAACATGTTCCAGGTATTACTTGAGATGAGTGTTGAATTTAAATTCACACAAAATTCGTTGCTAGTTGTAAATATTCTATATTGATTTTGATTTTGTAAAACTGTCACCCCAGGTTGTGGCTCCCAGAGCTTTCCTCGGTGGAGATAGTGATAGGGTCAATGAGCACCCCGTTCATGAGGAGATCCTGTCCATGCTGGTATGGGCGTTGTTGACGGTCAATTTTCCGTCAACATCTCGGGAATAAGTGGAACTTTTGTACAAGGTTCCATGCATATTTTACTTTAATATAACGATTTCCACAAGTTTTGGATGGGATTGTATTGTAGGAGCACACTGGAGAAAATGCACAAAATTCTGGGCAAAAGCCCGACCGGCTGGCCACCCTAGCCGAGCATGCCACGTCAAGTATCTAGGGCGCAAAAAACACATGTCCAAGTAATCTGAGCCGAGCAACTGCTGTCAGTTTGACCGAAGGGCACCGAAAGGATCATCCATGGATCAAAGGGCCCACATGTCGATCCAAACCACCTACAGACATGCAACTGACGAAACAGCCGACCTTAGGTGAGGCCTGGACGTTCACAAGCAAGGGCAGTGCATTCGGCCGGCCATAATTCTGACCGACCGGCCCAACACCCGCGCAGCTCGGGCCAAGCTTGCGGAGACGGTTGGCTATGGCAGTTTAACCCGACCTGATGTTGCTATAAAAGGAACCCTGCTGTGACATCCTGATGTAAAAATATTGGAAGTACTTTTAAAACAGGTTAAAAAGGGGAAAAAGTGGTGTTGGAACTCAAAAATTCATCAAAATTCAAATTTAACTTCAAAAGCAAAGGACCTTGGGCACCCAACTAAAATCTCAAGATTTTTGGTGCTGAACTTAAACATCTCGGACCAAAAGAGTAGTTGTCATCACCTACAGCCCTTCGTGACAACCTCGCCACGGCGTTGGCTCCGCTCGATGACCCTCGAGCGGGGATGTCCGTCACGATCGAGCTTAGCTTCCGTGACGATCGAGCGATGTCCGTCACGATCGAGCTTAGCCCGGATGTCCGTCACGATCGAGCTTAGCCGTATATCCGTCCCGATCGAGCTATGTCCGTGACGATCGAGCCTAGCCAGTAGTTTCCGTCACGATTCGAGGCCGCACGATAGGACCCTCGAGGCCCCGCCGTCCGTCACGCTCGAGGCTCCACAGCCAAGCTCGAGGGGGCACTTACCCTCGAGCGACGTTCCGGCACGCTCGAGGTTCCGCAGCCAAGCTCGAGGGGGGCACTTACCCTCGAGCGACGTTCCGTCACCCTCGAGGCTTCGCAGCCAAGCTCGAGGGGGGCACTCACCCTCGAGCGGCGTTTCCGACCATTCGAGGCTCGGCAAGCTCGAGCTCGCGGTTCAAGCTCGAAGCGCCGTAGCGCCTGGTCGAAGTGCCTGGCCCAAGCTCGAAAGTTGTGTCCCACACCTCAGACCCCAACTTTTAATTTTACCCGTTTCGAAGTTCAGTTCGAATTTTTGGAGAAAATTCGAATTTGGAAATCGGAGCTCCACGGGCATGCTACAGTGCCCCTGGCGCGCGTTGCGCTGGCCGGAGCTCGGCCGCCACGTGGCCGGCGGGCGGCGCAGGCGGCGCTGAGCTGGCCAAGCCGCGGCGGACGCTGGCGCTTGTCGCCTAGCTCTTGTCCGGCCACTCCCGAGCCATCACTTCGCCGCTGTCGCCTCGCCTCGCCTCGCGCCGCGGAGCGCCATCATACGGTCGCGCGCCGCCATGGCCGCACGCGCGCTCGCGCCGCGCTGAGCGCACTGCAGGCGGTAGAGTCCATTCGCGTCGCGCCAAAGCCTCTGCTGAGGATCTCCACTTCATCACGCGATGATCTTTGACGCCCAACCGCGCGTGTGCGTTCTGTTCGAGTTCGCCGCGCCATCAATGGCGACCGCGACAGCCACCCACGCGCTCGCACGCTCCCGAGGCCGCACTGTGCCACTCTCGCGTGCTCAATCACTCCACCGCGCACCCACACCCCTCCTCTCACTCGCTCACTTGGCCATTTCCACTTCCCCGCGCTCGCTCGGTCTTCTTCTTCCTCGCGCCGCGCGAACCGAGCCGAGCTTCTCCGAGAAATTCGCCTTCCCCACTCCACCATTCCCAAGTTCGTCCCGCACAAAGCTAGCCCTCTACTCCAGCTCCATTTTCCCCCACTTTCCCCAAGCTATTGTCCCTTCTCCGGCGAGAATTCGTGAATTCCCCCAAATCGCGATTTTCGGCCACCGGAGCCCCCGCACGTCGAGCCCCTACTCCGAGCCGTCCCCGAGGTCAACCGAGCACGCCATTGGCTTCCTCGAGCTCCACTGATGCTCTAGGACCCCTCGAACCTCGGCGAACGACCCCGAGCTCACCGGCGTAGAAGCCGCGGCGGCCGCGCCGCCACCTCCTCGTCGCCGGCACAACTCCGACCTCCCCCAGCCTCCAAACCGTCCTCAAACGACTCGTGGTGAGCCCAGGATCATTTCCCCCCACTTCCCCGTGCCTAGTTCGCCGTAGTTTGCCCGGCGCAACTCCGGCGAGGTCCCTGGGACCTTTCTTCGTCGTCTACCTTTGTTTAAGGGCCTCTGTGCGAAGGTGCAGGAGTGGTTCGCGAAGTTTTGAAAGATCTAGGGTTCTCTGCGTAAAAAGATTCTTAAGTCTAGGTTTGATTTTCCCGAAACTTGTAAAATCCATTAAAAATCGTACAAAAATCAGAAAAATGCACAAAAATACTCTCTGGATTCCTGAGAGTCTAAACTACAATCTCTATTAGACATGTTTGTACTTTTGACGAACTGTATGTGAATTAAAATTCAAACTATGAAAACCTAAAGTTGTGCACCATTTCAAATCCAGAGCTACGCTAGGGTTGAGCTTTGGATATGTTGTTTGTAGTGACTTTGGACAGCTTGTGTCCAAAGGGGACTTAAAAATATGAACTACAGCTCCTGTTATGAATTAAAATAGGTTTTCTGTCTGTTTGCCGTGCAGAAATCATTAAAAATAATCTGGGCAGTGAAAAATCACCATTTTGCTCCAGAGGACTAAAAAAAACTTGTTAGCACACCTGTGAAAAATGAGAAACTTAATTTTTGCTCTGTTTAGGATGGTAAATAATTAAATATGTGTTTCTGGATGGAAAATTATTGAGGACTACCCAAGGGTTATTTTGAGCCATCACTTGGCCAGAGCCCTCCTCATGCTTATGCTTAGCTTTGGTAGGAAGATCTCCTGAAATGGATGAATTTTCAATTTATTATGAATTTATTTCATTTTCTGCAGACAGCTGTTTGCACATTTTTAATAAATTATGTGTAGCTCAGAATTAGCTAAATTTTGGAGTGCGCTTAGCTCTTATACTCCAGTAGCTGTCATAAAGTTTATAGATAAAAATGATGAGCAGAAAAGGAGAAACAAAAATGCGAAGTAATCTAGATGGAAATCGATTTATATAAAAGAATAAACCTTTTTGTAGTTAGTTAGAATAAAATAAATGGAATCTGAAATTCCAGAACAGCCACCCTAAGTTATGCATCTCATGTAGAAGGCGCCATCCCGGACGGCAACTACCACCTCATCCCCGCAGACGAGGAAGAAGTCCCGGAGGAAGGTGCCGGTGCAGGATCGACCAACCCGGAGGCTAACCCCCAGTCCGAGCAAGAAGGCAAGCCCCGGAGCATAACCTAACTTTACCAAATCATGCACTTTGAATTCTCTATGTTTGTGCATTTACGTTTCAAGGAGTTGATTGAATACCTTAGCTGCACATTTCCTAGTACCTTTGACTTGCAACACTAGTAAGAAAGGATCGATAGGGCATTGCTCTAGGTCCGTTACAAGTCGAGTGATTTCCTGTCACTCGCGAGACATAGGAATTGCTTGTCTTTACTTATGTTGGAATCATAAGGATTGACGGGCGGGATGGCAGATGTAGATCTCCCGTCCGTGTATGATAATTGATTTAAGGTCGAAATGTGTGGTAGAGTGTGTCAAGTTTTTGAACGTACCACATGCATGCCGATGTATGGGGATCGGTAAGCCCGGTACCAGATTGAAGCAGCTAGGGCCGATAGCCATCTCTCCTTGGAAACTTTGTTTTCCCCTGCCGTACACTTGTGGATATATGCGTGAGACTGTGAGTGAAGCAGTAAACCTTTATCCTAAGGAAATGGACCCGGTTCCGAATTGTGGATCGATGGGAAAGGTTGGGAAATGCTTGTACCTTTTATAGCAAGCAGAGTATCCGTGTGTGTTGGGTTTCCCCTGGCCAGGTAGCAGAAATTCGGTTCGAACTGTCCGCTTCTCGCGGTTAATGAGACTGCTTGACCGCCTTGCTACATTGAGTAACAAGTGGAACTTTGAGATTGATAAACTTGTTGTATGAATTAAATTGTATTGCACCACTTGTATGCTTAGGAAGGATGCTAATCTAGAATGGTTAAATCTACTAGAATATGATGCTAAAACTTGAAAGCAAGGACCTACTCTTAGTTGCTTTTTGGCAAACAAACCCACCAGCCAAAAGCCTCTCATGGTCTAGATGTCGGTGATGTAGTTTTCACCCGACGGGTAAGCCTTGCTGAGTATTAGTATACTCAGCCTTGCTTGTGGCATTGATTTACAGGTACACCTTTGGATGTCGATGCCTTGTCTTGGCCTACCCAGGTTCCACCTGGCTGGCACATCGAATGGGTTCCGTCCTCTGCCGAGGATCAGGAGGAGTAGCACCGTGGCAGGCTTCAGCATGGTGTTATTTGTGTCGTCGTTAGTTAATTTACTTCCGCTGCAAAGAAACTTTTATTTCCGCTGCAAGACTTTGTACTCTGATTTAAATTGAACTTGGTTTGTAATAACTTGTGATACCTATTTATGTATGTTAAATTGTGGAATGTTGTAATCTCTGGAACTCACCTTCGTGTGGGCGTGCTGTTGTTTCGATCGAGAAAAGAACGTGGTTAATCGGGTTTAATCCGACGGCGCTCCAGCTTATTCCGGATTAAGTGCCTGACTACTTGATTAGTGGTCCCGAGGTACTTAACTTGGAATAATTTCGGAGTGGAACAGCCACAGCTGGCATCAGAGCCGAAACAGCGCACCAGAGAGACCAACAAACCTTAAATAAATATTTTTGGAATTAAATTTGCCAACTCGTACTTCCGCCGTGCTTTTCGGTGGAAGGTTGTTGTTAGGACCGCTAAGGATGTTACCTAGAGCGTGAAGCCTATGTGGGTTAAGGGATCACGATATGATAGGTGGCAAATAGTATATTATACTGACTTCCAGCACATTTCATTCTGTCATTTACTTTACGCAATGGTGGGCGCAAGGTACGGCGATTGCTGTAACGTACCACGGCACTATGAAAATATAGTGGCGGCACATAGTCAATACGCTGTGATGGCGTATGAAAATAGAATAGGATGGTGGGCGCAAGGTACGGCGATTGCTGTAGCGTACCACGGCATCATATGCAAATATGATGGCGGCACAAAGTCAATACGCTATCTCATGAGCGTATGAAACTGTCAATATGTTGCTTTGGTGACATATGAACATTGCCCGTTCAATGTTAAACGTTCGGGTGCCACCTCTATAGTGGGTGGTAATGAATGGAGACGCTTTCGTGAGTGCTGGCACGAAAGGTTGATTATACATGCTCTGGAATGAAATCTTCTGCAGGTACA
Organism: Digitaria exilis; assembly: GCA_015342445.1. NCBI lineage: Eukaryota > Viridiplantae > Streptophyta > Magnoliopsida > Poales > Poaceae > Digitaria > Digitaria exilis. Next base: position 185,297 of record JACEFO010001703.1, on the reverse strand, counting down.
CTAACCGCGAATCCGTATATTGAAACGGTTAGAGAAGTTCGACTAGTTAATATAGGGAGAGACGAATATTGCCTAGCCACCGGCACTAACTTCGTAAGCCAAAAGTTTATTGGCATGTGTGTTGGCGAGAACGAATAGGCCGCTCATGCCTTGCATCTCACCGAATTAATATCGAATACTAATAAGTGACCAAATTGAACCGCCGTCAAAGAAATTGAAATCACAACCCAAAAATCCTGCTGAAAACAATCTGTTTGCACCCTTAATTCGAAACTGAAAACGTTGTCGAACGAAAAAGTGTTCAACACGAAAGTTGTCATAAATATTATGAAGTAAATGCTGGAGAAATTTCAACGAAAATGGTTCAGTAAAATTGGAGTTATGCTAAAAATGGTAACCCTCTGTCTGCTGGAAATTCTGGGGACAGTGAGATAAAAATTGCATTTTTACACCATCTTAACGATAGTTTTTGCTCAAACCTCCAACATGAAACTTGTTAGGAATTATTTAACCAATGTTCTGGCCAAATTTGGGGATTTTTGAGCTTGTAGATTTCGAGATGTGTAATTTTTACCACCCTGCACAGAATCTGTTCTTATTCTTTGGCGCTAACCGGTTCTCACCCTTGCCCTTTCTTTTTGGTTCAGAATGGACGCTCACACTAACTTGACCAGCTACCCCAACGAGGTTTCCTTTTCAGACTGCTTGGGATGGGAAGGTTTCCCTAGCATTCTGTGGTCAGTTTTGCAGGCGCTCGACTACCCTACCCCGCCACAATATGAGAGAACCCTCATCCGAGACCGTGGTGTGACTCGTTCCCGTGTGCGTTTGGTGGTACACCGTCACCCGCCGTGTCCTAGTTCCCCCACCTGGACGGTGGAAGTTCATGGACACCACATGGAGACGACTTGTGAGCTAGCTGCCTTGAATGGCATCAGTTCTTTTTGTGCTCAGAACCAGAGCTTGGTAGAGCACCAGTTGCTTGGGCTGTTTCCACCAACTCAGCCGGATGATCCCCACTGGATGAGGCGCTACCTTAGCTCTCCTTTGAGGATGGCGGAGAACCCCGTCGCAGCAGCCGCTTTGATGATGAGGTGGATACGGGCGTATCACCGTTTGCAGGCACTTCTTGGACGGTCGCAGAGCGAGATGCTCAACATTGCTATGGACATGTCCGCTCGCGCCCGTGACATAGGGGTTGAGAGGACCTCTTTGTCCATTGAGGTGACCACTAGAGATGCCATGATTGCTGACTTGGAGAGACAATTGAATGACCTCCAGATTGCACACAACAACACCCAGAATGAGTTAGCACAAACTAGAGATGAGCTTGAGGAGGTACATGGTACCTTGGAGCATGCAAATGCTATGCTTGCCGCCCATGACGCTCAACACCTTCTTGAGCAAGAAGGAGGGAATGGTGAAGGAGAGGCCCCCGATTCCGACATGGACACCGAGGAGGACATGCCGTCCCTTCCAGCTCCACCTTCACCTATGGGCAGCGAGGCTACCGCTAACAATTTGGATGATTTTTAGAGTGGTAGTAGCAACTTTACTCCTCCGCTAGGCCTAGATTTTGGCTTCATGTTGTAATAGGCTAGATGGAGTTGAGCTTCCCATGTTACCTTTTATGGCATTGTAAAATTAACGGTGTGGTTGTGGTGCAAGACTTGATGAAGATGTAACAACTGTGCTGAAAACATTCTGCAGCTAACGTTGTTTTAATTATTGATGGGTTTTCCTTTTATTTCTGGGCTGTGATGTGAACTACAAAGTTGTTTGGAATTTATCAAACAAAATGATCACCAAATTGCAACCCCATTGGTTAAGCTAAATAAAAATGGCAACCAAAACACTATAGCTCGGCCTGCTGAAAAACAGCAAATGCAGAGAGCAAAAGATTGAATTTTTCGGCTTAGTTCCAGTCCGAATTTGAAATTGAGCCCAAAATGAAAGTTGTAGAGCATAAAATTTTCGAGCTACTGACCGAATGGGAGCGTATAACTTGTCTCCTGTTGGGAGATATGATTTTTCTTCCGAACTGCGTGCTGATTTGTCATTCTGCGCAGTACACTTAATATGTTGTCACATTCTATCTTGTCATTTATTATGCAAGCTTATGAAATGTGACTAATACAAGTCCCTACTGCAGATGGCAATCACCCGCAGCGGTCACGACGCTAGTGGCTCCAATGCTAACCAGCAGGGGCCAGTGGGGCAGCAACAGCCACCGCCACCTCCTCCACCGCAGCAACCTCCTACGTGGCAGCAGCTCTACGCCACGCAAACGGAGATTCTCCGGAACCTGCAGCATCAGCAACAGATGATGCAGCAGCAGATGCTGCAGCAGGGAGGTCAACGGGCCCCTCAGCCTCAGGTGGCCCGATACGAGGATTTTCTGGCGACGCACCCGCCGATCTTCTCTCGGGCTGACGAGCCTTTGGAGGCCGACACCTGGATTCGAGCCATCGAGTCCAAGTTCACCATTCTGGCGACGCATTGCACCCCCAACCGCAAGGTCGTGTTCGCGGCGCAGCAGCTCCGCGGCCCAGCTCTCCTTTGGTGGGAGAACTACCTGGCCCTGCAGCAGGAGGGTCACGTAGTCGAGTGGGATGAGTTCAAGGCTGCATTCAAAGCTCATCACATTCCGGCCGGTCTGGTTGAAAGAAAGCTGAATGAGTTTCTGGCGCTGACCCAGGGAACCCGCACAGTGCTCCAGTACTCCCAGGCCTTCAATGGTCTGTGCCCTTATGCGGGTCATCACGCCGACTCCGACGAGAAGAAGCTAGAGAGGTTCCGACGTGGCCTTAACACCAAGTTGAAGGCACAGTTGGCCACCACCCGTGCTGCCACGTACGGCGATCTCGTGAACCTTGCCATCACCCAGGAAGACGCCAATGTGGTGCACAAGGCGGAGAAGAAGAGGAAGACTTCCGCTGGACCGTCGAGCGCGCAGCCCCAGAGGTTCCGCCTGGTTCCCCCGGCTGCACCGCAGGGACAGTCCAGGGCACCTCAGGGAGGTGGATGGGTTGCTAGGCCGCCACAGCCCAACGCACCCCGTTTCCCTCCACCGCAGCAGCAGCAAGCACCAAGGCAGAATGCGCAGCAGCCAGCTCGCCCAGGAGCCGGCTATCAGTGTTTCAAGTGTGGGAGCAAGGACCATTTTATCAAAGATTGCCCGCAGAACAAGCAGCAAAACCAACGCCCGGGAAATCAGCAAGGCAAGGGCAAACAGCAGCAGCGTGTGCAAGTTCGCCAAGGACGGCTCAACTACACCAACTTGGCCGACCTGCCCGAGGGAGCCCCAGACATGACTGGTATCTTCCCTATCTGCACTCAACCTGCTGTGATATTATTTGATTCCGGGGCAACGCATAGTTTTATAAGCACAAGATTTCACGTGAAATGCGGATTAAAATCCTACCATACCAAATCATCGTATGTGATATCAACTGCGGGAGGCAAGATTGCATCCAACCAAGTCACCCACAAAGTTCCGATCAGGCTGGGAAGTAAAACATTTCCTACTGATTTGATTCTGCTTGGTATGGAAGGGATTGACATTGTGTTAGGAGCCAATTGGATGACTCAACATAAGGTTGTCCTAGACGTTGCGGAACGAGTGGTTGAGATAAACTCGCCTACGCATGGCCCGAGTGTGCTATATCTGCCACAATGGACTTGCGTCGATGCGTGCGCTTACACAATGGTAGAAACCCAACTAAAGGTCATTCCGGTGGTATGTGAGTATGCCGATGTATTTCCGGATGACTTACGTGGGATGCCGCCGGATAGAGACATTGAATTCGTGATTGAACTTCAACCTGGCACAGCACCTATATCAAAGAGACCATATAGAATGCCGCCCAATGAATTGGCTGAATTAAAAATTCAACTCCAAGAATTGCTAGATAAGGGTTTCATTCGTCCAAGTGTATCACCTTGGGGATGTCCCGCTATCTTTGTGAAGAAGAAGGACCATTCCTTGAGGTTGTGTATTGATTACCGGCCTCTCAATGCGGTAACTATTAAGAACAAGTACCCACTCCCCCGTATTGACATCTTGTTTGACCAACTAGCTGGCGCCAGAGTGTTCTCCAAGATTGACCTTCGCTCTGGCTATCACCAAATCAAAATCAGGCCTTGTGACATTCCAAAGACTGCCTTTTCCACACGTTATGGACTTTATGAATTCTTGGTTATGTCTTTTGGACTCACCAATGCCCCGGCCTACTTCATGTACCTCATGAATTCGGTCTTCATGTCTGAACTAGACAAGTTTGTGGTGGTTTTCATTGATGACATTCTTATATATTCCAAGAATGAGGAAGAGCATGCTGAGCACCTTCGCATTGTTCTTCAAAGGCTGAGAGATCACCAGCTCTATGCCAAGTTCTCCAAGTGTGAATTCTGGCTTGAGAGCGTGAAGTTTTTAGGTCACACGGTTTCCAAGGATGGTATATCCGTGGATCCAACCAAAGTGCAAGAGGTGCTAGATTGGCAACCACCTACATCTGTCCACGAGATTCGGAGTTTTCTGGGTTTAGCCGGTTATTACCGTCGTTTTATTCCGGATTTCTCTCGGATAGCAAAGCCCATGACCGAACTCTTAAAGAAGGGAGTCAAATTCGAGTGGAATGACAAATGTGATGAAGCTTTCCACACCTTGCGAAGACATTTGACTTCAGCCCCAGTTTTGGCTCAGCCCGATTGCACCAAGCCTTATGATGTCTATTGCGATGCATCAGGCACCGGTCTTGGCTGTGTTCTCATGCAAGAAAACCGAGTGATTGCTTATGCTTCTCGAGCACTTCGGCCTCATGAGCAAAACTACCCCACGCATGATCTTGAGTTAGCAGCGGTTATTCATGCTCTGAAGATGTGGAGACACTATTTGATGGGTGTTCCCTGCAACATCTACACAGACCACAAGAGCCTCAAATATGTTTTCACTCAGGCACATTTGAATATGAGGCAGCGAAGATGGTTGGAGTTAGCAAAGGACTATGACCTTAGTGTGCATTATCACCCCGGGAAGGCTAATGTAGTTGCGGATGCGCTAAGCCGCAAGGCTCGTTGTCATTGTCTTTCCGTGGAGTCCTATGCCGGCACCCTGTGTCACGAAATGGCAAAGCTCAATTTAGAGATTGTTCCACACGGGTACTTCAACCATATTGCAGTGGAACCAACCTTGCACGATCAGATTGTTGTAGCTCAACTAAATGACGCGAGCATTAAAATCCTTAAAAGGAAATTGTCGAAGGAAAAGGTGAAGGAAAAGTACAAGTGTTTCCGGTTAGATGGGCAGGGAGTAATGTGGTTTGGACATCGCCTTGTGGTGCCCAAAAACACGGAACTCCGGAGGAAGATTATGGATGAGGCACATCTCTCCAAATTTTCTATCCATCCCGGCAGCACCAAAATGTACCAAGATTTGAAACAAAACTTTTGGTGGACTCGAATGAAGCGAGAAATTGCCACATATGTGTCGGAATGTGACACCTGCCAGCGGGTTAAGGCCAGCCACTTGAAGGTAGCAGGCACACTTCAACCTCTACCTATTCCCTCATGGAAGTGGGAAGATATAAGCATGGATTTTATTGTTGGACTTCCCAGAACCCCTCAGGGGCATGATTCTATTTGGGTAATTGTGGACCGCCTTACCAAGACCGCACATTTTATTCCAGTCAATACCACTTATGCTGCTAAGAAGTACGCGGAGATTTATTTGGAGCGGATCGTTTGTCTACATGGGGTACCCAAGACGATAATTTCAGATCGTGGTGCTCCGTTCGTAGCACGCTTTTGGGAACAGTTGCAATTATCCCTAGGCACCAAACTGATCCGTAGTTCAGCATATCACCCCCAGACCGATGGGCAGACGGAAAGGGTAAATCAAATACTTGAGGATATGCTTCGAGCTTGTGTTATTCATTATGGGAAGAATTGGGAGAAGTGTTTATCCCTGGCCGAATTCTCCTATAACAATAGCTACCAAGCGAGTCTCAAAATGGCACCTTTCGAAGCCTTATATGGTAGAAGATGTCGGACCCCGTTGTGTTGGTCCCAGGCAGGCGAGAGGTATGCTTATGGCCCTGACCTTGTAAAGGAAGCAGAAGAAAAGGTTAGAATCATTCGTGAAAATTTGAGAACTGCCCAGTCAAGGCAGAAGAGTTACTTTGATCAACGGCGAAAACCACTTCAGTTTGAAGTCGGTGATCACGTGTATCTTAAGGTCTCCCCGACCAAGGGTGTGCAGAGATTTGGATTGAAAGGAAAGCTTGCACCTCGTTATATCGGCCCGTATGAAATCACTCAGCAATGTGGGCCGGTAGCCTATCAAGTGAAGCTTCCCGAGAAACTCTCAGCTGTACACAATGTGTTCCATGTTTCTCAACTCAAGAGGTGTCTTCGTGTTCTGACCGAGGTCGTTGAACAAGAGGAACTCTCGGTTGAACCGGATCTCTCTTACGATGAGAATCCCGTTAAAATCCTCGACGAGAAAGAGCGACAAACACGACGGAAGGGAGTTAAAATGTACAAAATTCAGTGGAGTCATCACTCCGAGGATGAAGCCACGTGGGAAACCGAGGACTATCTTAAGAAGAACTACCCCGACATCCTTTCTTAGACCAAGGTACCTTTTCCCACCTTGTTCCTAAGTGCAATCGAATCTCGGGACGAGATTCTTTGTAAGGGGGGTAGGCTGTGACATCCTGATGTAAAAATATTGGAAGTACTTTTAAAACAGGTTAAAAAGGGGAAAAAGTGGTGTTGGAACTCAAAAATTCATCAAAATTCAAATTTAACTTCAAAAGCAAAGGACCTTGGGCACCCAACTGAAATCTCAAGATTTTTGGTGCTGAACTTAAACATCTCGGACCAAAAGAGTAGTTGTCATCACCTACAGCCCTTCGTGACAACCTCGCCACGGCGTTCGCTCCGCTCGATGACCCTCGAGCGGGGATGTCCGTCACGATCGAGCTTAGCTTCCGTGACGATCGAGCGATGTCCGTCACGATCGAGCTTAGCCCGGATGTCCGTCACGATCGAGCTTAGCCGTATATCCGTCCCGATCGAGCTATGTCTGTGACGATCGAGCCTAGCCAGTAGTTTCCGTCACGATTCGAGGCCGCACGATAGGACCCTCGAGGCCCCGCCGTCCGTCACGCTCGAGGCTCCACAGCCAAGCTCGAGGGGGCACTTACCCTCGAGCGACGTTCCGGCACGCTCGAGGTTCCGCAGCCAAGCTCGAGGGGGGCACTTACCCTCGAGCGACGTTCTGTCACCCTCGAGGCTTCGCAGCCAAGCTCGAGGGGGGCACTCACCCTCGAGCGGCGTTTCCGACCATTCGAGGCTCGGCAAGCTCGAGCTCGCGGTTCAAGCTCGAAGCGCCGTAGCGCCTGGTCGAAGTGCCTGGCCCAAGCTCGAAAGTTGTGTCCCACACCTCAGACCCCAACTTTTAATTTTACCCGTTTCGAAGTTCAGTTCGAATTTTTGGAGAAAATTCGAATTTGGAAATCGGAGCTCCACGGGCATGCTACAGTGCCCCTGGCGCGCGTTGCGCTGGCCGGAGCTCGGCCGCCACGTGGCCGGCGGGCGGCGCAGGCGGCGCTGAGCTGGCCAAGCCGCGGCGGACGCTGGCGCTTGTCGCCTAGCTCTTGTCCGGCCACTCCCGAGCCATCACTTCGCCGCTGTCGCCTCGCCTCGCCTCGCGCCGCGGAGCGCCATCATACGGTCGCGCGCCGCCATGGCCGCACGCGCGCTCGCGCCGCGCCGAGCGCACTGCAGGCGGTAGAGTCCATTCGCGTCGCGCCAAAGCCTCTGCTGAGGATCTCCACTTCATCACGCGATGATCTTTGACGCCCAACCGCGCGTGTGCGTTCTGTTCGAGTTCGCCGCGCCATCAATGGCGACCGCGACAGCCACCCACGCGCTCGCACGCTCCCGAGGCCGCACTGTGCCACTCTCGCATGCTCAATCACTCCACCGCGCACCCACACCCCTCCTCTCACTCGCTCACTTGGCCATTTCCACTTCCCCGCGCTCGCTCGGTCTTCTTCTTCCTCGCGCCGCGCGAACCGAGCCGAGCTTCTCTGAGAAATTCGCCTTCCCCACTCCACCATTCCCAAGTTCGTCCCGCACAAAGCTAGCCCTCTACTCCAGCTCCATTTTCCCCCACTTTCCCCAAGCTATTGTCCCTTCTCCGGCGAGAATTCGTGAATTCCCCCAAATCGCGATTTTCGGCCACCGGAGCCCCCGCACGTCGAGCCCCTACTCCGAGCCGTCCCCGAGGTCAACCGAGCACGCCATTGGCTTCCTCGAGCTCCACTGATGCTTAGGACCCCTCGAACCTCGGCGAACGACCCCGAGCTCACCGGCGTAGAAGCCGCGGCGGCCGCGCCGCCACCTCCTCGTCGCCGGCACAACTCCGACCTCCCCCAGCCTCCAAACCGTCCTCAAACGACTCGTGGTGAGCCCAGGATCATTTCCCCCCACTTCCCCGTGCCTAGTTCGCCGTAGTTTGCCCGGCGCAACTCCGGCGAGGTCCCTGGGACCTTTCTTCATCGTCTACCTTTGTTTAAGGGCCTCTGTGCGAAGGTGCAGGACTGGTTCGCGAAGTTTTGAAAGATCTAGGGTTCTCTGCGTAAAAAGATTCTTAAGTCTAGGTTTGATTTTCCCGAAACTTGTAAAATCCATTAAAAATCGTACAAAAATCAGAAAAATGCACAAAAATACTCTCTGGATTCCTGAGAGTCTAAACTACAATCTCTATTAGACATGTTTGTACTTTTGACGAACTGTATGTGAATTAAAATTCAAACTATGAAAACCTAAAGTTGTGCACCATTTCAAATCCAGAGCTACGCTAGGGTTGAGCTTTGGATATGTTGTTTGTAGTGACTTTGGACAGCTTGTGTCCAAAGGGGACTTAAAAATATGAACTATAGCTCCTGTTATGAATTAAAATAGGTTTTCTGTCTGTTTGCAGTGCAGAAATCATTAAAAATAATCTGGGCAGTGAAAAATCGCCATTTTGCTCCAGAGGACTAAAAAAAACTTGTTAGCACACCTGTGAAAAATGAGAAACTTAATTTTTGCTCTGTTTAGGATGGTAAATAATTAAATATGTGTTTCTGGATGGAAAATTATTGAGGACTACCCAAGGGTTATTTTGAGCCATCACTTGGCCGGAGCCCTCCTCATGCTTATGCTTAGCTTTGGTAGGAAGATCTCCTGAAATGGATGAATTTTCAATTTATTATGAATTTATTTCATTTTCTGCAGACAGCTGTTTGCACATTTTTAATAAATTATGTGTAGCTCAGAATTAGCTAAATTTTGGAGTGAGCTTAGCTCTTATACTCCAGTAGCTGTCATAAAGTTTATAGATAAAAATGATGAGCAGAAAAGGAGAAACAAAAATGCGAAGTAATCTAGATGGAAATCGATTTATATAAAAGAATAAACCTTTTTGTAGTTAGTTAGAATAAAATAAATGGAATCTGAAATTCCAGAACAGCCACCCTAAGTTATGCATCTCATGTAGAAGGCGCCATCCCGGACGGCAACTACCACCTCATCCCCGCAGACGAGGAAGAAGTCCCGGAGGAAGGTGCCGGTGCAGGATCGACCAACCCGGAGGCTAACCCCCAGTCCGAGCAAGAAGGCAAGCCCCGGAGCATAACCTAACTTTACCAAATCATGCACTTTGAATTCTCTATGTTTGTGCATTTACGTTTCAAGGAGTTGATTGAATACCTTAGCTGCACATTTCCTAGTACCTTTGACTTGCAACACTAGTAAGAAAGGATCGATAGGGCATTGCTCTAGGTCCGTTACAAGTCGAGTGATTTCCTGTCACTCGCGAGACATAGGAATTGCTTGTCTTTACTTATGTTGGAATCATAAGGATTGACGGGCGGGATGGCAGATGTAGATCTCCCGTCCGTGTATGATAATTGATTTAAGGTCGAAATGTGTGGTAGAGTGTGTCAAGTTTTTGAACGTACCACATGCATGCCGATGTATGGGGATCGGTAAGCCCGGTACCAGATTGAAGCAGCTAGGGCCGATAGCCATCTCTCCTTGGAAACTTTGTTTTCCCCTGCCGTACACTTGTGGATATATGCGTGAGACTGTGAGTGAAGCAGTAAACCTTTATCCTAAGGAAATGGACCCGGTTCCGAATTGTGGATCGATGGGAAAGGTTGGGAAATGCTTGTACCTTTTATAGCAAGCAGAGTATCCGTGTGTGTTGGGTTTCCCCTGGCCAGGTAGCAGAAATTCGGTTCGAACTGTCCGCTTCTCGCGGTTAATGAGACTGCTTGACCGCCTTGCTACATTGAGTAACAAGTGGAACTTTGAGATTGATAAACTTGTTGTATGAATTAAATTGTATTGCACCACTTGTATGCTTAGGAAGGATGCTAATCTAGAATGGTTAAATCTACTAGAATATGATGCTAAAACTTGAAAGCAAGGACCTACTCTTAGTTGCTTTTTCGCAAACAAACCCACCAGCCAAAAGCCTCTCATGGTCTAGATGTCGGTGATGTAGTTTTCACCCGACGGGTAAGCCTTGCTGAGTATTAGTATACTCAGCCTTGCGCATTGATTTACAGGTACACCTTTGGATGTCGATGCCTTGTCTTGGCCTACCCAGGTTCCACCTGGCTGGCACATCGAATGGGTTCCGTCCTCTGCCGAGGATCAGGAGGAGTAGCACCGTGGCAGGCTTCAGCATGGTGTTATTTGTGTCGTCGTTAGTTAATTTACTTCCGCTGCAAAGAAACTTTTATTTCCGCTGCAAGACTTTGTACTCTGATTTAAATTGAACTTGGTTTGTAATAACTTGTGATACCTATTTATGTATGTTAAATTGTGGAATGTTGTAATCTCTGGAACTCACCTTCGTGTGGGCGTGCTGTTGTTTCGATCGAGAAAAGAACGTGGTTAATCGGGTTTAATCCGACGGCGCTCCAGCTTATTCCGGATTAAGTGCCTGACTACTTGATTAGTGGTCCCGAGGTACTTAACTTGGAATAATTTCGGAGTGGAACCGCCACACCTGCCGGCTACTCTCAAACACGCACTTGAAGGAGCTCTCTCTACATTTCTATTGTTCCATTTTCTAGAGTAGAGTTTGCGAGTAGGGTCGACTCGAGCCTAGCTTAGAGGTTCTGGAGTTTCTCTCGGAGTTCTGGTAAAGCTCTTGTATCTTTTCCTTTATTTCAAATATTATCAATAAAGTATCACTTTCTTTATATCTTGTGTAAAGATAGAATTCCCGCTTTCATTTACCCAAGTCCGAGTGACTTAGAGCGGTGTAACTCTCTCTCTTTTAGTTTAGAGTTTATCTTTTACTCGAGACTCTTCCTTATGGGTTTTCTCGCTCGGACTCGATAGCTCAAGTTAGTTCTCTAGGATGAGGGGGATTTCTCTCGAAGGCCTCGTGAGAAATGCTAGTATCAAGTGCAGACGTGGTGTCTGGTTTGGTGCGAGCTAGAAAGTGTGTTCCACCCCACGGTACCATTGTGGTAGGTGGCAGGTGGTGACAGTCGTGTCCGTCCTTCTTAGTCCACCACGTTCGCATGTTTTCATAACAGTAGTTGCCGGATGCCGTTGGATCCCCTTCTCATCCTTTTATGAGATTCCCACCAGCAGTCGAAGTAAATTCTGGTTTCCCAACCATTAGGTAAAGTCTAGGCCAAGTTTAGGGTAGCTTTTCTCTAGAGTTTAGAAGTATCAATAGGAATTTTCGTCCAATAGTACTCCTAGTTCCTTTCCTCCTCGGAGTCTCCTGTATCGCAGGTCGTTCGTGACCTTCTAACAGCTCGTCGTCCAGACTTGCCAGTATCGGTCAAGCTTTGCTTGGACACTATCTTGATACCCTTGTATCTTACGGAGCGTTAGTGTGAGATATTGCTATTAAGGCTTATCATTCAACTCAGCCAATATTCTTTATCGCAATTGCTTCTCTAAGGAAAGAAATATGATACCTTAGAATACTCCTTGGTGAAATGCTACAACGTATAATTCGGTGCGCTTGCATAATATTATTCTAGAGCCTAAGAAATACAAACATGCACTCCTTCATGATGACAGAGACAAGCCGCAAGTTGTTGCGCTCCGCGAGTACTGCCGAGATGTTGGTGTTGGGCCAATGCACGATGGCCCTTGATAGGGTTGTAGAGAGGATCAACCCTTGACCGGCACCTAGAAGCAGAGTTGAGCTTGTCGCGCACAGAGTTGATTCTACCTTTGATGAGATCATCTTATGGAGAAACCCCTAGGTTGAACATGAATCTGACAAACTAAAGGGCGACCAAGGTAGAACTGATCAAGATGATGTAGTTTAGCTTGTGCCCTCCTGTTTTATAGGAGTTTCTGGCTATCACGCGTCAAGCCGCGGGGGTTATTAGAGGCTGGACCGCCCAGGGTACGGTGGTCACCGTCCTGGTAACAATACCCTGGTTGATGCTGGTAGTGATCATAAGCCCAGCACAGAGCTAGGCATTGCAGCGGGCGGGTTTGGGCTCCGGCTTGGAGACGGGATCGCCATGAACATCACGTGTCAGAGTAGAACTCCGCTTTGGCCTCCAAGAGCTCCTCTGAGTCGGATACGATCCTGGGATCATGTCGGGGTTGGAGATCCTGGACAGCGAGCATGGCATAGCCTGCATGGGTAGCGAAGGTGTCGGTGTTGCATCGTCGTGGAGCTCACGATGGAGGTGATCGTGTTGATCTACAATACAGAACCAGGCCCTGAAAAGAAAAGTCGTGCCTTTCTCGAAATTGGTGATGATGAAGGCACTGAAATGTGCCATCGAGTTCAAGAGTGGACGCTCGACGTTGATCCCACAAATGAAGCCAAATGTTGGCGATTTGCTAACTGGATCTCGAGGGGATACCCCAAGAGAGAGGTTATGAAACTATGTCGTCGAAGATCCTTGAACCAAAGGTGATAAGAGACAAGTTTAGAGAGGATTAGGCCGCAATATGCGTAATATCCTACGTCATGCATGTTGTCTCTTGTATTATGATGTGTTTTTGAGGAGGGGTCCCTACGTCCTCTTATTTATACCAAGGGGCAGGGTTACAACATATATCATACAAGAATAGGAATCTTTTACGAGTATATATCTAACTTCCTAATATAAGTGATCTTCCTTAATGCGTCGTCCATCTATGGATCATATCTTGGTCCACACATCTTGAGTATGGACCAGCCCATAGGATGACCCAACCGAGTACTTTTATCCATGAGGATATCATACTAACAAATAGAGGGCTCTCGTAAAACTTGGAAGGTGACGGATAATCCATACCCTTATATTCGTAGTAGGATTTTTGTTGTACATTGACATTTTCCATAATGTTCTTACTCCCTCGGTCCCAAAAGGTATATTTATAGATGTTGTTATGTACATATTACTAACTATACATCTAGTGTACCAAAACCATCTGAAATGGAGTACGATTTACACCTACATTACAGTTGCAAAGAACTCCGTATACATTTGCCAAATATAGACCAGGTTTTCCAATTTGATCCCAATTAAACTAAAAATTAGACATTTTGGTGTGGAAAAACCACGTGTAATTGGCGATTTTATATGTGTGTGCCAAAATTTGATTGGCCAGATGAGTATCACATCATTTCTTAGCAAACCTGTGGAGGTGATGAAAGCATAAACATTGTCCTTTCATGTCAAGAACCGCCCAATTTACATTTGGTTTATATGAAATCATCGATCAATCCCTTAAGATGAGAGCTAGCACGTGTCCATCTCTTGACTTGCCATGTAATAACCCACATCTAAAGGCTCATGAGCAATGCAATATCACATAAAACAATGCAAATCCGGTAGTCCCGGTATGTGTTCCACAACATGCCCAAGATCAAGCATACACATACCGTTTATACAAATACACACATCGCCAAAAGAACCATAGAGAGAAATTTTAGTCGTTACATGAGAGTTCAACATTGAAAATATTACAAGTCCAACATAGAGATTCAAATTTAAATAAGAGCTCCAAATACAAGTCTTGAGCTCACAAAATATGACATGAGTGACATGAACTAAAGGTTCAAGTTCCCTATGGCGATCTCACAACGATAAACGATAAAACGCAGCGGTAAGACAAAAGCAAAGGTGCCTAACACGAGCACACCAATGGCACAAACATCACACGCCCGGCCTAACCTTAGCTTTTATATAACATGAGCAAATGATAATCATCCTATAGACCTAGTCAAGTTTTATTTGTCTTGCCCATCTCACCTCAAATTTTAGTGAACAACAACATAACATAATCATGTGAACAAAGAGCATAACCATGTGATCATCATTCTCATCCAAGCGGTAACTCTACGATAAAATCATAGGACATTGAGCGGGTGCCATAACCAAGAGCGTGGCAATTCGAATTGATTTAAACCTTGCAAGGGTGTACATCTTTACCCATACGACTCGAGGACCTTGCGGCTGATACACTTGGCCAAAAGTGCATAAGGGGGTACTCATGTCAACCTTTCCCAAAAAGCCATACACCATATCCGCTCAAGTCTCAAAATTCAATTCCATTAGCAAGTTTCATTAACCATTTCTAACCAAGGACCATAACGACATCGTTGTTGATTAACCTATCCATCCCATTTCCCAAAAAGCCTACCACTCTACTACTAAGCATGGCTAGGCATTAAGAAAATTAAAACAAGTTAACCCATACTACTCGAGTGACAAGGCATATGGTAAAAGATCAAGGAATGGTAAATGCAACAATTAGGATCTACAAGTTAACCACAAAATACAACCCAATGCAACCCATAGCATATATCGATATATAAGTATTTGCAAGAATAGGAATTTCAACATGCTTAGCTGCTTGCCTTCGTTCTCCTCGGTGCCAACTACGTTCTCCTCCGATTCTCCTTCGGGCTCGGGCTCAACGGTATCGCACTCCGGCGTCTCGCTCACTAAATGAGTGAATGCATGCATGCATTAGAGATGATGACATGATGCGAATGAAAATGAAATGGATGAGCATGGTTGTTGATAAAAAGAACATCAACAAACTATCTAAAACACCCACAAAACTAGGAGACAGATGGAACTACTAGCAAGCAAAGGAATAACACATATAAATTATAAATCATGGAATTGAGGCCTAGATAAAACATATCATGTGCTCACTGTCCGAACATGATTAAAAGAGTTGGTTATGCATTAAAATATTCTCTGCATAAATTAACTATAAATTAAACAAGTTCTACATAATGAAATGGATTAAATCCTAAAAGTCATGTTTAGCAACAGAACAAATATGAAAGGCAATTTTCCTAGATTCTATGCAGGGAAACAATATTAACAAAGTTGGTTTTACCATTTTATCATTTTTGAGGTATTTACTATGCCATTGTTCATTTTCAGCCAGCTAGCATACATTTTAATAACAACAATGGTAAAAAAGCATATAAACATGTGTGATAAGATATGGATATAGCATATAGATGATACAAGAGTTCTAACAAAACTGGATTTGACATTTTTAGAGCAGTAGAACATTTAATATAAATTTAACAAGCTTTGAGCAATATAAATTATAAGTAAATCTACACAGAAGTACATGTGGCGGACCACTCCGAAATTATTCCAAGTTAAGTACCCCGGGACCACTAATCGAGTAGTCAGGCACTTAATCCGGAATAAGCTGGAGCGCCGTCGGATTAAACCCGATTTAACCACGTACTTTTCTCGATCGAAACAACAGGCACGCCCACACGAAGGTGAGTTCCAGAGAATACAACATTGCACAAAATTAACATACATAAATAGTATCTCAAAGTTATTACAAACCAAGTTCGAAATTTAAATCAGAGTATCAAGTTCATTGCAGCGGAAATAAATAGTTCAATGCAGCGGAAAGATAACTAACGACGATACAAGTAACACCATGATGAAGCCTGCCACGGTGCTACTCCTCCCGTTCCTCGGCAGAGGACGGAACCCACTCGATGTGCCATCCAGGGGGAACCTGGGTAGGCCAAGTAAGGGCATCGACTGCCACATCCAACACTGTACCTGTAAATAAAAGCCACAAGCAAGGCTTAGTATACTAATACTCAGCAAGGCTTACCCGTCGGGTGAAAACTACATCACCGACATCTAGACATGAGAGGCTTTTGGCTGGTGGGTTTGTTGGCCAAGAAGCAACTAAAAGTAGATCCTTGCTTTCATAGTTTTAGCATCATATTCTAGTAGATTTAACCATTCTAGATTAGTATCCTCTCTAAGCATACATGTGGTGCAATACAATTTAATTCATACAACAAGTTCATCAATCTCATAGTTCCACTTGTTACTCAATGCAGCAAGGCGGTCAAGCAGTCTCATTAACCGCGGGAAGCGGACAGTTCGAACCGAATTTTGCTACCTTGTGACATCTCTGATGTCAACTTAATTAAAAAGTGCACCTAAAACCTATGCAAAAAGGGAATTATGGGTTGACATTCAAAAATCCTCCAAAAATTCAAATTTAAATCCAAAAACAAGGGTTGTTTGACACCCAACTGAAAACTCAAGGTTTTTGTACTAAACTTGAAAATCTCCAAACATAAAAGTTGTTTGTCATCACAAATAAACCCTAGTCACGGTTGGGAACTTTTGAAAATTTTGCAGTTTAGTCCCTCATAAACTCGAATTACCGTTCTGGGCACCTTTTTGTTTTTGGGTTGTTTGAGCTCGAAAAACTTGGAATTTCAGGTTCACCCCAAAAAGAAAGATGTGTCCCATCTCTCAAACTCCAACTTTTATTTTTACACTTTTTCAAGTTCAGCTCAAATTTTTGGAGAAAATTCGAATTTGAAAACGGAGCTCCACGGGCGAGCTACAGTGCCCCTGGCGCGCCCCTGCGCTGGCCGGAGCTCGGCCGCCACGTGGCCGGCGAGCGGCGCAGGCGGCGCCGAGCTGGCCGAGCCGCGGCGGACGCTGGCGCTTGTCGCCTAGCTCTTGTCTCGCCCCTCCCGAGCCGTCACTTCGCCGTCGTCGAGCCGCTTCGCCTCGCGCCGCGCGAGCGCCATCATGTGGTCGGAGCGCCGCCGTGGCCGCGCGCGCGCGCGTCGCGCTGAGCAGCTCCGCAGGCCGCGATTCCCCTCCGCTCCACGCCAAATACACTGTTGAAGATCCCCCGACGTCACTCGAGGATCTCCTCGCCCGGTCGAGTCGCTCGCGCGCTGCCCGAGCTCGCTCCGCATTCATGGCGGCCTGCTCGCGCCGCGCCGCGCGCTCGCACGCTCCCGAGGCAGCACAGTGCCTCCCTTGCGTGCCCAAGCACTCCACCGAGCACTCACACCCCTCCTCTCACTCGCTCACTTAGACATTTCCACTTCCCCGCGCTCGCTCGGTCATCTTCTTCCTCGCGCCGCGCGAACCGAGCCGAGTTTCTCCGAGAAATTCACCTTCCACACTCCACCGTTCCCAAATTCGTTGCGCACGAAGCTAGACCTCCACCCTAGCTCCAAATCCCCCCACTTTCCCCAAGCTATTGTCGCTTCTCCGGCGAGAATTCGAGATTTCCCCCAAATCGCGATTTTCGGCCGCCGGAGCACCCGCACGTCGAGACCCTACTCCGAGCCGTCCCCGGGGTCAACCGAGCACGCCATTAGCTTCCTCGAGCTCCACTGGTGCTCTAGATCCCTTCAAACCTCGACGAACGCCCCCGACCTCACCGGCGTAGAAGCCGCGGCGGCCGCGCCGCCACTGCACCGTCGCCGGCGAAAACCCGACCATCCCCGGCCTCCCAACCGTCCCCAACCGACTCGTGGTGAGCCCAAGATGCTTTTCCCCCACTTCCCCGAGCCTAGTTCGCCGCCGTTTGGCCGGCGCAACTCCGGCGAGAGCCGAGGGCATAACTTCATCGTCTTCGTTTTTCTAGGGGCCTCTGCGCAAAAACCAGGGACTTGTTCGTAAAGTTTTGAAAGTTCTAGGGTTCCCTGCGTAAAAAGATTCTTAAACCTAGTTTTGATTTTCCCGAATCTTGTAAAATCCGTTAAAAATCGTACAAAAATCATAAAAATGCATAAAAATACTCCCTGGATTCGTGAGATTGTAAACTCCAATCTCCTTTAGGCATGTTTATACTTTTGATGAACCGTTTTTGAATTAAAATTCAAACTGTGGAAATTGAAAGTTGTGCACCATTTCAAATCCAGAGCTCCGCTAGGGTTGATCTTTGGATATGTTGTTTGTAGTGACTTTGGACAGCTTGTGTCCAAAGGGGACCTAAAAATAAGCAGCGTAGCTCCAGTTATGAATTAAAATGTGTTTCCTGTCTTTTTGCAATGCAGAAATCATTACAAATAATCTGTGCAGTGAAAAATCACCATTTTGCTCCAGAGGACTAAAAACTTGTTAGCACACCTGTTAAAAATGGAAAACTTAATTTTTGCTCTGTTTAGGCTAGCAAATAAATTAATATGTGTTTTTGGATAGAAATTTATTGAGGACTGTCCAAGGGTTATTTTGAGCCACCACATGGCCAGAGCCCTCCTCATGCCTATGACTAGCTTTGGTAGGAAAATCTCCTGAAATGGATGAATTTTCAATTTTATATGAATTTATTTCATTTCTACAGACAGCTGATTGATATATTTTTAATAAATTATGTGTAGCTCAGTTTTAGCTAAATCTTGGAGTGAGCTTAGCTCCTATACTCCAGTAGCTGTCATAAAGTTTATAGGTAAAATGTTGAGCAGAAATGGAGAAACAAAAATGGGAAGGAATCTAGGTGGAATTTGATTTATATAAAAGAATAAACCTTTTTTGTTAATTAGTTAGAGTAAAATAAAGAGAGTCTGAAATTCCAGAACAGCACCCTAAATTGTGAAGTAATAAATAGAATTCTTTTATATATGTACACAATCACCATCGAAGTCAACTAAAACTTTTCCACACCTACACTCTGTTTTGTGAAGAAAATAGTAGTACTTAAGCATGTCTAGGTGAATATGGCCTTCAAGGCCTTAATACTTAGGATCAATAGGCAGCCACCTTAAGCTATGCATCTCATGTAGAAGGCGCTATCCCGGACGGCAACTACCACCTCATCCCCGCTGACGAGGAAGAAGTCCCGGAGGAAGGTGCCGGTGCAGGATCGACCAACCCGGAGGCTAACCCCCAGTTTGAGCAAGAAGGCAAGCCCCGGAGCATAACCTAACCTTTACCAATTATGCATCTATGAATTCCCTATGCGTGTGCATTTACGTTTCAAGGAGTTGATTGAATACCTTAGCTGCACTTTTCCTAGTACCTATGACTTGTACGTACCACATGCATGCCGATATATGGGAATCGGTAAGCCTGGTACCAGATTGAAGCAGCTAGAGCCGATAGCCATCTCTCCTTGGAAACTTTTGTTTCCCCTGCCATACACTTGTGGATATATGCGTGAGACTGTGAGTGAAGCAGTAAACCTTTATCCTAAGGAAGGTGGATTCGGTTCCGAATTGTGGATCGATGGGAAAGGTTGGGAAGTGCTTGTACCTTTTATAGATGCTTTCGTAAATGCCCTATAGATCCTTTCGTACTAGTGTTACAAGTCATAGGTACTAGGAAATGTGCAGCTAAGGTATTCAATCAACTCCTTGAAACGTAAATGCACAAGCATAGGGAATTCATAAATGCATAATTGGTAAAGGTTAGGTTATGCTCCGGGGCTTGCCTTCCTGCTCTAGCTGGGGGTTAGCCTCCGGGTTGGTCGATACTTCGCCGGCACCTCCCTCCGGAATTCCTTCCTCGTCGGCGGGGATGAGATGGTAGTTGCCGTCCGGAATAACGCCTTCTACATGAGATGCATAACTTATTGGCTGCCTATTGATTCCAAGATTAAGGCCTTGAAGGCCATATTCACCTAGACATGCTTAAGTACTAAACTCTTTTTCATAAAATTAGAGGAGGGGTGTGTGGGAACTTTTATACAACTTTAATGGTGATTGTGTACATATATAAAAGAATTCCATTTATCATTTTGCAAATTAGGGTGCTTGTTCTGAAATTGAAAATACATCCAATTCAGAAAATCTTTCTACAAGAGCTAGTCATAAGTTCAAGGAGGGCTCTGGCCAAGGGATGGCTCAAAATAACCCTTGGGCAGTCCTCAATAAATTTCTATCCAAAAACACATATCTATTTATTTGCTAGCCTAAACAGAGCAAAAATTAAGTTTTGCATTTTTAACAGGTGTGCTAACAAGTTTGCAGACCTCTAGAGAAAAATGGTGATTTTTCACTGCCTGGATTATTTGTAATAATTTCTGGACTACAAAAAGATAGTAAACACATTTTAATTCATAACTGAAGCTACACTTCATATTTTTAGGACCCCTTTGGACACAAGCTGTCCAAAGTCACTACAAACAACATATCCAAAGATCAACCCTAGCGGAGCTCTGGATTTGAAATGGTGCACAAGTTTCAAATTTTACAGTTTGAATTTTAATTCAAAAATGGTTCACCAAAAGTATATACATGCTTAAAGGAGATTGGAGTTTACAATCTCACGAATCCAGGGAGTATTTTTGTGCATTTTTCTGATTTTTGTACAATTTTTAAGGGATTTTACAAGATTCGGGAAAATTAGATCTAGGTTTAAGAATCTTTTTACGCTGGGGGCCCTAGAACTTTCAAAACCTTACGAACAAGTCCCTGACTTTTGCGCAGAGGACCCTAGAAAAACAAAGACGATGAAGAAAGGCCCTCGGGTCGTCGGCGTTGCTACGCCGGCCAAACGACGGCGAGCTAGGGTCGGGGAAGTGGGGGAAAAGCACTAGGGGCTCACCACGACTCGATTGGTGACGGTTGGGAGGCCGGGGAAGCTCGGAGTTTCGCCGACGACGATGCAGTGGCGGTGCGGCCGCCGCGACTTCTACGCCGGTGAGGTCGGTGGGTCTCGTCGGGGTTTGAGGGGTCCTAGAGCACCAGTGGAGCTCGAGGAAGCTATTGGCGTGCTCGGTTGACCTCGGGGACGGCTCGGAGTAGGGTCTCGACGTGAGGGTGCTCCGGCGGCCGAAAATCGAGATTTGGGGGAAATCTTGATTTCTCGCCGGAGAAGCGACGATAGCTCGAGAGAAGTGGGGGAAAATGGAGCTAGGGTAGAGGTCTAGCTTCGTGCGCGATGAATTTGGAAATGGTGGAGAGTGGAGGGCGAATTTTGCCTCGACGCTCGGCTCGGTCCGTGCGGTGCGAGGTGGAAGACGACGGAGCGAGGCGCGAGGAGAGGAAATGGCTAAGTGTGGACTGAGGGGAAGGGGTGTGGGTGCTCGGTGGGGTGCTTGGGCACGCGAGAGAGGCACTGTGCTGCCTCGGGAGCGTGCGCACGCACGGCTCGGCGCGAGCAGACCGCCATGAATGCGGCGCGAGCTCGGGCAGCGCGCGAGCGACTCGACCGGGCGAAGGAGATCCTTGCGTGACGTTGGGAGATCTTCTACAGGGCGTCTTGGCGCGGAGCGAGCAGAGAATCTGCCGCGGAGCGGCTTCGCGCGGCGCGCGCGCGTGGCCACGGCGGCGCTCGACCGCCATGATGGCGTTCGCGCGGCGCGAGGCGAGGCGAGCGAACGACGGCGAGGTGACAGCTCGGGAGGGGTTGGACAAGCGCAAGGCGACAAGCGCCACCCGATGCCGCGGCTTGGCCAGCTCGGCGCGGCCTCTGCCACTCGCCGGCCACGTGGCGGCCGAGCTCCGGCCAGGCGCAGAGCGCGCCAGGGCCGAGCTGGCAGCCCCGGGGAGCTCCACTGCTACATTTGAATTTTCTCCAAAAATTTGAACTGAACTTGAAAAAGTGTGAAAATAAAAGTTGGATTTTGAGAGGTGGGACACAACTTCCTTTTTGGGGTGAACCTGAAATTTCAAATTTTTCGAGCTCAAACAACCCAAATTCAAAAAGGTGCCTAGAACTGTATTTCGAGTTTTTGAGGGACTAAACTGCAAAATTTTCAAAAGTTCCAAACAGTGACTAGGCCTTATTTGTGATGACAAACAACTTTTATTTTTGGAGATTTTCAAGTTTAGTACAGAATTCTTGAGTTTTCAGTTGGGTGTCAAACCACCTTTGTTTTTGAATTCAAGTTTGAATTTTTGATGGATTTTTAAATTTTCAACCCATAATTCCCTGTTCAACCTGTTTCATATGTGTTTTATTCATTATTACATCAGAGATGTCACAGCCTAGCCCCCTTAAAAGGAATCTCGTCCCGAGATTCGATTAAACTTAGGGATAAGGCGGGAAAAGTACCTTGGCTTACGAAAGAATGTCGGGGTTGTTCTTCTTAAGGTAGTCCTCGGTTTCCCACGTGGCTTCATCTTCGGAGTGATGACTCCACTGAATTTTGTACATTTTAACTCCCTTCCTTCGTGTTTGTCTCTCTTTCTCATCGAGGATCTTAACGGGATGCTCATCATAAGAGAGATCCGGTTCAACCGAGAGTTCCTCTTGTTCAACAACTTCGGTCAGAACACGAAGACACCTCTTGAGTTGGGAAACATGGAATACGTCGTGTACGGCTGAGAGCTTCTCGGGAAGCTTCACTCGATAGGCCACCGGTCCACATTGTTGAGTAATTTCATATGGGCCGATGTAGCGAGGTGCAGGCTTTCCTTTTAACCCAAATCTTTGCACACCCTTGGTCGGGGAGACCTTGAGATACACGTGATCACCAACTTCAAACTGAAGTGGTTTCCGCCGTTGATCAAAGTAACTCTTTTGCCGTGACTGGGTGGTTCTCAAATTTTCACGAACGATCATAACCTTTTCTTCTGCTTCCTTTACAAGGTCAGGGCCATAGGTATACCTCTCGCCTGCCTGGGACCAACACAACTGGGTCCGACATCTTCTACCATACAAGGCTTCGAAAGGTGCCATTTTAAGACTCGCTTGGTAGCTGTTGTTATAGGAGAATTCGGCCAGAGATAAACACTTCTCCCAATTCTTTCCATAATGGATAACACAAGCTCGGAGCATATCCTCAAGTATTTGATTTACCCTTTCCGTTTGCCCATCGGTCTGAGGGTGATATGCTGAACTACGGATCAGTTTCGTGCCTAGGGACAGTTGCAATTGTTCCCAAAAGCATGCTACGAACTGAGCACCACGATCTGAAATTATCGTCTTAGGTACCCCATGTAGACAAACGATCCGCTCCAAATAAATCTCCGCGTACCTCTTAGCGGTATAAATGGTATTGACCAGAATAAAATGTGCGGTCTTGGTAAGGCGATCCACAATTACCCAAATGGAGTCATGCCCTTGAGGGGTTCTGAGAAGTCCAACAATGAAATCCATGCTTATATCCTCCCACTTCCATGAGGGAATAGGTAGAGGCTGAAGCGTGCCTACTACCTTCAAGTGGCTAGCCTTAACCCGCTGGCACGTGTCACATTCCGACACATATGTGGCAATTTCTCGCTTCATCCGAGTCCACCAAAAGTTTTGTTTCAAATCTTGGTACATTTTGGTGCTACCGGGATGGATGGAAAATTTAGAGAGATGGGCCTCATCCATAATCTTCCTCCGGAGTTCCGTGTTTTTGGGCACCACGAGGCGATGTCCAAACCACATTACTCCCTGCCCATCTAGCCGGAAACACTTGTACTTCTCTTTCACCTTCTCCTTTGACAATTTCCTTTTAAGGATTTTAATGCTCGCGTCATTTAATTGGGCTACAACAATCTGGTCGTGCAAGGTTGGTTCAACTGCAATATGGTTGAAGTACCCGTGTGGAACAATCTCTAAATTGAGCTTGGCCATTTCATGACACAGGGTGTCAGTGTAGGACTCCACGGAAAGACAATGACAATGAGCCTTGCGGCTTAGTGCATCCGCAACCACATTTGCCTTGCCGGGGTGATAATGCACACTAAGGTCATAGTCCTTTGCTAACTCCAACCATCTTCGCTGTCTCATATTCAAATGTGCCTGAGTGAAGACATATTTGAGGCTCTTGTGGTCTGTGTATATGTTGCACGGAACACCCATCAGGTAGTGTCTCCACATCTTGAGAGCATGAATAACCGCTGCTAACTCAAGATCATGCGTGGGGTAGTTTTGCTCATGAGGCCGAAGTGCTCGAGAAGCATAAGCAATGACTCGGTTCTCTTGCATGAGGACGCAGCCAAGTCCGGTGCCTGATGTATCGCAATAAACATCATAGGGCTTGGTGCAATCGGGCTGAGCTAAAACTGGGGCTGAAGTGAAATGTCTTCGCAAGGTGTGGAAAGCTTCATCACATTTGTCATTCCACTCGAATTTGACTCCCTTCTTTAAGAGTTCAGTCATGGGTTCCGCAATCCGAGAGAAGTCCGGAATAAAACGGCGATAATAACCGGCTAAACCCATAAAACTCCAAATCTCGTGGACAGAAGTAGGTGGTTGCCAATCTAGTACCTCTTGCACCTTGGTTGGGTCTACGGATATACCATCCTTGGAAACCATGTGACCTAAGAATTTCACGCTCTCTAACCAGAATTCACACTTGGAGAACTTGGCGTAGAGCTGGTGATCTCTCAACCTTTGAAGAACAATGCGAAGGTGCTCGGCATGCTCTTCCTCATTCTTAGAATATATAAGAATGTCGTCAATGAAAACCACCACAAACTTATCTAGTTCTGACATGAAGACCGAATTCATGAGGTACATAAAATAGGCTGGGGCATTGGTGAGTCCAAAAGACATAACCAAGAACTCATAAAGTCCATAACGTGTAGAAAAGGCAGTCTTTGGAATGTCACAAGGCCTGATTTTTATTTGGTGATAGCCAGAGCGAAGGTCAATCTTGGAGAACACTCTGGCGCCAGGTAGTTGGTCAAACAGGATGTCAATACGGGGGAGTGGGTATTTGTTCTTAATAGTCACCGCATTGAGAGGCCGGTAATCAATACACAACCTCAAGGAATGGTCCTTCTTCTTCACAAAGATAGCGGGACATCCCCAAGGTGATACACTTGGACGAATGAAACCCTTGTCTAGCAGTTCTTGGAGTTGAATTTTTAATTCAGCCAATTCATTGGGTGGCATTCTATATGGTCTCTTTGATATAGGTGCTGTGCCAGGTTGAAGTTCAATCACAAATTCAATGTCCCTATCCGGTGGCATCCCAGGTAAGTCATCCGGAAAAACATCGGAATACTCACATACCACCGGAATGTCCTTTAGTTGGGTTTCTACCATTGTATAAGCACACGCATTGACGCAAGTACGTTGTGGCAGATATAGCACACTAGGGCCATGCGTAGGCGAGTTTATTTCAACAACTCGTTCCGCAACATGTAGCACAACCTTATGTTGAGTCATCCAGTTGGCTCCTAACACAATGTCAATTCCTTCCATACCAAGCAGAATTAAATCAGTAAGAAATGTTTTACTTCCCAGCCTGATTGGAACTTTTCGGGTGACTTGGTTGGATGCAATTTTACCTCCCGCAGTTGATATCACATATGATGATTTGGTATGGTAAGATTTTAATCTGCATTTCACATGAAACCTTGTGCTTATAAAACTATGTGTTGCCCCGGAATCAAACAATATCACAGCAGGTTGAGTGCAGATAGGGAAGGTACCAATCATGTCTGGGGCTCCCTCGGGTAGGTCGGCCAAAGTGGTGTAGTTGAGCCGTCCTTGTCGGACCTGCACACGCGGCTGTTGTTTGCCCTTGCTTTGCTGATTTCCCGGGCGCTGGTTCTGCTGCTTGTTTTGCGGGCAATCCTTGATGAAGTGGTTGTTACTGCCGCACTTGAAGCACTGATAGCCGGCTCCAGGACGAGCTGGCTGTTGTGCATTCTGCCTTGGCGCCTGTTGCTGCTGCGGCGGTGGAGGGAAACGGGGCGCATTGGGCTGTGGCGGCCTAGCAACCCATCCACCTCCCTGAGGTGCCCTGGACTGTCCTTGCGGTGCAGCCGGGGGAACCAAGCGGAATCTCTGCGGCTGCGCGCTTGAGGGTCCAGCGGGAGCTTTTCTCTTCTTCTCCGCCTTGTGCACCACGTTGGCGTCTTCCTGGGCAATGGCGAGGTTCACGAGACCGCCATACGTGGCAGCACGGGTGGTGGCCAACTGAGCCTTCAACTTGGTGTTAAGGCCACGTCGGAACCTCTCTAACTTCTTCTCGTCAGAGTCGGCGTGATGACCCGCGTATGGGCACAGACCATTGAAGGCCTGGGCGTACTGGAGCACTGTGCGGGTACCCTGGGTCAGAGCCAGAAATTCATTCAACTTCCGCTCTACCAAGCCGGCCGGAATGTGATGAGCCTTGAACACCGCCTTGAACTCATCCCATTCAACCACATGACCCTCCTGCTGCAGGGCCAGGTAGTTCTCCCACCATAGGAGAGCTGGGCCGCGGAGCTGCTGCGCCAGGAACACTACCTTGCGGTTGGAGGTGCAAGGCGTCGCCAGGATGGTGAACTTGGACTCGATGGCTCGAATCCAGGTATCGGCCTCCAGGGGCTCATCGGCTCGTGAGAATATCGGCGGGTGTGTAGCCAGAAAATCCTCATATCGGGCCACTTGAGGCTGAGGAGCCCGTTGACCTCCCTGCTGCAGCATCTGCTGCTGCATCATTTGTTGTTGATGCTGCAGGTTCCGTAGAATCTCCGTCTGCGTAGCATACAACTGCTGCCACGTCGGAGGTTGCTGCGGTGGAGGAGGTGGTGGCGGCTGTTGCTGCCCCTCTGGCCCTTGCTGGTTAGCATTGGAGCCACTAGCGTCATGACCGCTACGGATGATTGCCATCTGCAGTAGGTACTTGTATTAGCCACATTTCATAAACTTGCATAATGATGACAAGATAGAACGTGACAATATATTGAAGTTTACTGCGTAGGAATGACATGTCAGCACGCAGTTTGGAAGAAAAATTCATATCTCCCAACAGGAAGCAAGTCAAATGCTCCAATTCGGTCAGTAGCTCGAAAATTTCATGCTCTACAACTTTTATGTTGGGCTCAGATTCAAATTCGGACTGGAACTAAGCCGAAAAATTCAATCTTTAGCTCTCTGCGTTTGCTGTTTTTCAGCAGGCCGAGCTGTAGTGTTTTGGTTGCCATTTTTATTTCGCTTAACCAATGGGGTTGCAATTTGGTGATCATTTTGTTTGACAAATTTCAAACAACTTTGCAGTTCACATCACAGCCCAGAAATGAATGGAAAACCCATCAATAATTAAAACAAGGTTAGCTGCAGAATGTTTTCAACACAGCTATTACAACTTTCATCAAGTTTTGGGGTCACACAACCACACCATTAAATCACATTGCCACAAAAGATTAAAAGGGGGAGCTCATCTCCATCTAGCCTATTACAACATGAAGCCAAAATTTAGGCCTAGCGGAGGAGTAACTTGCTACTACCACTTCTAGAGATCATCTAAGTTGTTAGCGGTAGCCTCGCTGCCCATAGGTGATGGTGGAGCTGGAAGGTGCGGCATGTCATCCTCGGTGTCCATGTCGGAATCGGGGGCCTCTCCTTCTCCTTGCTCTCCCTCTTGCTCAAGAAGGTGCTGAGCATCATGGGCGGCTAGCATAGCATTAGCATGCTCCAAGGTACCGTGTACCTCCTCAAGCTCATCTCTAGTTTGGGCTAGCTCGTTTTGGACGTTGTTGTGCGCAATGTGGAGATCATTCAATTGCCTCTCCAAATCAGCAATCATGGCATCCCTAGTGGTCACCTCAATGGACAATGAGGTCCTCTCTCAACCCCAATGTCACGGGCACGGGCGGACATGTCCATAGCAAGGTTGAGCATCTCGCTCTGCGACCGTCCTAGGAGTGCCTGCAAACGGTGGTAAGCCCGCATCCACCTCATCATCAATGCAGCTGCAGCGACGGGGTTCTCCGCCATCCTCAAAGGGGAGCTAAGGTAGCGCCTCATCCAATGGGGATCATCCGGCTGAGTCGGTGGAAACAACCCCAGCAACTGGTGCTCTACCAACTCCTGGTTCTGAGCAACAAAAGAGCTAATGCCATTCAAGGCGGCTAGCTCACACGTCGTCTCCATGTGGTGTCCATGAACTTCCACCGTCCAAGTGGGGGAGCTAGGACACGGTGGGTGGTGATATACCACCAAACGCACACGAGAACGGGTCACACCGCGGTCTCGATGAGGGTCCTCTCATACTGTGGCGGGGTAGGGTAGTCGAGTGCCTGCAAAACCGACCACAGAATGCTAGGAAAGCCTTCCCATCCTAGGCAATCGGAGAAGGACACGTCGTTGGGGTAGCTGGCCAAGTCAGCGAGAGCGTCCATTCTGAACCAAAAGAAAAAGGGCAAGGGTGAGAACCGGTTAGCGCCAAAGAAAACAAAACAGATTCTGGACAGTGTAGTAAAAATTATAAAACTCAAAATCTACAAGCTCAAAAATTCTCAGCTTTGGCCAGGACATTGGTTAAGTAATTCCAGACAAGTTTCATGTTGGAGGTTTGAGCAGAAACTGTCGTTAAGATGGTGTAAAAATTCAATTTTTATCTCACTGTTCCCAGAAATTTCAGCAGACAGGGGGTTACCATTTTAAGCATAACTCCAGTTTTATGGAACCATTTTCGTTGAAATTTCTACAGCATATACTTCATAACATTTATGACAACTTTCATGTTGAACACTTTTTCATTTGACAACGTTTTCAGTTTCGAATCTTTGGTGCAATCAGACTGGT
This sequence comes from Digitaria exilis, assembly GCA_015342445.1. Taxonomy (NCBI): domain Eukaryota; kingdom Viridiplantae; phylum Streptophyta; class Magnoliopsida; order Poales; family Poaceae; genus Digitaria; species Digitaria exilis. The sequence goes on along the minus strand of JACEFO010001703.1, from coordinate 156,597 downwards.
CTCAGCAGGATTTTTGGGGTGGTGATTTGAATTTTGACGGCGGTTCGATTTGGTCACTTATTAAAATTCAATGTTAATTCAGTGAAATGCAATGCATGAGCGGCCTATTCGTTCTCGCCAACACACATGCCAATAAACTTTTGGCCTACGAAGTTAGTGCCGGTGGCTAGGCAATATCCGTCTCTCCCTATATTATCTAGCCGAACTTTTCTAACCGTTTCAACATACGGAATCGTGGTTAGGGTACCTGCAGAAAATTCCATTCCAGAGCATGTATAATCAACCTTTCGTGCCAGCACTCACGAAAGCGTCTCCATTCATTACCACCCACTATAGAGGTGGCACCCGAACGTTTAACATTGAACGGGCAATGTTCATATGTTACCAAGGCAACATATTGACAGTTTCATACGCTCATGAGATAGCGTATTGACTTTGTGCCGCCATCATATTTGCATATGATGCCGTGGTACGCTACAGCAATCGCCGTACCTTGCGCCCACCATGCTATTCTAGTTTCATACGCCATCACAGCGTATTGACTATGTGTCTCCACTATATTTTCATATAGTGCCGTGGTACGTTACAGCAATCGCCGTACCTTGCGCCCACCATTACGTAAAGTGAATGACAGAATGAAATGTGCTGGAAGTCAGTATAATATACTATTTGCCACCTATCATAACGTGATCCCTTAACCCACATAGGCTTCACGCTCTAGATAACATCCTTAGCGGTCCTAAGAATAACCTTCCATCGCAAAGCGCGGCGGAAGTACAAGTTGGCAAATTTTATTCAAAAACGTTTGTTTAAGGTCTGTTGCTCTCTCTGGTGCGCTGCTTCGGCTCTGATGCCAGCTGTGGCGGACCACTCCGAAATTATTCCAAGTTAAGTACCCCCGGGACCACTAACCGAGTAGTCAGGCACTTAATCCGGAATAAGCTGGAGCGCCGTCGGATTAAACCCGATTAACCACGTACTTTTCTCGATCGAAACAACAGCACGCCCACACGAAGGTGAGTTCCAGAGATTACAACATTCCACAAATTTAACATACACAAATAGGTAACATAAAGTTATTACAAACCAAGTTCGAATTTAAATCAGAGTATCAAGTCTTGCAGCGGAATAAAAGTAGTTCTTGCAGCGGAAAATAAAGTTTCATAGCAGCGGAAAATAATCTAACGACGATAAAAATAACACCATGCTGAAGCCTGCCATGGTGCTACTCCTCCCGTTCCTCGGCAGAGGACGGAACCCACTCGATGTGCCATCCAGGGGGAACCTGGGTAGGCCAAGTCAAAGCATCGACAGCCACATCCAACATGGTACCTGTAAATCAATGCCACAAGCAAGACTGAGTATACTAATACTCAGCAAGGCTTACCGGACTGGTGAAAACTACATAACCGACATCTAGACATGAGAGGCTTTTGGGTGGTGGGTTTGTTTGCCAAAAAGCAACTAAGAGTAGGTCCTTGCTTTCATGTTTTAGCATCATATTCTAGTAGATTTAACCATTCTAGATTAGCATCCTCTCTAAGCATACAAGTGGTGCAATACAATTTAATTCATACAACAAGTTCGTCAATCTCATAATTCCACTTGTTACTCAATGCAGCAAGGCGGTCAAGCAGTCTCATTAACCGCGAGAAGCGGACAGTTCGAACCAAATTTTACTACCTGGCCAGGGAAAACCCAACACACACGGATAATGCTTGCTATAAAAGGTACAAGCACTTCCCAACCTTTCCCATCAATCCACAATTCGGAACCGGGTCCATTTCCTTAGGATAAAGGTTTACTGCTTCACTCACAGTCTCACGCATATATCCACAAGTGTACGGCAGGGGAAAACAAAGTTTCCAAGGAGAGATGGCTATCGGCCCTAGCTGCTTCAATCTGGTACCGGGCTTACCGACTCCCATATATCGGCATGCATGTGGTACGTTCAAAAACTTGACACACTCAACCACACGTTTCGACCTTAAATCAATTATCATACACGGACGGGAGATCTACATCTATCATCCCGCCCGTCAATCCTTATGATTCCAACATATGTAAAGACAAGCAATTCCTATGTCCCGTGAGTGACAGGAAATCACTCGACTTGTAACGGACCTAAAGCAATGCCCTATCGATCCTTTCATACTAGTGTTACAAGTCATAGCTACTAGGAAATGTGCAGCTAAGGTATTCAATCAACTCCTTGAAACGTAAATGCACAAGCATAGGGAATTCATAAATGCATAATTGGTAAAGGTTAGGTTATGCTCCGGGGCTTGCCTTCCTGCTCTAGCTGGGGGTTAGCCTCCGGGTTGGTCGATACTTCGCCGGCACCTCCCTCCGAGATTCCTTCCTCGTCGGCGGGGATGAGATGGTAGTTGCCATCCGGAATAACGCCTTCTACATGAGATGCATAACTTATTGGCTGCCTATTGATTCCAAGATTAAGGCCTTGAAGGCCATATTCACGTAGACATGCTTAAGTACTAAACTCTTTTTCATAAAATTAGAGGAGGGGTGTGTGGGAACTTTTATACAACTTTGATGGTGATTGTGTACATATATAAAAGAATTCCATTTATCATTTTGCAAATTAGGGTGCTTGTTCTGAAATTTTAGATTCTCCTTATTTTATTCTAACTAATTAACAAAAAGGTTTATTCTTTTATATAAATCAATTTCCACCTAGATTCCTTCTCATTTTTGTTTCTCCTTTTCTGCTCATCATTTTTATCCATAAACTTTATGACAGCTACTGTAGTATAAGAGCTAAGCGCACTCCAAAATTGAGCTAAATCTGAGCTACACATAATTTATTAAAATTAATACAATCTGCTGCCTGCAGAAATGAAATAAATTCATAATAAATTGAAAATACATCCAATTCAGAAAATCTTTCTGCCAGAGCTATTCATAAGTTCAAGGAGGGCTCTGGCCAAGGGATGACTCAAAATAACCCTTGGGCAGTCCTCAATAAATTTCTATCCAAAAACACATATCTATTTATTTGCTAGTCTAAACAGAGCAAAAATTAAGTTTTGCATTTTTAACAGGTGTGCTAACAAGTTTTCAGACCTCTGGAGAAAAATGGTGATTTTTCACTGCATGGATTATTTTTAATAATTTCTGGACTACAAAAAGACAGTAAACACATTTTAATTCATAACTGAAGCTAAACTTCATATTTTTAGGTCCCCTTTGGACACAAGCTGTCCAAAGTCACTACAAACAACATATCCAAAGATCAACCCTAGCGGAGCTCTGGATTTGAAATGGTGCACAAGTTTCAAATTTTACAGTTTGAATTTTAATTTAAAAATGGTTCACCAAAAGTATATACATGCTTAAAGGAGATTCGAGATACAATCTCACGAATCCAGGGAGTATTTTTGTGCATTTTTCTGATTTTTGTACGATTTTTAACGGATTTTACAAGATTCGGGAAAATTAGATCTAGGTTTAAGAATCTTTTTACGCTGGGGGCCCTAGAACTTTCAAAACCTTACGAACAAGTCCCTGACTTTTGCGCAGAGGACCCTAGAAAAACGAAGACGATGAAGAAAGGCCCTCGGGTCGTCGGCGTTGCTACGCCGGCCAAACGACGGCGAGCTAGGGTCGGGGAAGTGGGGGAAAAGCACTAGGGGCTCACCACGACTCGATTGGTGACGGTTGGGAGGCCGGGGAAGCTCGGAGTTTCGCCGGCGACGATGCAGTGGCGGTGCGGCCGCCGCGACTTCTACGCCGGTGAGGTCGGTGGATCTCGTCGGGGTTTGAGGGGTCCTAGAGCACCAGTGGAGCTCGAGGAAGCTATTGGCGTGCTCGGTTGACCTCGGGGACGGCTCGGAGTAGGGTCTCGACGTGAGGGTGCTCCGGCGGCCGAAAATCGAGATTTGGGGGAAATCTTGATTTCTCGCCGGAGAATCGACGATAGCTCGAGAGAAGTGGGGGGAAATGGAGCTAGGGTAGAGGTCTAGCTTCGTGCGCGATGAATTTGGGAATGGTGGAGAGTGGAGGGCGAATTTTGCCTCGAAGCTTGGCTCGGTCCGTGCGGCGCGAGGTGGAAGACGATGGAGCGAGGCGCGAGGAGAGGAAATGGCTAAGTGTGGACTGAGGGGAAGGGGTGTGGGTGCTTGGTGGAGTGCTTGGGCACGCGAGAGAGGCACTGTGCTGCCTCGGGAGCGTGCGCACGCACGGCTCGGCGCGAGCAGACCGCCATGAATGTGGCGCGAGCTCGGGCAGCGCGCGAGCGACTCGACCGGGCGAAGGAGATCCTTGCGTGACGTTGGGAGATCTTCTACAGGGCGTCTTGGCGCGGAGCGAGCAGAGAATCTGCCGCGGAGCGGCGTCGCGCGGCGCGCGCGCGCGCGTGGCCACGGCGGCGCTCGACCGCCATGATGGCGTTCGCGCGGCGCGAGGCGAGGCGAGCGAACGACGGCGAGGTGACAGCTCGGGAGGGGTTGGACAAGCGCAAGGCGACAAGCGCCACCCGACGCCGCGGCTCGGCCAGCTCGGCGCGGCCTCCGCCTCTCGCCGGCCACGTGGCGGCCGAGCTCCGGCCAGGCGCAGAGCGCGCCAGGGCCGAGCTGGCAGCCCCGGGGAGCTCCACTGCTACATTTGAATTTTCTCCAAAAATTTGAACTGAAATTGAAAAAGTGTGAAAATAAAAGTTGGAGTTTGAGAGGTGGGACACAACTTCCTTTTTGGGGTGAACCTGAAATTTAAAATTTTTCGAGCTCAAACAACCCAAATTCAAAAAGGTGCCCAGAACTGTATTTCGAGTTTTTGAGGGACTAAACTGCAAAATTTTCAAAAGTTCCAAACAGTGACTAGGCCTTATTTGTGATGAAAAACAACTTTTATTTTCGGAGATTTTCAAGTTTAGTACAGAGTTCTTGAGTTTTCAGTTGGGTGTCAAACCACCTTTGTTTTTGAATTCAAGTTTGAATTTTTTATGGATTTTTAAATTTTCAACCCATAATTCCCTGTTCAACCTATTTCATATGTGTTTTATTCATTATTACATCAGAGATGTCACAATTCCAGGGTATCATAAATTTCCACGGGGAAGCTCTTTGGTTAAAGTGATATTGAGAAATTATACCAGGAACACATTCTAGAAATATACACCAACTGTCTTAGGGGAGATAACTGGGGCGCAAAGATATGATAGGTGGCTACCCTAAATGACTTAGCTTATCTAAAAGGTAAGCTAGATAGAAGGTCAAAATGACCGGCGACACAGGAGACTTCTACACTTAGAGATAGAAAAGAAGCCAGGAGAGCAACGAGCGAGAAAGGATTCCTAAGACACTCCTAAACTTATCAGAAAGCCTCTAAAGATCTAGACTAGAACTCTACCTAGCTGTCAAGAAAAAGAGCTTACTTCGGCGGCTGGAAGAGGAAAGGTCCAGACGGGATAGAAGGGGGACCTAACAGCAACCTGCAACTACTGCTATGAAAACACGCGAACGTTGTGGTCGCACAAAGGACGGACAAAGCTGTCACCACTTGCCGCCTACCACTCTCTTTCCGTGGGGTGGAACACAATTCTAGCTAACACCTAACCAAACACCACGTTTGGGTTCGATGCTAGGATTTCTTGTGAGGCCTTCACAAGAAACCCCCCTCTACCTAGGAGACGGCTAAATCTCCTAGTCCGGGCGAGAAACCCATAAGGTAAAAGCCTGACAAACTAACTATACTCTAACTGAATCTAAAGGTTATGAAATGAAAGGATCACACTACTTTCCTAGATAAACTAAGGAAAGAAGAAAAGGAAAGCTTAACCGATAAAGTAAAGAAGATAACTATATTGATAAAGGAAATATTCGAAGTATAAAGAAAAGATACAAGAACTTTACCCGATCTCCGGGAGACTCCGGAACCTCGAGGCAAGCTCGACTCAACTCTAACTCCCAACTCTAATCTACTCTAGAAAATATAAAAAGTAGAGAAGCTCCTTCTTGGTGTGTGTTGAGAAGTGAAGTGGAGGCCTCCTTTTATAGCTTGAGCAGGTCGGTTGAGCCTCTTGGCGGTTAAGTTAGCTCAGCATGCAACCGTCCTCAGAAGAGCGCCTTGAACGGAGTCGGTGGCCGGCCGTTCGGTCGGTTCCTGGCCGACCGGCCAGGGTTGGTCGCCATCTGGCACCGCCTTTCGCAGCAACGCTCTGGATTGCCTCCTAGTGTTGGTAGTTATGACGGTTATTAACTGCCTGGCAGTTAAGGCATGCAAGTGGGCCCTCTAATCCATGTGATGTGCCTTTTGGGCCCTTTGATCAAACCGTCATTGGATGAATGGCTTGGATGCTTTGCATGTGTACTAGTTTGCTCCTGGATCAGTGACTTGTCATTTGGCAGAGATGTCTGGCCGGCCGGTCAGGACTTGGCCGGTCGGCCAAGCTTTTTGCCCACTTTTGTCCTATTTTCTGCCACGTGTCCCTGCATTCACAACTTCACCAAAACTTGAGGAATTTGTTAAATATAAGCAAAATATACATGGAACATTGTGCAAAGTTCTCCTTTTATCCGAAATGTTGACGGTCACAAGGTGTCATAATGGCCGTCAACAGACCCCCAAGCTTATCTCTTTGCTCGTCCTCGAGCAAAGCTAAAACTTAGGCTCGGTGGATCGGAGTTGCGTCAATGCATACCCCCTACAAGTACCCTGTGCATAAACCTAAACTCTGACAAAGTAGATTGAGTTAATTGGCACATAATCAATTCATACCTTTGCTCATCTGTGGGGCTTATTTCTTTTCGTCTTTGTCACAGGCAGTTGGAAAGCTGAACGATCATCACCGGAGTTTCCTGCAGCTGTTCAGGTTCCTCCTCGGGGAGATAATTTTCACAAAGATGGTAAATATCCCAGATGGTACTCTCGAGTCACTCAAGTGTATAAATCCTCACCTTGGTCGAACCGACCATGACTCCTACTCTAATGGCCGATATCTGGAGCTTTGGGTAGGGAAAAAGAAGCATACCTTGGTTACCTTTGTTGACAAGCCGAATGGTGATTCTCGAGAAGTAGTGCTCATCAAGTTCCCATCCGTGGAAGTTAATGTTCAGGGGAAAAGGAGAGAATGGACTCACACATGGAAAGACCGCTTGATTCTTAGGCTCATATTGTACTCTATTTGTAGATCTTCTTTCTCCTTTCTCTTCTTTCTTTCTCTCTCTCTCTCTCTCTCTCTCTTTTTTTTAAGGAGGAGAGAGGATAGGTAAAAATAGGAGCTCAGATCCTTGCTTGAATTCATGAGTATTTTCATTGGAGCCTTTTTCTTGAATCATGGGTAGAATAGGTACACCATGGAGATTTTGGGCTGGTTGGTGAAATGTGTTGTCCAGCGAAGGTGGATGTTAATACTCGGAGTGAGAAATCAACATGCCGGATAGTTTGAGGCTAGCAGATAATGGTTACGGGAAGGAGAAGGAGTAGGTAGATGATAAGCATTTCCTTCACGAGAACACACCGCTCGACAAATCTCAAAGTAACACAAGACTGCATATGGTGGCTAGAATAAAATTCTGCATATATGGCTCTGGTGGGTCAATCATCCATCGGGGTATTTTCCAAAAATTATTTTTTTTCAAAAAAACTCCCGAGAGGTTCCTTATTGAGCATGCATTCTTACTCTAGTTCAAACCATATCAATATTCCCAACAACTAGACTTTGACAACTATTGCTTATGCTCCCACTTGAATGAAGCACAGGGGAACGCCACATGCCAACGAACTCAAGTACTAAGAGAGTAAAGGGTTATGTACGAGGCATGTGTAAAGCATAAACAGAGCAACTATTCATCATGTCCAAAAGAGAACTTGCAAAACTTCCCATGTACAAATTACTTGGAGAATTCTCTTCCTTTTATTATTATTAATAAAATTCTAAAGCATGTCATGGCATTTCAAGAAATTAAACGACAAAGGAACGACAGATAACTTACCTGTGATACCTCCCCCAAGCTTCGATGAAGCTCAGTAGTCTGACTGGTCGGGGTTCTGCTGGTTGGGGTTGAGATCCATGCGCTGGAAGATGGTTGAGATGTCATAGTGCATGGATGTCGCCATCGCCCAATTCTGCTGCGTGAGATCCGTGTTGTGTGCCACGCCCTGGTTCATCTGTTGCTGCTGCTGGTAGAGCTCACTGAGCCGGGTGTTGATCTGCGAGATCTCCCAAGTGAACGGGTTCTCGTAGTCGTACCGGGCTGAAGTGGATGGTCCGACCTGTGGACCATAAGAACCCATACCTCCGGAGTAGTAGTACCCGGGATCCTGGCCATAGCCTAGCATGGTTCTTGTGTACTGGCCTGACCCTCCTTGGAAGTAGGCGTACGTCTGCTCGAAGGTCATGTTGGCAGTCGGGTTAGGTGGAGGCATCTGTGATGTCCCAGGCTCTCCAGATGATGGCATCTGTGAAGTGCCTGCCTTGGTCTGCCTTTCCAGCAGGGTCCTGCTACGTGTTGTTGGTCATGTCCCAGCCGCACTGTGGCGTGCTGGTTCCTTCTTCCTCATCTGCAATTTAAGCCACTTCACCGAGTAGAGTCCGAGGTTTGAGTAGGGAATCTCAATCCCTTCCCGCATCAAATGCCCTTGCACAAAATGATCAAGACCAATTTGGGTTTGATACTCCTGTGTCAATGGCAAGTAGGTGACTTCTACATTTGTCAAAGCACCGACATACGTGGCGATACGAGTCACCAGTGAAGTAATGTCAATGGTGCATTTTGTAGTCACCATCCTTTGCCAATGACTAAGCATACTCAACACGGGAGAAAACTTTATCTTTTTAGCCATAGCGTAAAGGCAAGGCAACTCAGCATTAAGACAAAGACCCAAATCTGCACGAGGATGAACAACCATAGCAATCCATTTTCCCAAAAACCGCAGCGTGGGATTATGAATGGAAGTTATGCTGTTTTTGGTGCTGAAAGACTCATCAGGGATGGAGTCCCACCATGAGGTTCGCTCATAACAGTGGTCCTTCTCCAAAATATTGGGGTTCAAAATGCAACGTTGATGAAAACCAAGAGCATTGCTAAACTGGCAAGAGTTCAAAATAAAATCCTCATTGAAAAATCGAAATCGAATGATAGTTTCTTTCGGGGTGGTTTCGATATTCAAACTCATCAGAAATTCAATAGTGAGAAGACTCGAACCTGATTCCGTGATGGTGTGGAAGTGCTCCCAACCTGCATGCGTGAATGCGCGATCCATGTCATGTCCCAAGTCTGTCTTGATGAGAAGGAGAGGGCTGAAGACAGTAACATGTGCAAAGTTGCGATTCTTCAACAACTCCAGTGCACTCCTCTCGTATTCGGTTCGTGGCACGACTTGATCAATCGCGACAAGAACTCGAATACGAAAGGGACCTTGTGGTGGTGTCGACACTTCTTCTCCTTCATACAGGACATTGTGGTGGACAGGCATGTCCACCGACATATTATCCCGAGAAGAGGCGGAGCTGTGCGAGTGACGTGAGCTTGATGGAGTCAGCTTCTTCTTGAGCTTGCCGGCTGCCCTCTTTGCTCCACGCAACATGATGCTTGCTGCAAGGTTAGTGCTCACAATACCCGAGGGAAAATATATCAGGGGGTTAGCGGTTAGTCATCCTTGTGGGGGATTAACCTCCACAAAACGTTCTTGTCTTGAAAGCCAATATTATTTCAAAAAAAAGGAAAATATTTTTGGGGTGTATGTGTTTGAACAACACACACAGAATTTTCTTGATATATTTTTTTTAGCTCTTGCACTTAGCTTAATTAATGGCTAATTAAACTAGCAAGGAGATTAGAGCAAACGAGAGGGAAAAGAGCATGGAGCAAGGAAGATGAGTGTGCACCTGCGCTTTCGTGTGCCTCAAGGAGACCTCGGCGCCGGCTGTTATAGGCGGGCGTCGGTGGGTGGCCGGCCGGCTGGTGAACGGCGGCGGCTTGGCCACGGCGAGGGCCTAGGCGTAGGCCTTTTCCTTGTTGTGGCGCGGTTGGTGACGACGGGACGCGAGCGGCCGAGACCAAGCTGGCCAGCCGGAGTGGAGCCGATCGGCTCCTTGTCTTCACGTGGCTCATGATTTCTTCTCTGACTCTGATCCCTGCACGTTAGTGCTCCACTGCGCTTGGGTAGCGCCTCTGTGGCCGACAGGTGGGGCCGGCCGGCCAGGTTGTGGCCGATCGGCCAAGTGACTTGGCCATTTTTTTTAAATGCAGTGAATCAAAGGAAATAATGCACAAAATAAATTTGCAAGAATTTAAATATGCCATGAGTGAATGAAAAGGGAAAGTAAATGCACAAAAATAAACTATCCTATATGCGAATGCGTGAATGGATAACTGCCACGTACCTTATGGCGAGGGCTCGTCTTTCCTGTCCTGAGCAGGACTTGTAAGCTGTTGAGCTTGATCACCTCCTGATGACTCAGTAGGTGGATTCTCACCTCCTGATGGTTCAGAAAGTGGTGTCTTCTTCCGCCATTCCTTTCGGATGATCGGAGGTGGATCAACCTTGTCTTCTTGTTCTGACTCCAGAGCTTTCTTGCGTTGGATCCTTCGTATTGCTTGTTTCCGATTGTGGCTTTTGGTGGCTTTGTATAATCATAACGCCTCAAGCGTCATGATTATTTCGTCCATGGTCGGGATTGATGGATTTACTCGCCCTCTCTTGGACGGCTTCCGTGCGACTGCCTTGACTTGGGCACATTGTTCCACCTTTGGCTTAAAGGTGAATTTCTCCTTCTGGCCATTGATGTTGAGCAAGATTTCTCCAGCCCCAACATCGATGTTTGCTCTTGCAGTGCTCAGGAACGGTCTTCCCAATATGAGAGGCGTCTTGGTGTCAACTTCCATGTCGAGAACGACGAAGTCTACGGGAATGAAGAAGTCCCGAATCTTGACTGGGATATCCTCCGCAATTCCCGCTGGGTAGCGAATCGATTGATCCGCCAGCTGCAAACACATGGCAGTAGGAGCAAGCACATGATGGTTAAGTTTATCATAAACTACATTGGGCATGACGCTGACACTTGCTCCCAAGTCGCACAAGGCACGGTTGAAGTGTTGGTTCCCGATCGAACATGAGATAGTGGGGTGTCCTAGATCCTTCTTTTTCTTAGGGAGAGGATCGAGTATAGCTGAGCTACACTCTTCCGTCAGGCGTACCATCTCGGTGGCAGGCAAGGACCTCTTGTTCCCAAGAATGTCCTTCAGGTATTTTGCGTAGGTGGGTACCTGCATAGCGTCAAGAAGCGGTATATTGACATAAAGCTTCTTAATTACCTCGACGAATTTGCCGAATTGTTCGTCGGCCACCGGCTTCCTTCTCCGTTCCGGAAACGGTAAGGCAGTCGTGTCATAGTACTCCTTTGAAGCCCGTGGGACTTCACTGGTCTCTTCCTAGGTAGCTTCGGTTGGTTCCTTCCCCTCCTCTTCCTCGGCTTCTAGCTTAGTATTCCTAGCGGGTACGGCTTCCCGCTGAGTACCTGCATCTTTAGGTGGGGATGGATCCCGCGTGGACTTTCCAGTCCGCGTGGTAACAGCACTAACACTTTCTTTATGGGGTGCTTCCGGTTGCCCAGGAAGTTTTCCCACATTAGCATTAGGACAAGATGCAGCCAATTGAGCAATTTGAGTTTCCATCATTTTATTAAAACTCAATTGGTTTTTAACAACAGAATTAAATCCCTCCATTTGGGTGGCCATAGACTCTAAGACTTTATCAGTAGCAAGAAACATTTTACTGATGCTATCATTAATTTGTTTTTGGCCATACCATATATCTTTCAAAGTAGGAGAAGAATTACTGTTGTAGAATGAATTACCTTGCTGTTGGCCGAAGGGGAGGTTGGGCTTGGAGTTCCAACCTTGCTGGGGGCGGAAGCCTGCATTGGGATTCCCATTCCCGATGAAGTTCGCTTCCTCTTGAGTGCTCGGGCAACAGTAACCCGAGTGTCCGGTGTCACCACATGTCTCACATGTGATTCGTGAACCCGCAATCTGCGCCATCTCCTGGGTAGGAGATTCCAACTTCTTCATAGGAATGTCCATCTTAGCGGCCAGCATGTCGATGGAGTCGACTTGATGAACTCCTCTGGTATGGGCTGACTGCCTATCTCCCTTCCAACTTTGGTTGGAGGCGATTTTCTCCATTAGAGCCTTTGCTCCTGGCACTTCCAGCGAGAGAAATGATCCTCCTGCTGCTGCATCAAGATGTTCTTGAGATCTCTGGTTCAACCCGTGGAAGAAACTCTGGGTGACCAGCCATTCTTCCAGGCCATGATGTGGGCATGCTGCAATATACTCTTGCAGACGCTCCCAAGCTTCCGAAACAGTTTCATCTTCCTGTTGCTGGAAACCTGATATCTTCCCTCGGTAAACATTGGTTTTGCTCACCGGAAAATATTTGGTCAGAAATGCGTCGGCGCAGGTCTGCCAAACATTATTGAAGGAGGCCTTGCTGGTGTAGAACCATAATTTCGCCTTCCCAAGTAGCGAAAACGGAAGCAAATGCAACCGAATAGAATCCATAGTAGAACCTTTGGGATCGATGGTGCTACTCACTTCAAGGAACGTTTGAAGGTGAACGTTGGCATCCTCTGACGCCTTCCCACAGAATTGATTGGCTTGAACCATGTTGAAGAGGCCAGTCTTCAATTCGAAAGCATTTCCACCTTGGTTCCCATTATCCTCAAGGCCTGGAAAGCTGCTGCTTGATGGGGCAGAGAACTGACGGAGGGTCTTGTGGGGAGCCATGGGGTTTGGTGGTGGAGCTGAGCAACTGCGACTGTCACTGAGCTTTCTCTGGGGTGGGACGACTCTGCGTCTCACGACCCGTCCAATACGCTCTTGATTAGGATCAAAGTTTGAAGGTAGGTCGAAACCGGTCATGCACTGCTCTGCAAAATAATCACAAAGACAAAGAGAGCAGTGGTAAGCCCGCTAAGAGTAGCGGTGATAAGACTAGAAATGTCTTCCAAAATTTAATTCAACAATATACTTTAGCCAATTGCTTCCCCGGCAACGGCGCCAGAAATTCTTGTTGGCACTTCTTAACGTCACTGGAATTGTGCCGTTAGAAAGCCAGTGGGAAACTCTTGCCCTATAGAATTAAATATTCCACAAGCGCACAGAATGACCGTGTAGCACTTCACCTTGGAGTATTCCAGGGTATCGTAAATTTCCACGGGGAAGCTCTTTGGTTAAAGTGATATTGAGAAATTATACCAGGAACACATTCTAGAAATATACACCAACTATCTTAGGGGAGATAACTGGGGCGCAAAGATATGATAGGTGGCTACCCTAAATGACTTAGCTTATCTAAAAGGTAAGCTAGATAGAAGGTCAAAATGACCGGCGACACAGGAGACTTCTACACTTAGAGATAGAAAAGAAGCTGGGAGAGCAACGAGCGAGAAAGGATTCCTAAGACACTCCTAAACTTATCAGAAAGCCTCTAAAGATCTAGACTAGAACTCTACCTAGCTGTCAGGAAAAAGAGCTTACTTCGGCGGCTGGAAGAGGAAAGGTCCAGACGGGATAGAAGGGGGACCTAACGGCAACCTGCAACTACTGCTATGAAAACACCCGAACGTAGTGGTCGCACAAAGGACGGACAAGGCTGTCACCACTTGCCGCCTACCACTCTCTTTTCGTGGGGTGGAACACAATTCTCACTAACACCTAACCAAACACCACGTCTGGGTTCGATGCTAGGATTTCTTGTGAGGCCTTCACAAGAAACCCCCCTCTACCTAGGAGACGGCTAAATCTCCTAGTCCGGGTGAGAAGCCCATAAGGTAAAAGCCTGACAAACTAACTAAACTCTAACTGAATCTAAAGGTTATGAAATGAAAGGATCACACTACTTTCCTAGATAAACTAAGGAAAGCTTAATCGATAAAGTAAAGAAGATAACTATATTGATAAAGGAAATATTAGAAGTATAAAGAAAAGATACAAGAACTTTACCCGATCTCCGGGAGACTCCGGAACCTCGAGGCAAGCTCGACTCAACTCTAACTCTCAACTCTAATCTACTCTAGAAAATATAAAAAGTAGAGAAGCTCCTTCTTGGTGTGTGTTGAGAAGTGAAGTGGAGGCCTCCTTTTATAGCTTGAGCAGGTCGGTTGAGCATCTTGACGGTTAAGTTAGCTCAGCATGCAACCGTACTCAGAAGAGCGCCTTGAACGGAGTCGGTGGCCGGCCGTTCGGCCGGTTCCTGGCCGATCGGCCAGGGTTGGTCGCCATCTGGCACCGCCTTTCGCAGCAACGCTCTGGATTGCCTCCTAGTGTCGGTAGTTATGACGGTTATTAACTGTCTGGCAGTTAAGGCATGCAAGTGGGCCCTCTAATCCATGTGATGTGCCTTTCGGGCCCTTTGATCAAACCGTCATTGGATGAATGGCTTGGATGCTTTGCATGTGTGCTAGTTTGCTCCTGGATTAGTGACTTGTCATTTGGCCGAGATGTTTGGCCGGCCGGTCAGGACTTGGCCGGTCGGCCAAGCTTTTTGCCCATTTTTGTCCTATTTTCTGCCACGTGTCCCTGCATTCACAACTTCACCAAAACTTGTGGAATTTGTTAAATATAAGCAAAATATACATGAAACATTGTGCAAAGTTCTCCTTTTATCCGAAATGTTGACGGTCACAAGGTGTCATAATGGCCGTCAACACTTACCAGGGTGATATTGCACTTCAAGATCACAATCCTTGATTAAGAGGAGACATCTTTGTTGCCTCATGTTAAGCTCGGATTGAGTGAATATATATTTGAGACTCTTATATGGTCGGTGTAGATATTGCAACATTTACCAAGGAGATAGTGACGTCATACCTCTAAAGCATGAACAACGGCGGCAAGCTCTAGATCATGTGTAGGATAATTCTCCTCATGTCTCTTGAGTTGACGGGAAGCATAAGCAACAACTCGACCTTCTTGCATAAGAACACAACCAAGACCAATGCGAGAGGCATCACAATAAACATCAAATGTTTTATGAATATTGGGTCGAGCAAGAACGGGAGCGGTAGTGAGACGGGATTTCAAAGTTTGGAAAGCTTCTTCGCATTCTTTGGACCATTCAAACTTGACTCCATTCTTGAGTAATTCGGTCATAGGTTTAGCAATCTTGGAAAAATTCTCAATAAACCGACGGTAGTAACCCGCAAGTTCAAGAAAACTCCGGATATGTGTGACACTTTGGGGTTGCTTCCAATTAAGAACATCTTGCTCTTTCCTTGGATCCACGGCAACACCATCCTTAGAGAGAACATGACCAAGAAAATGTGACATCTCTGATGTAAAAGTATTAAAAGTACACTTAAAACAAGTACAAAAGGGAATTATGGGTCGGAATTCAAAAACCCATCAAAAATTCAAAATTGAAATTCAAAAACAAGGGTTGTTGACACCCAATTGAAATCTCAAACTTTTTGTACTAAAATTGAAAATCTCCAAAAATAAAAGTTGTTTGTCATCACAAATAAGGCCTAGTCACTGTTTGGAACTTTTGAAAATTTTGCAGTTTAGTCCCTCAAAAACTCAAAATACAGTTCTGGGCACCTTTTTGAAATTGGGTTGTTTGAGCTCGAAAAATTTGAAATTTCAGGTTCACCCCAAAAAGAAAGTTGTGTCTCACCTCTCAAAATCCAACTTTTATTTTCACACTTTTTCATGTTCAGTTCAAATTTTTGGAGAAAATTCAAATGGGGCACGGGAGCTCCACGGGCGCCAACAGTGGCCCTGGCGCGCCCCTGCTCCGGCCGGGCGTCGGCCGCCACGGGGCCGGCGAGCGGCGGAGGCCGCGCCGAGCTGGCTGAGCCGCGGCGTCGGGTGGCCGTTGTCCTCACGCGCTTGTCCGACTCCTTCCCGCACCGTCACATCGCCGTCGACGCGCTGTCTTGCCTCGCGCCGCGCGAACGCAATCATGGCGGGCGGAGCGCCGCCGTGGCCGTCGCCGCGCTCGCGAGCAGAGACCCCCTTTGCGCTAGATTCCCTCTGCTCCGCACCAAACGCACTGCAGAGGATCTTCCACTTCTCCACGCCACAATCCCCAACCCCCAGTCCCGTGCGCGCGCTCTGCCCGAGCTCGCCGCGCCATCAATGGCGACCGCGACACTCTCCACCATTCCCAAATTCGTCGCGCACGAAGCTAGACCCCTCCACTAGCCCCCCATTCCCCCACTCCGCACGAGCTATCATCGCTTCTCCGGCGAGAAATCGAGATTTCCCCCAATCTCCATTTTTCGGCCGCCGGTGCACCCTCACGTCGAGACCCTACTCCGAGCCGTCCCCAAGGTCAACCGAGCACGCCAGCAGCTTCCCCGAGCTCCACTGGTGCTCTAGGACCCCTTCAACCTCGGAGAACACCCCCGACCTCACCGGCGTAGAAGCCGCGGCGGCCGCGCCGCCACTGCATCGTCGCCGGCCATCTTCCGAGCTTCCCCCGGCCTCCCAACCGCCACCAATCGACTCGTGGTGAGCCACTGATGCTTTCCCCCACTTCCCCGACCCTAGCTCGCCGTCTTTTGGCCGGCGTAACTCCGGCGACGACCCAAGGACCAAAGTTCATCGTCTTCGTTTTTCTAGGGTCCTCTGCGCAAAAGTTAGGGGCTGGTTTGAAAGGTTTTGAAAGTTCTAGGGTCTCCGGCGTAAAAAGATTCTTAAACCTAGATCTAATTTTCCCAAATCTTGTAAAATCCGTTAAAAATCGTACAAAAATCAGAAAAATGCACAAAAATACTCCCTGGATTCGTGAGATTGTAAACTCCAATCTCATTTAAGCATGTATATACTTTTGGTGAACCATTTTTGAATCAAAATTCAAACTGTAAAATTTGAAACTTGTACACCATTTCAAATCCAGAGCTCCGCTAGGGTTGATCTTTGGATATGTTGTTTGTAGTGACTTTGGACAACTTGTGTCCAAAGGGGACCTAAAAATATGGACTGTAGCTTTAGTTATGAATTAAAATGTGTTTCCTATCTTTTTGTGGTCCAGAAATTGTTAAAAATAATCCATGCAGTGAAAAATCACCATTTTTCTCCAGAGGCCTAAAACCTTGTTAGCACATCTGTTAGAAATGCAAAACTTAATTTTTTCTCTGTTTAGACTAGCAAATAAATAGATATGTGTTTTTGGATAGAAATTTATTGAGGACTCTCCAAGGGTTATTTTGAGCCACCACTTGGCCAGACCCCTCCTTGCACCCATGACTAGCTTTGGTAGGAAAATTTCCTGATTTGGATGTAGTTTCAATTTTATATGAATTTATTTCATTTCTGCAGGCAGCAGTTTGAATTATTTTTAATAAATTTTGTGTAGCTCAGATTTAGCTAAATTTTGGAGTGAGCTTAGCTCTTATACTCCAGTAGCTGTCATAAAGTTTATAGATAAAAAGGATGAACAGAAAGTGAGAAACAAAAATGAGAAGGAATCTATGTGGAAATTGAGTTATATAAAAGAATAAACCTTTTTGTTAATTAGTTAGAATAAAATAAGGAGAATCTAAAATTCCAGAACAGCACCCTAATTTGCAAATAATAAATAGAAATTCTTTTATATATGTACACCATCACCATCAAAGATGAATAAAAATTTCCCGCACCCCTACTCTATTTTGTGAAGGAAATAGTAGTACTTAAGCATGTCTAGGTGAATATGGCCTTCAAGGCCTTAGTCTTGGAATCAATAGGCAGCCACAATAAGTTATGCATCTCATGTAGAAGGCGCTATTCCGGACGGCACCTACCATCTCATCCCCGCCGACGAAGAAGGAATCCCGGAGGGAGGTGCCGGCGAAGGATCGACCAACCCGGAGGCTAACTCCCAGCTAGAGCAAGAAGGCAAGCCCCGGAGCATAACCCAGCCTTTAAAGTTTATGCATCTATGAATTCCCTGTGCTTGTGCATTTACGTTTCAAGGAGTTGATTGAATACCTTAGCTGCACATTTTCTAGTACCTATGACTTGCAACACTAGTATGAAAGGATCGATAGGGCATTGCTATAGGTCCGTTACAAGTCGAGTGATTTCCTGTCACTCGCGAGACATAGGAGTTGCTTGTCTTTACTTATGTTGGAATCATAAGGATTGACGGGCGGGGTGATAGATGTAGATCTCCCGTCCGTGTATGATAATGAATTTAAGGTCGAAACGTGTGGTTGAGTGTGTCAAGTTTTTGAACGTACCACATGCATGCCGATATATGCGAATCGGTAAGCCCGGTACCAGATTGAAGCAGCTAGGGTCGATAGCCATCTCTCCTTGGAAACTTTGTTTCCCCCTGCCGTACACTTGTGGATATATGCGTGAGACTGTGAGTGAAGCAGTAAACCTTTATCCTAAGGAAGTGGACCCGGTTCCGAATTGTGGATCGATGGGAAAGGTTGGGAAATGCTTGTACCTTTTATAGCAAGCATTGTCCGTGTGTGTTGGGTTTCCCCTGGCCAGGTAGCAAAATTCGGTTCGAACTGTCCGCTTCTCGTGGAACTTTGAGATTGATGAACTTGTTCTATGAAATAATTTGTATTGCACCACTTGTATGCTTAGAGAGGATGCTAATCTAGAATGGTTAAATCTACTAGAATATGATGCTAAAATATGAAAGCAAGGACCTACTCTTAGTTGTTTTTTGGCAAACAAACCCACTAGCCAAAAGCCTCTCATGTCTAGATGTCGGTGATGTAGTTTTCACCCGACGGGTAAGCCTTGCTGAGTATTAGTATACTCAGCCTTGCTTGTGGCATTTATTTACAGGTACAATGTTGGATGTGGCAGTCGATGCTTTGACTTGGCCTACCTAGGTTCCCCCTGGATGGCACATCGAGTGGGTTCCGTCCTCTACCGAGGAACGGGAGGAGTAGCACCGTGGCAGGCTTCAGCATGGTGTTACTTGTATCGTCGTTAGCTTTTATTCCGCTGCTATGAACCTTTATTTCCGCTGCAATGAACTACTTTTATTCCGCTGCAAGACTTTGATACTCTGATTTAGATTTCGAACTTGGTTTGTAATAACTTTGAGATTCTATTTGTGTATGTTAAATTTGTGGAATGTTGTAATCTCTGGAACTCACCTTCGTGTGGGCGTGCTGTTGTTTCGATCGAGAAAAGTACGTGGTTAATCGGGTTTAATCCGACGGCGCTCCAGCTTATTCCGGATTAAGTGCCTGACTACTCGATTAGTGGTCCCGGGGTACTTAACTTGGAATAATTTCTGTGACATCTCTGATGTCAAAAGAATTAAAAGTACATTTAAAACCCATGCAAAAGGGAATTATGGGTTGAAACTCGAAAATCCTTCAAAAATTCAAATTTAAATCGAAAAACAAAGGTGGTTTGACACCCAACTGAAAACTCAAGATTTTTGTACTAAACATGAAAATCTCCAAAAATAAAAGTTGTTTGTCATCACAAATAAGGCCTAGTCACTGTTTGGAACTTTTGAAAATTTTGCAGTTTAGTCCCTCAAAAACTCAAAATACAGTTCTGGGCACCTTTTTGTTTTTGGGTTGTTTGAGCTCGAAAAACTTGAAATTTCAGGTTCATACCAAAAAGGAAGATGTGTCCCAACTCCCAAACTCCAACTTTTATTTTCACACTTTTTCAAGTTCAGTTCAAATTTTTGGAGAAAATTCAAAAAGGAAAACGGAGCTCCACGGGCGCCAACAGTGGCCCTGGCGCGCCCCTGCTCCGGCCGGGAGCCGGCCGCCACGTGGCCGGCGAGTGGCGGAGGGAGCGCCGAGCTGGCTAGGCCGCGGCGTCGGGTCGCCGTTGTCCTCACGCGCTTGTCCGACTCTTTCCCGCACCGTCACATCGCCGTCGACGCGCTGCCGCGCCTCGCGCCGCGGAGCGCCATCATGGCGGTCGGGCGTCGCCGTGGCCACGCGCTCGCGCGCGCGCGTCGCGCTGGGTCGCCTCGCGCGATTCTCCTCCCGCTACGCTCCAAGAGCCCTGTAGAGGATCCCCCGATGTCACTCAAGGATCTCCTTCGCCCGGTCGAGTCGCTCGCGCGCTGCCCGAGCTCGCGCCGCATTCATGGCGGTCTGCTCGCGCCGAGCCGCGGGTGCGCACGCTCCCGAGGCAGCACATTGCCTCCCTCGCGTGCCCAAGCACTCCACCGAGCACTCACACCCCTTCCCTTCTGTCCGCACTTAGCCAATTGCACTTCCCCGCGCTCGCTCCGTCGTCTTCTTCCTCGCGCCGCACGGACCGAGCCGAGCTTCGCCGAGAAATTCGCCTTCCACTCTCCACCATTCCCAAATTCATCGCGCACGAAGCTAGACCCCTCCACTCCGCACGAGCTATCATCGCTTCTCCGGCGAGAAATCAAGATTTCCCCGAAATCTCGATTTTCGGCCGCCGGAGCACCCTCACGTCGAGACCCCACTCCGAGCCGTCCCCGAGGTCAACCAAGCTCGCCAGTAGCTTCCTCGAGCTCCACTGGTGCTCTAGGACCCTTCAAACCCCGACGAGACCCACCGACCTCACCGGCGTAGCAGTCGCGGCGGCCGCACCGCCACCGCTCGTCGCCGGCGAAACTCCGAGCTTCCCCGGCCTCCCAACCGTCACCAATCGATTCGTGGTGAGCCCCTGGATCTTTTCCCCCACTTCCCCGACCCTAGCTCGCCGTCGTTTGGCCGGCGCAACTCCGGCGAGAGCCGAGGGCATAAGTTCATCGTCTTCGTTTTTCCAGGGTCCTCCGTGCAAAAGTCAGGGACTAGTTTGAAAGGTTTTGAAAGTTCTAGGGTTCCCAGCGTAAAAAGATTCTTAAACCTAGATCTAATTTTCCGGAATCTTGTAAAATCCGTTAAAAATCGTACAAAAATCAGAAAAATGCACAAAAATACTACCTGGATTGGTGAGATTGTAAACCCCAATCTCCTTTAGGCATGTGTATACTTTTGATGAACCATTTTTGAATTAAAATTCAAACTGTGGAAATTGAAACTTGTGCACCATTTCAAATCTAGAGCTCCGCTAGGGTTGATCTTTGGATATGTTGTTGGTAGTGAATTTGGACACCTTGTGTCCAAAGGGGACCTAAAAATATGGACTGTAGCTCCAGTTATGAATTAAATTATGTTTCCTATCTTTTTGTAGTCCAGAAATTATTAAAAATAATCCATGCAGTGAAAAATCACCATTTTTCTCCTGAGGACTAAAAACTTGTTAGCACACCTGTTAAAAATGAAAAACTTAATTTTTGCTCTGTTTAGACTAGCCAATAAATAGATATGTGTTTTTGGATAGAAATTTATTGAGGACTGTCCAAGGGTTATTTTGAGCCACCACTTGGCCAGAGCCCTCCATGAACTTATGACTAGCTTTGGTAGGAAAATCTCCTGAATTGGATGTATTTTCAATTTTATATGAATTTATTTCATTTCTGCAGGCAGCAGTTTGATATATTTTTAATAAATTATGTGTAGCTCAGATTTAGCTAAATTTTTAAAGTGAGCTTAGCTCTTATACTCCAGTAGCTGTCATAAAGTTTATAGATAAAAATGATGAACAGAAACGGAGAAACAAAAATGAGAAGGAATCTAGGTGGGAATTGATTTATAAAAAAGAATAAACCTTTTGTTAATTAGTTAGAATAAAATAAAGGGAATCTGAAATTCCAGAACAGCACCCTAAATTGTGAGTAATAAATAGAATTCTTTTATATATGTACACAATCACCATCGAAGTCAAATAAAACTTTTCCACACCTCTACTCTGTTTTTGTGAAGAAATAATAGTACTTAAGCATGTCTAGGTGAATATGGCCTTCACACCTTAATCTTAGAATCAATAGGCAGCCACCTTAAGATATGCATCTCATGCAGAAGGCGCTATTCCGGACGGCAACTACCACCTCATCCCCGCTGACGAGGAAGGAATCCCGGAGGAAGGTGCCGGCGAAGGATCGACCAACCCGGAGGCTAACCCCCAGCTTGAGCAAGAAGGCAAGCCCCGGAGCATAACCTAACCTTTACAAATTATGCATCTATGAATTCCCTATGCTTGTGCATTTACGTTTCAAGGAGTTGATTGAATACCTTAGCTGCACATTTCCTAGTACCTATGACTTGCAACACTAGTATGAAAGGATCGATAGGGCATTGCTATAGGTCCGTTACAAGTCGAGTGATTTCCTGTCACTCGCGAGACATAGGAGTTGCTTGTCTTTACTTATGTTGGAATCATAAGGATTGACGGGCAGGGTGATAGATGTAGATCTCCCGTCCGTGTATGATAATGGATTTAAGGTCGAAATGTGTGGTTGAGTGTGTCAAGTTTTTGAACGTACCACATGCATGCCGATATATGGGAGTCGGTAAGCCCGGTACCAGATTGAAGCAGCTAGGGCCGATAGCCATGTCTCCTTGGAAACTTTGTTTCCCCCTGCCGTACACTTGTGGATATATGCGTGAGACTGTGAGTGAAGCAGTAAACCTTTATCCTAAGGAAGTGGACCCGGTACCGAATTGTCGATCGATGGGAAAGGTTGGGAAATGCTTGTACCTTTTATAGCAAGCATAGTATCCGTGTGTGTTGGGATTCCCCTGGCCAGGTAGCAAAATTCGGTTCGAACTGTCCGCTTCTCGCGGTTAATGAGACTGCTTGACCGCCTTGCTGCATTGAGTAACAAGTGGAATTTGAGATTGATGAACTTGTTCTATGAAACAAATTATATTGCACCACTTGTATGCTTAGAGAGGATGCAAATCTAGAATGGTTAAATCTACTAGAATATGATGCTAAAACATGAAAGCAAGGACCTACTCTTAGTTGCTTTTGGCAAACAAACCCACTAGCCAAAAGCCTCTCATTGTCTAGATGTCGGTGATGTAGTTTTCACCCGACGGGTAAGCCTTGCTGAGTATTAGTATACTCAGCCTTGCTTGTGGCATTGATTTTACAGGTACCATGTTGAACGTGGCAGTCGATGCTTTGACTTGGCCTACCCAGGTTCCCCCTGGATGGCACATCGAATGGGTCCCGTCCTCTGCCGAGGATCGGGAGGAGTAGCACCGTGGCATGCTTCATCATGGTGTTGCTAGTATCGTCGTTAGTTTTTATTTCCGCTGCAATGAACTACTTTTAATTCCGCTGCAAGACTTTGATACTCTGATTTAATTTCAAACTGGTTTGTAATAACTTTGAGGTTCTATTTGGGTATGTTAAAATTGTGGAATGTTGTAATCTCTGGAACTCACCTTCGTGTGGGCGTGCTGTTGTTTCGATCGAGAAAAGTACGTGGTTAATCGGGTTTAATCCAACGGCGCTCCAGCTTATTCCGGATTAAGTGCCTGACTACTCGGTTAGTGGTCCCGGGGTACTTAACTTGGAATGATTTCGGAGTGGTCCGCCACAATTTCGGAGCGGTCCGCCACAGCTGGCATCAGAGCCGAAACAGCGCACCAGAGAGAGCAACAAACCTTAAACAAACATTTTTGAATAAAATTTGCCAACTTGTACTTCCGCCGCGCTTTGCGAAGGAAGGTTATTGTTAGGACCGTTAAGGATGTTACCTAGAGCGTGAAGCCTATGTGGGTTAAGGGATCACGATATGATAGGTGGCAAGTAATATACCATACTGACTTCCAGCACATTTCATTCTGTCATTTACTTTACGCAATGGTGGGCGCAAGGTACGGCGATTGCTGTAACGTACCACGGCACTATATGAAAATATAGTGGCGGCACATAGTCAATACGCTGTGATGGCGTATGAAACTAGAATAGCATGGTGGGCGCAAGGTACGGCGATTGCTGTAGCGTACCACGGCATCATATGCAAATATGATGGCGGCACAAAGTCAATACGCTATCTCATGAGCGTATGAAACTGTCAATATGTTGCCTTGGTGACATATGAACATTGCCCGTTCAATGTTAAACGTTCGGGTGCCACCTCTATAGTGGGTGGTAATAAATGGAGACGCTTTCATGAGTGCTGGCACGAAAGGTTGATTATATATGCTCTGGAATGGAATTTTCTGTAGGTACACTAACCGCGATTCCGTATGATTGAACGGTTAGAAAAGTTCGGCTAGATAATATAGGGAGAGACGGATATTGCCTAGCCACCGGCACTAACTTCGTAGGCCAAAAGTTTGTTGGCATGTGTGTTGGTGAGGACGAATAGGCCGCTCATGCATTGCATTTCACTGAAATAATATTGAATTTTAACACGTGACCAATCGAACCGCTGTCAAAATTCAAATAACAAACCAAAATCCTGCTGAGACCAGTCTGATTGCACCAATGATTCGAAACTGAAAACGTTGTCAAATGAAAAAGTGTTCAACATGAAAGTTGTCATAAATATTATGAAGTTTATGCTGTAGAAATTTCAACGAAAATGGTTTAGTAGAACTGGAGATATGCTTAAAATAGTAACCCCCTGTCTGCTGGAAATTTCTGAGAACAGTGAGATAAATATTGAATTTTTACACCATCTTAATGGCAGTTTCTGCTCAAACCTCCAACATGAAACTTGTTTGGAATTACTTAACCAATGTCTTGGCCAAACTTGGGAATTTTTGAGCTTGTAGGTGTTGAGTTTTATAATTTTTACTACACTGTCTAGAATCTGTTTTTGTTTCCTTTGGCGCTAACCGGTTCTCACCCTTGCCCTTTTCCTTTTGGTTCAGAATGGACGCTCACGCTTCCTGTTAGGAGATATGATTTTTCTTCCGAACTGTGTGTTGACATGTCATTTCTGCGCAGTAAACTTCAAAATATTGTCACGTTCTATCTTGTCATCCATTATGTAAGCTTATAAAATGTGGCTAATACAAGTACCTACTGCAGATGGCAATCACCCGCAGCGGTCATGACGCTAGTGGCTCCAATGCTATCCAGCAAGGGCCTGAGGGGCAGCAACAGCCGCCACCACCTCCGCCTTCGCAGCAACCTCCGACGTGGCAGCAGTTGTATGCTACGCAAACGGAGATTCTACGGAACCTGCAGCATCAACAACAAATGATGTAGCAGCAGATGCTGCAGCAGGGAGGTCAACGGGCCCCTCAGCCTCAAGTGGCCCGATATGAGGATTTTTTGGCTACACACCCGCCGATATTCTCAAGAGCCGATGAGCCCTTGGAGGCCGATACGTGGATTCGAGCCATCGAGTCCAAGTTCACCATCCTGGCGACGCCTTGCACTTCCAACCGCAAGGTAGTGTTCGCGGCGCAACAGCTCCGCGGCCCAGCTCTCCTATGGTGGGAGAACTACCTGGCCCTGCAGCAAGAGGGTCATGTGGTTGAATGGGATGAGTTCAAGGCTGCGTTCAAGGCTCATCACATTCCGGCCGGCTTGGTAGAGCGGAAGCTGAACGAATTTCTGGCTCTGACCCAGGGTACCCGCACGGTGCTCCAATACGCCCAGGCCTTCAATGGTCTGTGCCCGTATGCAGGTCATCACGCCGATTCTGACGAGAAGAAATTGGAGAGGTTCCGACGTGGCCTCAATACCAAGTTGAAGGCTCAGTTGGCCACCACCCGTGCTGCCACATATGGCGATCTTGTGAACCTCACCATTGCCCAAGAAGACGTCAATATGGTGCACAAGGCGGAAAAGAAGAGGAAAGCTCCCGCTGGACCTTCGAGCGCGCAGCCGCAGAGATTCCGCTTGGTTCCCCCGGCTGCACCGCTAGGACAGTCCAGGGCACCTCAGGGAGGTGGATAGGTTGCTAGGCCGCCACAGCCTAATGCGCTCCGTTTCCCTCCACCGCCGCAGCAGCAACCAGCGCCAAGACAGAACGCACCACAGCCAGCTCGCCCTGGAGCCGGCTATCAGTGTTTCAAGTGCGGCAGTAACAGCCACTTTATCAAGGATTGCCCGCAGAACAAGCAGCAGAACCAGCGCCCGGGAAATCAGCAAAACAAGGGCAAACAGCAGCAGTGTGTGTAGGTTCGACAAGGACGGCTCAACTACACCACTCTGGCCGACCTACCCGAGGGAGCCCCAGACATGACTGGTACCTTCCCTATCTGCACTCAACCTGCTGTGATATTGTTTGATTCCGGGGCAACACATAGTTTTATAAGCACAAGATTTCATGTGAAATGTGGATTAAAATCTTACCATACCAAATCATCATATGTGATATCAACTGCGGGAGGTAAAATTGCATCCAACCAAGTAACCCGAAAAGTTCCAATCAGGCTGGGAGGTAAAACATTTCCTACTGATTTAATTCTACTTGGTATGGAAGGGATTGACATTGTTTTGGGAGCCAATTGGATGACTCAACATAAGGTTGTGCTAGATGTTGCGGAACGAGTTGTTGAAATAAACTCGCCTACGCATGGCCCTAGTGTGCTATATCTGTCACAACGGACTTGCGTCAATGCGTGTGCTTATACAATGGTAGAAACCCAACTAAAGGATATTCCGGTGGTATGTGAGTATGCCGATGTTTTTCCGGATGACTTACCTGGTATGCCGCCGGATAGGGACATCGAATTTGTGATTGAACTTCAACCTGGCACAGCACCTATATCAAAGAGACCATATAGAATGCCACCCAATGAATTGGCTGAATTAAAAATTCAACTCCAAGAACTACTAGACAAGGGTTTCATTCGTCCAAGTGAATCACCTTGGGGATGTCCCGCCCTCTTTGTGAAGAAGAAGGACCATTCTTTGAGGTTATGTATTGATTACCGGTCTCTCAATGCGGTGACTATTAAGAACAAATACCCACTCCCCCGTATTGACATCCTGTTTGACCAACTAGCTGGCGCCAGAGTGTTCTCCAAGATTGACCTTCGCTCTGGCTATCACCAAATAAAAATCCGACCTTGTGACATTCCAAAGACTGCCTTTTCTACTCGTTACGGGCTTTATGAGTTCTTGGTCATGTCTTTTGGACTCACCAATGCCCCAGCCTATTTCATGTACCTCATGAATTCGGTTTTCATGTCAGAACTAGACAAGTTTGTGGTGGTTTTCATTGACGACATTCTTATATATTCCAAGAATGAGGAAGAGCATGCCGAGCACCTTCGCATTGTTCTTCAAAGATTGAGAGACCATCAGCTCTATGCCAAGTTCTCAAAATGTGAATTCTGGCTAGAGAGCGTGAAATTTTTAGGGCACACGGTTTCCAAGGATGGTATATCCGTGGATCCAACCAAAGTGCAAGAAGTGCTAGATTGGCAACCACCTACTTCTGTTCACGAGATTCGGAGTTTTCTGGGTTTAGCCGGTTATTATCGCCGTTTTATTCCGGACTTCTCTCGGATTGCGAAACCCATGACCGAACTCTTAAAGAAGGGAGTCAAGTTTGAGTGGAATGACAAATGTGATGAAGCTTTCCACACTTTGAGAAGAAATTTAACTTCAGCCCCAGTTTTAGCTCAACCCGATTGCACCAAGCCCTATGATGTCTATTGCGATGCTTCAGGCACCGGACCTGGCTGTGTCGTCATGCAAGAGAACCGAGTCATTGCTTATGCTTCTCGAGCACTTAGGCCTCATGAGCAAAACTACCCCACGCATGATCTTGAGTTAGCCGCGGTGATTCATGCTCTCAAGATGTGGAGACACTATCTGATGGGTGTTCCATGCAACATATACACTGAGCACAAGAGCCTCAAGTATGTCTTCGCTCAGGCACATTTGAATATGAGGCAGCAGAGATGGTTGGAGTTAGCAAAGGACTATGACCTTAGTGTTGTGCATTATCACCCTAGTAAGGCTAATGTATGTTGGGGAGACGCCCCTTGGAATCGTATTTTCTATTTTTGCAGGCGAGACTGAAGAGGTTAGAACGAAGAAGACAAGTGTGAAGCTAATTCGAAGAGGTTAAAGTCGCAGGCGAGACTAGAGAGGTCAAGACGAAGATGACGAGCGCGAAGCTAATTCGAAGAGGTTAAAGCCTCGAGCAGGACCGAAGAAGTCAAGGCAAAGAAGACAATAGTACGAGGCTGGTCACGAGACAGGGAGATGCCAGAACGAATCTTTCTCCTGTTACGAGGTTGAGATGAAGATTGGCGGGAAGCAACGGTCATCTGAAAGCTAGGATAGATATAGGATTTCTGGCGGGAAGTAACGGTCTTGTAAACATGCGAGGTTGACCCCAATAAATAGCGGGTCAACAGTAACTGTAGAGGACGATTTTTGAAGGAACGAAAAAGAAGTTAACTATAACTTTCTCACTGTTTGTAATACTAGAAAAACCGTGTTACAACAGTTGGCGCCGTCCGCGTGTTAGGATCGAAATCAAAACTCACGATGCCACCAAAGAAAAAGCAACGGTCCGATGATCCACGGACCTCCAAAGCTCACGAAAATGAAAGAGAAAACGATGAACGACAAGTTTCACTGGAGCCAGCCGTTACCAATGATAACCAAAATCGAGAAGAAGCTAGCCTCGAACAACTGCTACAAGAAATTGAGAGGCTTAAGCAAGAAAAAGAAGCTCTGTTGAAGGAAGCAGAGAACCAAAGAAAAGAAACCGAGAAAGAGCGAAAAATTGCAGAGGCCAAGAACGAGCTCAAAAGACTCCAAAGCGAGCTCAATGCGAGCAAAGAAACCATTCAAGAGCCCGAGAGAGAATACCACACCGAAACAACAAATTACAACGCGGGTTTCAGAAGCTATGACTCGAATTCACCGTTATCTCCAGGCCTTCAAAATGCACCATGGCCAACCTCGTACAAGCCCATCACTTTGCCCAAATACAATGGTACTTGTGATCCAAGGCAGTTTTTGATGAGCTACGAAGTTGCTGTGGCTTCCGCAGGAGGAAACGAGCTAGTTCTCGCAAAGTCATTCATCATAGCCTGTGAAGGACCGGCTCTCACATGGTTCACGAGACTAAGCCCAGGATCAATATTCAGCTGGGAACAACTCAAGGCAAAAGTACTTCAGAACTTCCAAGGATTTAACAGGCAATTGTTAACCTCGGGAGATTTATTCGCATGTAGACAGGAGGAAAAGGAGCCATTAGCTCAGTACTTCAAACGCTTCATCCAATTGAAGGCCCAAACAGATGATATCCCAGACTCAATAGCAATCGATGCATGCATCCACGGGTTGGGACCAGGGCCATGCGTGTCAGAATTCGTCAAAAACAAACCAAGGAACCTCCATGAACTCTTCCACGAGATGGAAAAGTTTTGCAGATCAGACGATGATCACAGGAGAAGAATCAACGAAAGAGCCATGCTCAGAAAAGCAAATGGAAACTACAAGCAGCCCACATACGAAAAGCAGAACTATAACAGACCAACTCAAGTTTTTCACATAGAAAACGAGAATGGCCAACATAATAACGAATCAAATGCAACGAAGCAAGATTTCAACTCCTCATCTACACGAGGAAGAGGCGGACGAGGCAGAGGCCGTGGAAGAGGACGAGGCCAACAAGAAAGCCAGTCTCGATCTTGGTTCTGCCAATTCCATGGCGAAAACCCAGATCACAGTACAGGGAGATGTCCCATAACCATCAGGGTGAAGCAAGAAATGAACCAAAACAATAATCAAGGTCGCACAGTTCAAACAAATTCCTGGCAGTGCACCTCCCATAACACGCCGAATCCGCAGCTGCAACTCCCGACGAATTCAGAATCCTATTCAACATACCACCAGCCTCGTTTGGCTTGGCATCAAACCCAGTCCGAACCTAATCAACAAGCGCACAGCTCAATCCAGTCCACCGCGGCAAGAAAAGACGAAACTATGATGCAAGCAGCTCCAACACCGAATTCAACACCCGCCAAGGGTCCTATTCCCTCCCGCGGAATGTTTCTGCCTATAGCAGGAGGATCTTCAGTCAACTTCGAAAGCAAAAGACAAAGAAAAGACTACTTCAGAATAGTGCACGCAATACTACCCGATGGCCCAATAATAAAAACCCATTGGTCGCATATTCCAATAACCTTTACTGAGCAGGATCTCAAACTCCAATGTTATCCT
This sequence comes from Digitaria exilis, assembly GCA_015342445.1. NCBI lineage: Eukaryota > Viridiplantae > Streptophyta > Magnoliopsida > Poales > Poaceae > Digitaria > Digitaria exilis. The sequence goes on along the minus strand of JACEFO010001703.1, from coordinate 126,679 downwards.
CACACTGATGCCATGGTCATCGAAACAAATGTGGCAGGCTGGGAGCTAACAAAGATACTGATAGACGACGGTAGTTCAGCTGATATTATCTTCGCTAGTGCTTTCGACCAAATGAACATCAGCAGAAGCTTGTTACAACCATCAGAAACTCCACTCATTGGTTTCGGAGGAAAAAGAATCCGAGCCTTAGGAAAAATCGAACTACCGGTAACTTTGGGGGACCTGAGTAATCCCAGAACGGAACGAATCACTTTTGACATAGTTGACATGTACTACCCTTACAATGCAATCTTCGGAAGAGGTTTTCTCAACACGTTCGAAGCCATTGTACGACAAGCGTATCTCTGTATGAAACTTCCAGCATCAAATTGAGTAATCACAGTATTCGGAAACCAGCAAGTCGCAAGAGACATCGAACAAGGAATTACCCCAGGCGAGAAAAACGTCAACCTCTTGCAGGCAGAAACGAAACAAACAAACAATGAAGTCCAAACAGAATCGATCAAAAAGAGGCCACCGCAATCCAGAGTGGAAAAAGTAAAAGAAGCTATTCAAGCACAAGACACCAAGCGAGTCTCTCTCGATCCAGGAGTCGAAGGTAGAGAGGTCACGATCGGAGCAGACCTTTCCCCTCAAGAAGAGGAGGATTTGATAACTTTCTTAAGAAAAAATAAAGATGTCTTTGCGTGGACAGCTGCAGACCTAAAGGGTGTCAGCAGGACCATAATCGAGCATAGCCTCAACATAAACCCGAAGACAAAGCCAAGAAGCAAAAATTGAGAAAAATGTCGGATGAGAAGGTAGAGGGAATAAAATCCGAAGTGGAAAGGCTACTGAAAGCAAAAGTCATCAGAGAAGTACAATACCCAGAATGGTTGGCAAATACTGTCCCGGTGAAGAAGAAAAACGGAAAGTGGAGGATGTGCATCGACTTCACAACCCTAAACAAGCATTGCCCAAAAGACGATTTCCCTTTACCATGAATCGATAGCGTCGTCGATGACGCAGCCAACAGCGAGATTCTATCCCTCCTAGATTGCTTTTCAGGGTATCACCAAGTTTGGATGAAACAAGAGGATGAGGAGAAGACGAGCTTCATAACACCTTTCGGAACCTTTTGTTTCGTCAGAATGCCAGAGGGGCTGAGAAACGCAGGTTCAACTTTCTCAAGAATGACCAAAAAAGTCTTCAACTCACAAATTGATAGAAACATGCTAGCTTATGTGGATGACCTCGTCGTAAAGAGCATCAAAAGAGCGGATCACATCAAAGATCTCGAAGAAACTTTCAATAATCTAAGAATGCCAAACTTGAGCTTAAATCCAGAAAAATGCGTTTTTGGAGTAACCAAAGGAAAAGTCTTGGGGTGCCTTGTAACTTCAAAGGGAATCGAGGCCAACCCAGACAAGGTACAGGCCTTGGCATCTATGGAGGAGCCAAAGACGGTCAAGGAAGTGCAACAATTGATAGGCAGGATCGCAGCTCTAAACAGATTCGTACCAAGAGCAGCCGAGCGAAGTCTCCCTTTCTTCAAAACTCTCAGACATGCACAGAAATTCAACTGGGGCGAAGAACAATCGAAAGCATTCAAAGAATTAAAGCAGTATCTTGCGGCAATGATCAAATTATCACCACCAGCCCAAGGAAAAGACCTTCTCCTTTACCTCGTAGTATCCGAGTCAGCAGTAAGCGCTGCAATAGTACAAGAAATCAAAATCGAAGGCATTTTGAAGCAGTTGCCAGCCTACTTCGTTTCCAAAGCATTATCTGGAGCCAAGAAGTCATACTCTGAGCTCGAAAAAATTGCATACGCATTACTTATGGCATCAAGAAAACTCAGGCACTATTTCGAAGCTCACAAAGTGACAGTCGTCACCGACAAACCTCTAGCCGAGCTATTCGCAAACAGAGAAGCTTCGAATAGGATCAGCAAATGGTCCGCAGAACTATCCGGATTCAATATCGAATTCATGAGACGAAATGCAATCAAATCCCAAGTATTAGCTGACTTCGTAGCAGACTGGACTTCTCCAAAACACGAAAGTCCAGATGAAGACGAAAAACAATGGACAGTCTATTGTGATGGAGCATACTATAGCAAAGGAGCAGCAATCTCTGCAATACTAGTTTCACCAGGTGGAATCAAAACAAGATTCGCAGCACGATTGGAATTCAACAACCAAGAGATTCAAATCACAAATAATGTAGCAGAATACGAAGCACTCCTGCTTGGGCTACGAAAAATGAAATCGCTAGGAAAACAAAGGTTCATTGTAAAGACAGACTCGAAAATAGCAAGGGACCATATCGAAAAGGATAGCGAAGCTAGAAAACCAGAACTAATCAATTACCTCGAAGAGGTCAGAGAAATGGAGAAACACTTCAAAGGATTCACTGTAGAGCATATCCACAGAAACGACAACAACGAAGCTGATGATTTAGCCAAAAAAGCAGCAAAGAAGGAAGAGCTACCCGAAGACGTAATTTACGAGGTCATGACCATCCCCTCAATCAGAAAGCAGCATCTTGCACACATTCGCTGGGAAGATTGGAGAGCACCAATCATGGCATACTTACAAGACAACTTCACACCCTGTTCAGCAAGCGAGGCCAAAAGAATACCAGCAAGAGCAAAAGGGTATCAGATAATACAAGGAGAGCTGTACAAGAAGGGGATATCAGCACCATGGCTAAAATGCATTGCAAAAGAACAAGGAACGGCGATACTAAGAAGCATACACGAAGGGATATGCGGAACACACATTGGTCCAAGAGCCCTCGCAGCAAAAGCAGTCAGGCAGGGAATGTTCTGGCCAACAATGAAATAAGATGCAGACAAAGTAGCAAAGAAATGCGAAGCATGCCAAAAGAACGCAAGCTACCAAAAGATTCCATGTTCATTGTTGCAGCTCATTACACCTTCATGGCCATTGCAAAGATGGGGAATAGATTTGGTAGGGCCTCTCCCAACAGCTCAAGGAAACTGCAGATTCGCAGTAGTTGCCGTGGAATATTTCACAAAGTGGATCGAAGCAAAAGCCCTAGCATCGATAACTTCGCATACAGTACAAAAGTTCTTCTGGCATAACATCATCTGCAGATTCGGGGTACCAAAAGAAATAATAGTAGACAATGGAAAGCAATTTGACAGCGAATCATTCAGAGATTTTTGCATAACAATGGGAACCAAAGTGAAGTACGCATCCGTATATCATCCGCAATCAAACGGTGCAGTTGAAAGAGCCAACGACATCATTTTTTTGACTATAAGGAAGATGCTCTTCGACCACAAAAAGAGAAAATGGATTGACGATTTACCAATCGCAGTATGGTCACATAATACCACAGAATCCAGAGCTACCAAGTTCACCCCTTTCAGACTGCTATACGGAGCCGAAGCGATGGTCCCAGAAGAAATCAAGGCCAAAACTCTAAGGGTAACACTTAGTAGTGAGGAAGGTGAAAAAGAAATGGTGGAAAAAGACCTAATCGAAGTCGATCGGCTTGTTGCCTCACATAACCTCGAATCATAGCAAAGGCAAACACGAAAGTGGCGCGACCCAAATGCGAAGATAAGAGAAATCAGAGTTGGGGACCTGGTAATCAAAAGAAAGCATAATGCAGAAAACTTATCCAAATTCGAGGAAAAATGGGAAGGACCATACATCGTCACCAAAAGCTCGAGGCCAGGGTCTTATCATCTGTCCACCGAAAACGGAGAAGAATTACCTCACTCATGGAACGTAGAGCAACTTCGCAAGTACTATAACTAGAATCGGAACAAATAAAGCTATACAGTTTTTTCTAAGTTTTAGTTCTTTTTGTAAAGGTCATCTTCGTAAATGTGCGGAGCTATAAGCACAAATACGAAGCACCTCTTTTCTCTTTTTCTTTCATCACAAAAGGTCATACTCTTTTCCTCACAAAAGGGGCTCCAGGAAACTGGAGGTGAGGTTTTTAATGAGGCGAACCTATGTAAATCTCTCCAAAAAATCAACAAAGGAGATTCCCCTAAAAGCACTTGAGCAAAAAACACATCGAGGTTGAAAAATAACCTCGCAAAAAGAAGACCTCTAGCAAAATAGCTCGAGGCCGAGGTTGAAAAATAACCTCGCAAAAAGAAGACCTCGAGCAAAATAGCTCGAGGCCGAGGTTGAAAAATAACCTCGTAAAAAGAAGACCTCGAGCAAAATAGCTCGAGGCCGAGGTTGAAATATAACTTCGCAAAAATAAGACCTCGAGCAAAACAGCTCGAGGCCGAGGTTGGAAATATAACCTCGCAAAAAAGAAGCCTTGAGCAAAATAGCCCAAGGTCGAGGTCAGAAATATAACCTCGCCAAAAAGATCTCGAACAGAATTGTCTAAGGAAGAGGTTAGAAACAAAACCTCGCAAGAAAACCTACAGTCTAGATCAAATAAGGGGAACGAAAAAAGCAACAGAGTTGCCCTATTTCGAAAGTAAAACAAGAGAACGTAATCTTTCAGATTCGTTGCTTGAAATAAGAAGCAATGAATAAACGCAAAGGGGCTATCGAGGGAGGGGACGCCTTTTTCAAAGGCAAAAAAGAGAAGCCCCCATTTGCATTTATTCAAAAACAAGTTTTCACCAAGCAACGAGCACATTAAAATGAATCACCTAACTTGTACTTTTTAAAGGACGCGAGGTTAGGTGAAATCATAATTTCCCCAAGGGTCCAAAGACCACTATAAAAGAGAAGGGGGAGACAAGCCTCGGCAAGAGAAAAAGCAAAGAAAATGAAAAAGAAAACTTTCCCTAGAAATGAGAGGCAGCAGGAATCACCGGAACGCTCGACGGCATGATCTGCCCAGGTTAAAGATCGACAATAGCACAGGGCCCATAGATACTTCGTACAGCAACGCCCTCTCAAGTAGTGCAATCATGGAGAAGAGCGCATCCGCTTCAAGGCTTTCTCGAGTTAACAAGGGAATTAGAAGCCAATTTATGGAGGAAAGCGCATCCGCTTCAAGGCTTTCTCGAGTTAACAAGGGAATTAGAAGCCAAAGAATATTTAAGCGTTTTCCATAGCGAAAACGAAGCTAAAGGTCATGATCTTATAGAAACAAGATAATGTACAAACAATTTCAAGAGAAAAGAATTTTTACGAGTCCAACGCATGCACTTCGAAACAAAGATCGAAGATAATTACGAGGCTAATATAGACAAAGTCTTGAGCAATTTCAGTGTTCAAGTCGTTCTCGAATCCACAAATATTGCTTGGAATAAGGTTTTTTACATAAATTGATTGCTACTCGTAACATCACGACTAGATTTCCCCCTCCTCCTGGGAAGAATTCGCTCCATCATCTTCAGAAGGCGAATCGGGGGCATCATTCTCTTCCTCTTCGCTCTTTTCTTCTTTTTCTTCTTCAGCCTCCGCGTCTTCGTCTTCTTCCTAGTAAAGGAACAAAAAAAGAGTTAGCTTTTCTGACACTGAAAAAGCTGAGTCACACAGAGAAATTTGCTTTTACCTTCGAAGACGAGTCCTTAGCCATATCTCGTCCATAGACATTCCAGAAGTCTCGCAAGAAGCGACGCTTCATGGTTTCGACTTCTTTAGAGCTCGACGAGGACAAATCTCCGAAGTCAGAAAAGCGGAATCCAGGACCGGCAACCCGAAGAAGTAGTTCCTTATTCTCTCTTTCAAGAAATCTGCCGAGGCCATCGGTACAAGTAAGAGCGAAGTTGTCGCCAGCAATAGAAAACACATCCCCGAGACCAGCAAATTCTTCTTCAATCCAAGATAAGAAACTATCAATGTTTAAGTCCATTGGAAGAGCATAAGGAGTGGCTCCGAACTGCTTGAGTGAGTTAGAATACGAATCAAAAATTCGGTTTATCCTCTCGGCATCAAGAATCTTGGAAGAGGCTAGAGATTCTTCAGCTTCCTTTAACTTAAGTTCGAGGGAAGACACTTGGGTTTTAGCCTCTTTCGCAGCATCGGATTCGCGAACCACGGTGTGGCGGTTCCACTCCGAAATTATTCCAAGTTAAGTACCTCGGGACCACCAATCAAGTAGTCAGGCACTTAATCCGGAATAAGCTGGAGCGCCGTCGGATTAAACCCGATTAACCACGTTCTTTTCTCGATCGAAACAACAGCACGCCCACACGAAGGTGAGTTCCAGAGATTACAACAATCCACAAATTAACTTACACACATAGGTGTCACAAGTTATTACAAACCGAGATCAAATTGAAAATCAGAGTACAAGTCTTGCAGCGGAATAAAAGTTCATAACAACTGAATTTAGATGTCCATTGCAGCGGAAGTAAAACAATCTAACGACGATACAAGTAACTCCGTGCTGAAGCCTGCCACGAAGCTACTCCTCCCGATCCTCGCCAGAGGACGGAACCCATTCGATGTGCCAGCCAGGTGGAACCTGGACAGGCCAAGTCATAGCATCCACATCCAAAAGGATACCTGTAAAATAATGCCACAAGCAAGGCTGAGTATACTAATACTCAGCAAGGCTTACCCGTCGGGTGAAATCTACATCACCGACATCTAGACAATGAGAGGCTTTTGGCTGGTGGGTTTGTTTGCCAAAAAGCAACTAAAGTAGATCCTTGCTTTCAAGTTTTAGCTTCATATTCTAGTAAATTTAACCATTCTAAATTAGCATCCTCTCTAAGCATACAAGTGGTGCAATACAAGTTATTCATAGAACAAGTTCATGATCTCATAATTCCACTTATTACTCGATGTAGCAAGGCGGTCAAGCAGTCTCATTAACCGCGAGAAGCGGACAGTTCGAACCGAATTTGTGCTACCTGGCCAGGGAAAACCCAACACACACGGATACTCTGCCTGCTATAAAAGGTACAAGCATTTCCCAACCTTTCCCATCAATCCACAATTCGGAACCGGGTCCATTTCCTTAGGATAAAGGTTTACTGCTTCACTCACAGCATCACGCATATATCCACAAGTGTACGGCAGGGGAAACAAGTTTCCAAGGAGAGATGGCTATCGGCCCTAGCTGCTTCAATCTGGTACCGGGCTTACCGGCTCCCATATACCGGTATGCATGTGGTACGTTCAAAAACTTGACACACTCTACCACACATTTCGACCTTAACCAATTATCATACACGGACGGGAGATCTACATCTATCATCCCGCCCGTCAATCCTTATGATTCCAACATAAGTAAAGACAAGCAATGCCTATGTCTCGCGAGTGACAGGAAATCACTCGACTTGTAACGGACCTATAGCAATGCACTATCGATCCCTTTCAAACTAGTATTGCAAGTCATGGGTACTAGGAAATGTGCAGCTAAGGTATTCAATCAACTCCTTGAACGTAAATGCACAAACATAGAGAATTCAAAGTGCATATTTTGGTAAAGGTTAGGTCATGCTCCGGGGCTTGCCTTCTTGCTCGGACTGAGAGTTAGCCTCCGGGTTGGTCACTTCTTCGCTGGCACCGTGCTCCGGGACTTGCTCCTCGTCTGCGGGAATGAGGGTGTAGTTGCCGTCCGGGATGGCGCCGTCTACATGAGATGCATATTTTAAGGCGGCTGCCTATAGATGCTAAGACTAAGGCCTTGAAGGCCATATTCACCTAGACATGCTTAAGCATTTCTATTTTCCTCACAAAACAAGGTGTAGGTGTATGGTAAAAGTTTTATTTGAATGCGATGGTGATTGTGTACATATATAAAAGAATTATATTTATTTCTTCACAAAGTTGGGTGCTGTTCTGGAATTTCAGGTTCTACCCATTTTATTTCAACTAATTAACCCAAAAGGTTTATTCTTTTATATAAATCAATTTCCAACTAGATTCCTTCTCATTTTTGTTTCTCCATTTCTGTTCATCATTTTTAGCTATAAACTTTATGACAGCTACTGGAGTATAAGAGCTAAGCTCACTCCAAAATTTAGCTAATTTCGAGCTACACATAATTTATTAAAAATCTAACAAGTTGCTGCCAGCAGAAATGAATTTAATTCATATAAAATTGAAAATTCAACCATTTCAGGAGATCTCCCTACCAAAGTTAAGCATAAGTATGAGGAGGGCTCTGGCCAAGTGGTGGCTCAAAATAACCCTTGGGTGATCCTCAATGATTTTCTAACCAAAAACACATATTTAATTATTTGCCATCCTAAACAGAGCAAAAATTCAGTTTTTCATTTTTAACATGTGTTCTAACAAGTTTTAAGCTCTCAGGAGCAAAATGGTGATTTTTCACTATACAAATTATTTTTAATGATTTCTGCACTGCAAAAAGACAGAAAACCTATTTTAATTCATAACAGGAGCTAAACATCATATTTTTGGGTCTTCTTTGGACACAAGCTGTCCAAAGCCACTATACACAACATATCCAAAGCTCAACCCTAGCGCAGCTCTGGATTTGAAATGGTGCATAACTTTAGATTTTCCTTGTTTGAATTTTAATTCAAAAACAGTTCGTCAAAAGTACAAACATGTCTAATAGAGATTGTAATTTAGACTCTCACGAATCCAGGGAGTATTTTTGTGCATTTTTCCGATTTTTGTATGATTTTTAATCGATTTTACAAGTTTCGGAAAAAAAATCAAACCTAGACTTAAGAATCTGTTTACGCGGAGAACCCTAGATCTTTCAAAACTTCGCGAACGAGTCCCTGGACTTTTGCGCAGAGACCCCTAAACAAAGGTAGACGATGAACTTGGGTCCCTGGGACCTCGCCGGAGTTGCGCCGGCCAAACGGCGGCGAACTAGGCTCGGGGAAGTGGGGGAAAAGCTTCCTGGGCTCACCACGAGTCGTTTGGGGACGGTTGGGAGGCCGGGGATGGTCGGAGTTTCGCCGGCGACGAGGTGGTGGCGGCGCAGCCGCCGCGGCTTCTACGCCGGTGAGCTCGGGGTCGTTCGCCGAGGTTCGAGGGGTCCTAGAGCACCAGTGGAGCTCGAGGAAGCCAATGGCGTGCTCGGTTGACCTCGGGGACGGCTCGGAGTAGGGTCTCGACGTGCGGGTGCTCCGGCGGCCGAAAATCGCGATTTGGGGGAATTCACGAATTCTCGCCGGAGAAGGGTCAATGTCTTGGGGAAAGTTGGGTGTTTTGGAGCTGGTGGAGTGGACTAGCTCCGTGCGGGATGGATTTGGGAATGGTGGAGCGTGGACGAGGAATTTCGCGAAGAGCTTGGGTTCGGCTTGCGCGTCGCGAGGAGGAAGAAGACCGAGCGAGCGCGGGGAAGTGGAAATGGCCAAGTGAGCGAGTGAGAGGAGGGGTGTGAGTGCGCGGTGGAGTGATTGAGCACGCAAGGGAGGCACTGTGCGGCCTCGGGAGCGTGCGAGCGCGTGGGTGGCTGTCGCGGTCGCCATTGATGGCGCGCGAGCTCGAACAGAGCGCACACGCGCGGTTGGGCGTCAAAGATCATCGCGTGAAGAAGTGGAGATCCTCAGCAGAGGCTTTGGCGCGGCGCGAATGGACGCTACCGCCTGCAGTGCGCTCGGCGCGGCGCGAGCGCGCGTGCGGCCACGGCGGCGCGCGACCGTATGATGGCGCTCCGCGGCGCGAGGCGAGGCGACAGCGGCGAAGTGATGGCTCGGGAGTGGCCGGACAAGAGCTAGGCGACAAGCGCCAGCGTCCGCCGCGGCTTGGCCAGCTCAGCGCCGCCTGCGCCGCTCGCCGGCCACGTGGCGGCCGAGCTCCGGCCAGCGCAGCGCGCGCCAGGGGCACTGTAGCATGCCCGTGGAGCTCCGATTTCCAAATTCGAATTTTCTCCAAAAATTCGAACTGAACTTCGAAACGGGTAAAATTAAAAGTTGGGGTCAGAGGTGTGGGACACAACTTTCGAGCTTGGACCAGGCACTTCGACCAGGCGCTACGGCGCTTCGAGCTTGAACGCAAGCTCGAGCTTGCCGAGCCTCGAATGGTCGGAAACGCCACTCGAGGGTGAGTGCCCCCCCTCGAGCTTGGCTGCGAAGCCTCGAGCGTGACGGAACGTCGCTCGAGGGTAAGTGCTCGAGCTTGGCTGCGGAGCCTCGAGCGTGCCGGAACGTCGCTCGAGGGTGAGTCCTCGAGCTTGGCTGCGGAACGTCGAGCGTGACGGAACGTCGCTCGAGGGTGAGTCCTCGAGCTTGGCTGCGGAACGTCGAGCATGACGGAACGTCGCTCGAGGGTAAGTGCCCCCTCGAGCTTGGCTGCGGAGCCTCGAGCGTGACGGAACGTCGCTCGAGGGTAAGTCCTATCGTGCGGCCTCGATCGTCACGGAAACTACTGGCTAGGCTCGATCGTGACGGACATAGCTCGATCGTCACGGACATGGCTCGATCGTCACGGACATAGCTCGATCGGGACGGATATACGGCTAAGCTCGATCGTGACGGACATCCGGGCTAAGCTCGATCGTGACGGATATACGGGCTAAGCTCGATCGTGACGGACATCCCCGCTCGAGGGTCATCGAGCGGAACGAACGCCGTGGCGAGGTTGTCGCGAAGGGCTGTAGGTGATGACAACTACTCCTTTGGTCCGAGATTTTTAAGTTCAGCACCCAAGTCTTGAGATTTCAGTTGGGTGTCCAAACAACCCTTGTTTTTGAATTATAATTGAATTTTTGACGAATTTTTGAATTTCAACCCAATTCCCTGTTGCATTGATTTTAATTGCACTTTTTAATTCTTTTGACATCAGAGATGTCACAGCCTACCCCCCTTAAAAGGAATCTCGTCCCGAGATTCGATTAAACCTAGAGATAGAGAGGGGAAAAGAAATACCTCGGCTTATGAAAGTATGTCGGGGAAATTCTTCCTAAGATAGTCCTCGGTTTCCCACGTGGCTTCATCTTCGGAGTGATGACTCCACTGAACTTTGTACATTTTAACTCCCTTCCTTCGTGTTTGTCGCTCTTTCTCGTCGAGGATCTTAACGGGATGCTCATCATAAGAGAGATCCGGTTCAACCGAGAGTTCCTCTTGTTCAACAACTTCGGTTGGGACACGAAGACACCTCTTGAGTTGAGAAACATGGAATACATTGTGTACCGCTGAAAGTTTCTCGGGAAGCTTTACTTGATAGGCTACCGGCCCACATTGCTGAGTAATTTCATACGGGCCGACATAACGAGGTGCAAGCTTGCCCTTGAGTCCAAATCTTTGCACACCCTTGGTCGGGGAGACCTTAAGATATACGTGATCACCAACTTCGAACTGAAGTGGCTTCCGCCGCTGATCAAAGTAGCTCTTTTGCCGTGACTGGGCGGTCTTCAAATTCTCCCGAATGATCCTAACCTTTTCTTCGGCTTCCTTCACAAGGTCAGGGCCATAAGTGTACCTCTCGCCTGCCTGGGACCAACACAACGGGGTCCGACATCTTCTACCATACAAGGCTTCGAATGGTGCCATTCTAAGACTCGCTTGGTAGCTGTTGTTATAGGAGAATTCGGCCAGAGATAAACATTTCTCCCAATTCTTCCCATAATGAATAACACAGGCTCGAAGCATATCCTCAAGTATTTGATTTACCCTTTCCGTCTGCCCATCGGTCTGTGGGTGATATGCCGAACTACGGATCAGTTTGGTGCCTAGGGACATTTGCAATTGTTCCCAAAAGCGTGCTACGAACAGAGCACCACGATCTGAAATTATCGTCTTGGGTACCCCGTGTAGACAAACGATCCGCTCCAAATAAATCTCCGCATACTTCTTGGCAGTGTAAGTGGTATTGACTGGAATAAAGTGTGCGGTCTTGGTAAGGCGATCCACAATTACCCAAATAGAATCGTGCCCCTGAGGGGTTCTGGGAAGTCCAACAATAAAATCCATGCTTATATCTTCCCACTTCCACGAGGGAATAGGTAAAGGTTGAAGCGTGCCTGCTACCTTCAAGTGGCTAGCCTTGACCCGCTGGCATGTGTCACATTCCGACACATACGTGGCAATTTCTCGCTTCATTCGAGTCCACCAAAAGTTTTGCTTCAAGTCTTGGTACATTTTGGTGCTGCCGGGATGGATAGAAAATTTAGAGAGGTGTGCCTCATCCATAAGCTTCCTCCGGAGTTCCGTGTTTTTGGGCACCACAAGGCGATGTCCAAACCACATCACTCCCTGCCCATCCAACCAGAAACACTTGTACTTCTCTTTCACCTTTTCCTTAGACAATTTCCTTTTAAGGATTTTAACGCCCGCATCATTTAATTGGGCTGCAACAATCTGATCGTGCACGGTTGGTTCCACTGCAATATGGTTGAAGTACCCGTGTGGAACAATCTCCAAATTGAGCTTTGCCATTTCGTGACACAGGGTGTTGGCATAGGACTCCACGGAAAGACAATGACAACGAGCCTTGCGGCTTAGTGCATCCGCAACTACATTAGCCTTCCCGGGGTGATAGTGTACACTGAGATCATAGTCCTTTGCTAACTCCAACCATCTTCGTTGTCTCATATTCAGATGTGCCTGAGTGAAGACATACTTGAGGCTCTTGTGGTCTGTGTATATGTTGCAGGGAACACCCATCAAATAGTGTCTCCACATCTTGAGAGCATGAATGACCGCTGCTAACTCAAGATCGTGCGTGGGGTAGTTTTGCTCATGAGGCCGAAGTGCTCGAGAAGCATAAGCAATGACTCGGTTCTCTTGCATGAGAACACAGCCAAGACCGGTGCCTGATGCGTCACAATAAACATCATACGGCTTGGTGCAATCGGGCTGAGCCAAAACTGGGGCTGAAGTTAAATGTCTTCGCAAGGTGTGGAAAGCTTCCTCACATTTGTCATTCCACTCAAATTTAACTCCCTTCTTCAAGAGTTCGGTCATGGGCTTTGCTATCCGAGAGAAATCCGGAATAAAACGGCGGTAATAACCGGCTAAACCCAGAAAACTCCGAATCTCATGGACAGAGGTAGGTGGTTGCCAATCTAGCACCTCTTGTACCTTGGTTGGATCCACGGATATACCATCCTTGGAAACCGTGTGGCCTAGAAACTTCACGCTCTGCAACCAGAATTCACACTTGGAGAATTTGGCGTAGAGCTGGTGGTCTCTCAGCCTTTGAAGAACAATGCGAAGGTGCTCAGCATGCTCTTCCTCATTCTTGGAATAAATAAGAATGTCATCGATGAAAACCACCACAAACTTGTCTAATTCAGACATGAAGACCGAATTCATGAGGTACATGAAATAGGCTGGGGCATTCGTGAGTCCAAAGGACATAACCAGGAATTCATAAAGTCCATATCGTGTGGAAAAGGCAGTCTTTGGAATGTCACATGGCCTGATTTTGATTTGGTGATAGCCAGAGCGAAGGTCAATCTTGGAGAATACTCTGGCGCCAGCTAATTGGTCAAACAAGATGTCAATACGGGGAAGCGGATACTTGTTCTTGATGGTTACCGCATTGAGAGACCGGTAATCAATACACAACCTCAAGGAATGATCCTTCTTTTTCACAAAGATAGCGGGACATCCCCAAGGTGATACACTTGGACGAATGAAACCCTTATCTAGCAATTCTTGGAGTTGAATTTTTAATTCAGCCAATTCATTGGGCGGCATTCTATATGGTCTCTTTGATATAGGTGCTGTGCCAGGTTGAAGTTCAATCACGAATTCAATGTCTCTATCCGGCGGCATCCCAGGTAAGTCATCCGGAAATACATCGGCATACTCACATACCACCGGAATATCCTTTAGTTGGGTTTCTATCATGGTATAAGCACACGCATCGACGCAAGTCCGTTGTGGCAGATATAGCACACTCGGGCCATGCGTAGGCGAGTTTATCTCAACCACTCGTTCCGCAACGTCTAGGACAACCTTATGTTGAGTCATCCAATTGGCTCCTAACACAATGTCAATCCCTTCCATACCAAGCAGAATCAAATCAGTAGGAAATGTTTTACTTCCCAGCCTGATCGGAACTTTGTGGGTGACTTGGTTGGATGCAATCTTGCCTCCCGCAGTTGATATCACATACGATGATTTGGTATGGTAGGATTTTAATCCGCATTTCACGTGAAATCTTGTGCTTATAAAACTATGCGTTGCCCCGGAATCAAATAATATCACAGCAGGTTGAGTGCAGATAGGGAAGATACCAGTCATGTCTGGGGCTCCCTCGGGCAGGTCGGCCAAGTTGGTGTAGTTGAGCCGTCCTTGGCGAACTTGCACACGCTGCTGCTGCTGCTTGCCCTTGCCTTGCTGATTTCCCGGGCGTTGGTTTTGCTGCTTGTTCTGCGGGCAATCCTTGATAAAATGGTCCTTGCTCCCACATTTGAAGCACTGATAGCCGGCTCCAGGGCGAGCTGGCTGCTGTGCATTTTGCCTTGGTGCTTGCTGCTGCTGCGGCGGTGGAGGGAAACGAGGCGCGTTAGGCTGTGGCGGCCTAGCAACCCATCCACCTCCCTGAGGTGCCCTGGACTGTCCCTGCGGTGCAGCCGGGGGAACCAAGCGGAACCTCTGTGGCTGCGCGCTTGACGGTCCAGCGGGAGTCTTCCTCTTCTTCTCCGCCTTGTGCACCACATTGGCGTCTTCCTGGGTGATGGCAAGGTTCACGAGATCGCCGTACGTGGCAGCACGGGTGGTGGCCAACTGTGCCTTCAACTTGGTGTTAAGGCCACGTCGGAACCTCTCTAGCTTCTTCTCGTCGGAGTCAACGTGATGACCCGCGTAGGGGCACAGACCATTGAAGGCCTGGGCGTACTGAAGCACTGTACGGGTACCCTGGGTCAGCGCCAAAAACTCATTCAACTTCCGCTCTACTAGACCGGCCGGAATGTGATGAGCTTTGAAGGCAGCTTTGAACTCATCCCACTCAACTACATGACCCTCCTGCTGCAGGGCCAGGTAGTTCTCCCACCAAAGGAGAGCTGGGCCGCGGAGCTGTTGCGCCGCGAACACGACCTTGCGGTTGGAGGTGCAAGGCGTTGCCAAAATGGTGAACTTGGACTCGATGGCTCGAATCCAGGTGTCGGCCTCCAAGGGCTCATCAGCTCGAGAGAAAATCGGCGGGTGCGTTGCCAGAAAATCTTCGTATCTGGCCACCTGAGGCTGAGGGGCCCGTTGACCTCCCTGCTGAAGCATCTGCTGCTGCATCATCTGCTGCTGATGCTGCAGGTTCCGGAGAATCTCCGTTTGCGTGGCATAAAGCTGCTGCCACGTAGGAGGTTGCTGCGGTGGAGGAGGTGGCGGTGGCTGTTGCTGCCCCTCTGGCCCCTGCTGGTTAGCGTTGGAGCCACTAGCGTCGTAACCGCTGCGGGTGATTGCCATCTGCAGTAGGTACTTGTATTAGCCACATTCCATAAGCTTGCATAATGAATGACAAGATAGAACGTGACAATATATTAAAGTGTACTGCGCAGAATGGCAAGTCAGCACGCAGTTCGGAAGAAAAATCATATCTCCCGACAGGAAACAAGTCAAATGCTCCAATTCAGTCAGTAGCTCGAAAATTTCATGCTCTACAACTTTCATGTTGGGCTCAGAATCAAATTCGGACTGGAACTAAGCCGAAAAATTCAATCTTTAGCTCTCTGCATTTGCTGTTTTTTCAGCAGGCCGAGCTATAGTGTTTTGGTTGCCATTTTTATTTCGCTTAACCAATGGGGTTGCAATTTGGTGATCGTTTTGTTTGACAAATTCCAAACAACTTTGTAGTTCACATCACAGCCCAGAAATGAAAGGAAAACCCATCAATAATTAAAACAAGGTCAGCCGCAGAATGTTTTCAACACAGCTGTAACAACATCATCAAGTTTCGCAACACAATCACACCATTCATTTTTACATGCCACAAAAGATAACAAGGGGAGCTCAACTCCATCTAGCCTATTATAACATGAAGCCAAAATCTAGGCCTAGCGGAGGAGTAAACTTGCTACTACCACTCTAAAAGTCATCAAGGTTGTTAGCGGTAGCCTCGCTGCCCATAGGAGAAGGTGGAGCTGGAAGGGGCGGCATGTCATCCTCGGTGTCCATGTCGGAATCGGGGGCCTCTCCTTCACCATTCCCTCCTTCTTGCTCAAGAAGGTGCTGAGCGTCATGGGCGGCAAGCATAGCATTTGCATGCTCCAAGGTACCATGTACCTCCTCAAGCTCATCTCTAGTTTGTGCTAACTCATTCTGGGTGTTGTTGTGTGCAATCTGCAGGTCGTTGAGTTGCCTCTCCAGGTCAGCAATCATGGCATCTCTAGTAGTCACCTCTATGGACAAGGAGGTCCTCTCCACCCCTATGTCACGGGCGCGAGCGGACATGTCCATAGCAATGTTGAGCATCTCGCTCTGCGACCGTCCAAGAAGTGCCTGCAAACGGTGATACGCCCGTATCCACCTCATCATCAAAGCGGCTGCTGCGACGGGGTTCTCCGCCATCCTCAAAGGAGAGCTAAGGTAGCGCCTCATCCAGTGGGGATCATCCGGCTGAGTTGGTGGAAACAGCCCAAGCAACTGGTGCTCTACCAAGCTCTGGTTCTGAGCACAAAAAGAACTGATGCCATTCAAGGCAGCTAGCTCACAAGTCGTCTCCATGTGGTGTCCATGAACTTCCACCGTCCAGGTGGGGGAACTAGGACACGGCGGTTGACGGTATACCACCAAACGCACACGGGAACGAGTCACACCACGGTCTCGGATGAGGATTCTCTCATATTGTGGCGGTGTAGGGTAGCCAAGTGCCTGTAGAACCGACCACAAGATGCTAGGGAAGCCTTCCCATCCCAAGCAATCAGAGAAAGACACGTCGTTAGGGTAGCTAGCCAGGTCAGCGAGGGCGTCCATCTGAACCAAAAGGAAAAAGGGGCAAGGGTGAGAACCGGTTAGTGCCAAAGAGCAAAAACAGATTCTGTGCAGGGTGGTAAAAATTACACATCTCGAAATCTACAAGCTCAAAAATTCCCAAATTTGGCTAGGACATTGTTTAAAAAATTCCTAACAAGTTTCCTGTGGAAGGTTTGAGCAAAAACTGTCGTTAAGATGGTGTAAAAATTCAATTTTTATCTCACTGTCCCCAGAAATTTCCAGCAGACAGGGGGGTTACCATTTTTAGCATAACTCCAATTTTACTGAACCATTTTCGTTGAAATTTCTCCAGCATTTACTTCATAATATTTATGACAACTTTCGTGTTGAACACTTTTTCGTTTGACAACGTTTTCAGTTTCGAATTAAGGGTGCAAACAGATTGTTCTCAGCAGGATTTTCGGGTTGTGATTTCAATTTCTTTGACGGCGGTTCAATTTGGTCATGTGTTAAAAGTCGACATTAATTCAGCGAGATGCAATGCATGAGCGGCCTATTCGTTCTCGCCAACACACATGCCAATAACTTTTGGCTTACGAAGTTAGTGCCGGTGGCTAGGCAATATCCGTCTCTCCCTATATTAACTAGCCGAACTTTTCTAACCGTTCATCTTACGGAATCGTGGTTAGTGTACCTGCAGAAAATTCCATTCCAGAGCATGTATAATCAACCTTTCGTGCCAGCACTCACGAAAGCGTCTCCATTCATTACCACCCACTATAGAGGTGGCACCCGAACGTTTAACATTGAACGGGCAATGTTCATATGTCACCGAGGCAACATATTGACAGTTTCATACGCTATTGAAATAGCGTATTGACTTTGTGCCGCCATCATATTTGCATATGACGCCGTGGTACGCTACAGCAATCGCCGTACCTTGCGCCCACCATCCTATTCTAGTTTCATACGCCATCACAGCGTATTGACTATGTGCCGCCACTATATTTTCATATAGTGCCGTGGTACGTTACAGCAATCGCCGTACCTTGCGCCCACCATTGCGAAATGTAAATGACAGAATGAAATGTGCTGGAAGTCAGTATAATATACTATTTGCCACCTATCATATCGTGATCCCTTAACCCACATAGGCTTCACGTTCTAGGTAACATCCTTAGCGATTATCATAGGACCTTCTTCCGCAAAACGCGTCGGACGCACGAGTTGGCAAGTTTTATTCAAAAGTCGTTTATTAAAGGTTTGTTGCTCTCTCCGGGCTGTTGCTTCGGCTCTGATACCAGCTGTGGCGGTTCCACTCCGAAATTATTCCAAGTTAAGTACCTCGGGACCACCAATCAAGTAGTCAGGCACTTAATCCGGAATAAGCTGGAGCGCCGTCGGATTAAACCCGATTAACCACGTTCTTTTCTCGATCGAAACAACAGCACGCCCACACGAAGGTGAGTTCCAGAGATTACAACAATCCACAAATTAACTTACACACATAGGTGTCACAAGTTATTACAAACCGAGATCAAATTGAAAATCAGAGTACAAGTCTTGCAGCGGAATAAAAGTTCATAACAACTGAATTTAGATGTCCATTGCAGCGGAAGTAAAACAATCTAACGACGATACAAGTAACTCCGTGCTGAAGCCTGCCACGAAGCTACTCCTCCCGATCCTCGCCAGAGGACGGAACCCATTCGATGTGCCAGCCAGGTGGAACCTGGACAGGCCAAGTCATAGCATCCACATCCAAAAGGATACCTGTAAAATAATGCCACAAGCAAGGCTGAGTATACTAATACTCAGCAAGGCTTACCCGTCGGGTGAAATCTACATCACCGACATCTAGACAATGAGAGGCTTTTGGCTGGTGGGTTTGTTTGCCAAAAAGCAACTAAAGTAGATCCTTGCTTTCAAGTTTTAGCTTCATATTCTAGTAAATTTAACCATTCTAAATTAGCATCCTCTCTAAGCATACAAGTGGTGCAATACAAGTTATTCATAGAACAAGTTCATGATCTCATAATTCCACTTATTACTCGATGTAGCAAGGCGGTCAAGCAGTCTCATTAACCGCGAGAAGCGGACAGTTCGAACCGAATTTGTGCTACCTGGCCAGGGAAAACCCAACACACACGGATACTCTGCCTGCTATAAAAGGTACAAGCATTTCCCAACCTTTCCCATCAATCCACAATTCGGAACCGGGTCCATTTCCTTAGGATAAAGGTTTACTGCTTCACTCACAGCATCACGCATATATCCACAAGTGTACGGCAGGGGAAACAAGTTTCCAAGGAGAGATGGCTATCGGCCCTAGCTGCTTCAATCTGGTACCGGGCTTACCGGCTCCCATATACCGGTATGCATGTGGTACGTTCAAAAACTTGACACACTCTACCACACATTTCGACCTTAACCAATTATCATACACGGACGGGAGATCTACATCTATCATCCCGCCCGTCAATCCTTATGATTCCAACATAAGTAAAGACAAGCAATGCCTATGTCTCGCGAGTGACAGGAAATCACTCGACTTGTAACGGACCTATAGCAATGCACTATCGATCCCTTTCAAACTAGTATTGCAAGTCATGGGTACTAGGAAATGTGCAGCTAAGGTATTCAATCAACTCCTTGAACGTAAATGCACAAACATAGAGAATTCAAAGTGCATATTTTGGTAAAGGTTAGGTCATGCTCCGGGGCTTGCCTTCTTGCTCGGACTGAGAGTTAGCCTCCGGGTTGGTCACTTCTTCGCTGGCACCGTGCTCCGGGACTTGCTCCTCGTCTGCGGGAATGAGGGTGTAGTTGCCGTCCGGGATGGCGCCGTCTACATGAGATGCATATTTTAAGGCGGCTGCCTATAGATGCTAAGACTAAGGCCTTGAAGGCCATATTCACCTAGACATGCTTAAGCATTTCTATTTTCCTCACAAAACAAGGTGTAGGTGTATGGTAAAAGTTTTATTTGAATGCGATGGTGATTGTGTACATATATAAAAGAATTATATTTATTTCTTCACAAAGTTGGGTGCTGTTCTGGAATTTCAGGTTCTACCCATTTTATTTCAACTAATTAACCCAAAAGGTTTATTCTTTTATATAAATCAATTTCCAACTAGATTCCTTCTCATTTTTGTTTCTCCATTTCTGTTCATCATTTTTAGCTATAAACTTTATGACAGCTACTGGAGTATAAGAGCTAAGCTCACTCCAAAATTTAGCTAATTTCGAGCTACACATAATTTATTAAAAATCTAACAAGTTGCTGCCAGCAGAAATGAATTTAATTCATATAAAATTGAAAATTCAACCATTTCAGGAGATCTCCCTACCAAAGTTAAGCATAAGTATGAGGAGGGCTCTGGCCAAGTGGTGGCTCAAAATAACCCTTGGGTGATCCTCAATGATTTTCTAACCAAAAACACATATTTAATTATTTGCCATCCTAAACAGAGCAAAAATTCAGTTTTTCATTTTTAACATGTGTTCTAACAAGTTTTAAGCTCTCAGGAGCAAAATGGTGATTTTTCACTATACAAATTATTTTTAATGATTTCTGCACTGCAAAAAGACAGAAAACCTATTTTAATTCATAACAGGAGCTAAACATCATATTTTTGGGTCTTCTTTGGACACAAGCTGTCCAAAGCCACTATACACAACATATCCAAAGCTCAACCCTAGCGCAGCTCTGGATTTGAAATGGTGCATAACTTTAGATTTTCCTTGTTTGAATTTTAATTCAAAAACAGTTCGTCAAAAGTACAAACATGTCTAATAGAGATTGTAATTTAGACTCTCACGAATCCAGGGAGTATTTTTGTGCATTTTTCCGATTTTTGTACGATTTTTAATCGATTTTACAAGTTTCGGAAAAAAAATCAAACCTAGACTTAAGAATCTGTTTACGCAGAGAACCCTAGATCTTTCAAAACTTCGCGAACGAGTCCCTGGACTTTTGCGCAGAGACCCCTAAACAAAGGTAGACGATGAACTTGGGTCCCTGGGACCTCGCCGGAGTTGCGCCGGCCAAACGGCGGCGAACTAGGCTCGGGGAAGTGGGGGAAAAGCTTCCTGGGCTCACCACGAGTCGTTTGGGGACGGTTGGGAGGCCGGGGATGGTCGGAGTTTCGCCGGCGACGAGGTGGTGGCGGCGCGGCCGCCGCGGCTTCTACGCCGGTGAGCTCGGGGTCGTTCGCCGAGGTTCGAGGGGTCCTAGAGCACCAGTGGAGCTCGAGGAAGCCAATGGCGTGCTCGGTTGACCTCGGGGACGGCTCGGAGTAGGGTCTCGACGTGCGGGTGCTCCGGCGGCCGAAAATCGCGATTTGGGGGAATTCACGAATTCTCGCCGGAGAAGGGTCAATGTCTTGGGGAAAGTTGGGTGTTTTGGAGCTGGTGGAGTGGACTAGCTCCGTGCGGGATGGATTTGGGAATGGTGGAGCGTGGACGAGGAATTTCGCGAAGAGCTTGGGTTCGGCTTGCGCGTCGCGAGGAGGAAGAAGACCGAGCGAGCGCGGGGAAGTGGAAATGGCCAAGTGAGCGAGTGAGAGGAGGGGTGTGAGTGCGCGGTGGAGTGATTGAGCACGCAAGGGAGGCACTGTGCGGCCTCGGGAGCGTGCGAGCGCGTGGGTGGCTGTCGCGGTCGCCATTGATGGCGCGCGAGCTCGAACAGAGCGCACACGCGCGGTTGGGCGTCAAAGATCATCACGTGAAGAAGTGGAGATCCTCAACAGAGGCTTTGGCGCGGCGCGAATGGACGCTACCGCCTGCAGTGCGCTCGGCGCGGCGCGAGCGCGCGTGCGGCCACGGCGGCGCGCGACCGTATGATGGCGCTCCGCGGCGCGAGGCGAGGCGACAGCGGCGAAGTGATGGCTCGGGAGTGGCCGGACAAGAGCTAGGCGACAAGCGCCAGCGTCCGCCGCGGCTTGGCCAGCTCAGCGCCGCCTGCGCCGCTCGCCGGCCACGTGGCGGCCGAGCTCCGGCCAGCGCAGCGCGCGCCAGGGGCACTGTAGCATGCCCGTGGAGCTCCGATTTCCAAATTCGAATTTTCTCCAAAAATTCGAACTGAACTTCGAAACGGGTAAAATTAAAAGTTGGGGTCAGAGGTGTGGGACACAACTTTCGAGCTTGGACCAGGCACTTCGACCAGGCGCTACGGCGCTTCGAGCTTGAACGCAAGCTCGAGCTTGCCGAGCCTCGAATGGTCGGAAACGCCACTCGAGGGTGAGTGCCCCCCCCTCGAGCTTGGCTGCGAAGCCTCGAGCGTGACGGAACGTCGCTCGAGGGTAAGTGCTCGAGCTTGGCTGCGGAGCCTCGAGCGTGCCGGAACGTCGCTCGAGGGTGAGTCCTCGAGCTTGGCTGCGGAACGTCGAGCGTGACGGAACGTCGCTCGAGGGTGAGTCCTCGAGCTTGGCTGCGGAACGTCGAGCGTGACGGAACGTCGCTCGAGGGTAAGTGCCCCCTCGAGCTTGGCTGCGGAGCCTCGAGCGTGACGGAACGTCGCTCGAGGGTAAGTCCTATCGTGCGGCCTCGATCGTCACGGAAACTACTGGCTAGGCTCGATCGTGACGGACATAGCTCGATCGTCACGGACATGGCTCGATCGTCACGGACATAGCTCGATCGGGACGGATATACGGCTAAGCTCGATCGTGACGGACATCCGGGCTAAGCTCGATCGTGACGGATATACGGGCTAAGCTCGATCGTGACGGACATCCCCGCTCGAGGGTCATCGAGCGGAACGAACGCCGTGGCGAGGTTGTCGCGAAGGGCTGTAGGTGATGACAACTACTCCTTTGGTCCGAGATTTTTAAGTTCAGCACCCAAGTCTTGAGATTTCAGTTGGGTGTCCAAACAACCCTTGTTTTTGAATTATAATTGAATTTTTGACGAATTTTTGAATTTCAACCCAATTCCCTGTTGCATTGATTTTAATTGCACTTTTTAATTCTTTTGACATCAGAGATGTCACACACGGTTTCACGAAGGTTCTCGATCACAACCAGGTTCTTGTCAAAGTTCTTTTGCAAAGCCTTATATTTTCTATCAGTAGTGTCCCAAGTGTCCCCGAGCTTAGTCAAATCTTTGTGAAGTCTGTCGTTAACTTCCCGAAGCCTCTCGTTCTCCCCCTCCAAGAAACGAAGCCGATCAGCAGCAGTCTTAAACTTCGACGCACAAACTGCGTTGATCAGCTTAACCTAAGGAAGCAAATCGAAAACAAAAACGTAAGACAAATATAAAGAAAGGAAGAGACGAGAATAAAGTAGTAAGAAGCAAGCACGAACCTTGTGCGCTGTGGAGACGCTCAAGCGAGATAGCTCTTCAAAATTAAGGTTTTCCAATGATGCTTTAAAACCTATAAAAACGAAGACAAAATATAAGAATCAAAAACGAAACTAAACATGAAGTGGTGCCAGAATTTTTTCTTTCTCACCTCGCATCTCATCAGTATCTTCACCAAGTTCAACAAAAAGAAGAAGTAGCCAAGTTTTGAGGGTGCTTCGTAGATGTTTCTTCAGGGATCTTTTTACCCTTGACATCCACAACCTCGACCTAAAAATATCAAGCAAAGTAAGCAAAAACAATAAAAGAAATTTAGTGATCAAGTACAGTACAACTAAAGTTACTGACCTCGTGTTCGACTTCGGCTACTTTATCTTCTTCAATGTTCACGCCCTCGACGGCTGGTTCTGTGGAATACAAGCCAAAGTTATGCTCCAAGAGCTCAAGAAAGTTCGGATCGAATTCTCTTGGAGATTTCGAAACAACGCTTGACATCGAGCCTGCGAGGCTCATTCTAGCACCGGGGCATTTCATGAAAGGAACAAACAAACCTTCTCCCGAAGCAGCAGAAGTACCTGCCAACTCCTTCATGAATCCCGATGTGCCGAGGTCATCGCCAACAATACCAGCAATTCCTAGGAGTCCACAAGCCGCTTCAATAGCTTCTTTCTCCTTTTCAGCTTCAGCTTTGGCTTCAGGACTGTCCAGCAGCGACAAATCCACCTTTCGAGTCAGTCGAGGTTTCTTGTTAGGCGCAGAGGTAGACTGTTGCACACCAACAGTTTTTCTCTTTTGAGCCTCGAGCAGCTTTGTCTTCGTCTGGGGAACTTCTTGACTCGAAGATACTAGCACTTTTGACGAAGTCTTTTTATATCTTCGTGTGACTCCAGCTTGCTCGGATCCAATATTACCAACAGGCTTCATGCGTTTCTGAGGCTTGGAGGGTTTTACTCTATCCCCGTATTTGTCGCCCATCTCTAACCATGGCCGATTCAAGCGGCTGGGTTTCTCGAAGAGGTCAATCATTGCCTTCTTCTCCTTTTCAGTAAGAGGGCCTATTAAAGACTTGGCGGCCCATTCGACGCTAGAGATCAGATCATCTTCGGACACATCCGCAGGCTTCGTAAGGCCGAAGATAGCAAAAGTAGTAGGCAATTCGAATCCAGGTATTTGCCTCTCCTCAACTCTGAAGGGTTTCCAATCATTTCCTAAAGGCCAGATCTCGGCAGCCAGAAACTCCTCAACTACATCACGGCCTGTCAATCGCCGAGTGGCATGGATAAAGCAACGACTGTTCTTCTTAAAAGATTCAGATTTCTTATCGAAGTCAATTACAGTAGACACTTCGACATTTCCAAGGGGGCCAGCAAAAGGATAGCTAATATCGCTGGAATCCGAAGAGGCGAAGCCAACTTTAACATAAAACCATGACTTCGGCCAGTTCACATCCCAACGGTTCCGTTGAGCGTAGGTGAAGTCAACTTTTGTAATCTTCAAGGCGGCACTTCGTCGACGCGAAGTAAAAGTTGCAACTCCAAACTGTCCAACATGCTCATCTCCGCCTTCTTCCAAAAAGACTGACCTCTTTTGAAGATGAAGCTCGTTGAAACGGCCGAAAGTGTCGAGGTCAATTTCACCACCGAATGTTTTAACACCCCAGAAAAACTTTGATAGCTGAACGAAGGAATTGGGTGTCAACTGATGAAGCTTGACGTTCAAACGATCCAGGATCTGGGGCAGCATTGGATCGCAAGGAAAACGGAGACCCGCAGTAAAGAATTCGGAAAAAACAACAGCCTCTCCGAATTGGGGATCAGGAGTAGTCTCGCATCCAGGAGCACGGCCAACACCTTCAGGAAAGAATCCATTCTGTTCATAAGATGAAATCATGGCAGCGGTAACAGAGGATCGACCGAAATGAAGGGTTTTTGGAGCTGATTCCCCAACGAGCTCATTGACATTGGCCTCGACCCCCTCCAAATCTTCGCTTCCCGGGTTAGAGGCTACAGGACTATCCTCTCTCTCCGCATCAGGGGTCGGAATCGCAGCAGACTTGACGTGAGCCATTTCCGAAACTAATAACGAAAAGCAATTAAAAACATAACAAAACAAGAAACGAGGACAAAGATTTTTCAAAACTAACCTCTTTTTAATCACGAAGCACTTCAAGAATCTCAACAGGCAGCAACAATTAGATCAAAGCGAAGACAGAAGCACGAGGTCAGAAATGAGAGCTAAAGCAAAGCGAAGACAGCAGCACGAGGTCAGAGATGAAAGCGAAGGTAATTTTTAGGGGGGGTAACCTCTACTATTTATAGGCGCGGTAATTTCCGAAGTTTGCGCCGTGAATGGGCGCCAAAGTAACCGCCAAATTAATCCAAGGGGACGCCTTTTGGGTTTCGTCCTAGGAGTTCGAGGGATGAATAGTAATGAACTCGAATCCAAGGACGAAGGGGCTACTGTTGGGGAGACGCCCCTTGGAATCGTATTTTCTATTTTTGCAGGCGAGACTGAAGAGGTTAGAACGAAGAAGACAAGTGTGAAGCTAATTCGAAGAGGTTAAAGTCGCAGGCGAGACTAGAGAGGTCAAGACGAAGATGACGAGCGCGAAGCTAATTCGAAGAGGTTAAAGCCTCGAGCAGGACCGAAGAAGTCAAGGCAAAGAAGACAATAGTACGAGGCTGGTCACGAGATAGGGAGATGCCAGAACGAATCTATCTCCTGTTACGAGGTTGAGATGAAGATTGGCGGGAAGCAACGGTCATCTGAAAGCTAGGATAGATATAGGATTTCTGGCGGGAAGTAACGGCCTTGTAAACATGTGAGGTTGACCCCTATAAATAGCGGGTCAACAGTAACTGTAGAGGACGATTTTTGAAGGAACGAAAAAGAAGTCAACTATAACTTTCTCACTGTTTGTAATACTAGAAAAACCGTGTTACAACAATGTAGTTGCGGATGCACTAAGCCGCAAGGCTCATTGTCATTGTCTTTCCGTGGAGTCCTACGCTGACACCTTGTGCCATGAAATGGCAAAGCTCAACTTAGAGATTGTTCCACACGGGTACTTCAACCACATTTCAGTTGAACCAACCTTGCACGATCAAATTGTTGTAGCCCAATTAAATGACGCGAAGATTAAAATCCTTAAAAGGAAATTGTCAAAGGAGAAGGTGAAAGAAAAGTACAAGTGTTTCCGGTTAGATGGGCAGGGAGTGATGTGGTTTGGACATCGCCTCGTGGTGCCCAAAAACACGGAACTCCGGAGGAAGATTATGGATGAAGCCCATCTCTCCAAATTTTCCATCCATCCCGGTAGCACCAAAATGTACCAAGACTTGAAACAGAATTTTTGGTGGACTAGGATGAAGCGAGAAATTGCCACGTATGTGTCGGAATGTGACACGTGCCAGCGGGTTAAGGCTAGCCACTTGAAGGTAGCAGGCACGCTTCAACCTCTACCTATTCCCTCATGGAAGTGGGAAGATATAAGCATGGACTTCATTGTTGGACTTCCCAGAACCCCTCAGGGGTATGACTCCATTTGGGTAATTGTGGACCGCCTTACCAAGACCGCACATTTTATTCCGGTCAATACCATTCATACCGCTAAGAAGTACGCTGAGATTTATTTGGAACGGATCGTTTGTCTACATGGGGTATTTCAGATCGTGGTGCTCAGTTCGTAGCACGCTTTTGGGAACAATTGCAATTATCCCTAGGCACAAAACTGATCCGTAGTTCAGCATATCACCCTCAGACCGATGGGCAGACGGAAAGGGTAAATCAAATACTTGAGGATATGCTTCGAGCTTGTGTTATCCATTATGGAAAGAATTGGGAGAAATGTTTATCTCTGGCTGAATTCTCCTATAATAACAGCTACCAGGCGAGTCTTAAAATGGCACCTTTCGAAGCCTTATATGGTAGAAGATGTCGGACCCCGTTGTGTTGGTCCCAGGCAGGCGAGAGGTATACCTATGGCCCTGACCTTGTAAAGGAAGCAGAAGAAAAGGTTAGGATCGTTCGTGAAAATTTGAGAACCGCAGTCACGGCAAAAGAGTTACTTTGATCAACGGCGGAAGCCACTTCAGTTTGAAGTTGGTGATCACGTGTATCTCAAGGTCTCCCCGACCAAGGGTGTGCAAAGATTTGGGTTAAAAGGAAAGCTTGCACCTCGTTACATCGGCCCATATGAAATTACTCAACAATGTGGACCGGTAGCATATCGAGTGAAGCTTCCCAAGAAGCTCTCAGCCGTACACGATGTATTCCATGTTTCCCAACTCAAGAGGTGTCTTCGTGTTCCGACCGAAGTTGATGAACCGGAAGAACTCTCGGTTGAACCGGATCTCTCTTATGATGAGCATCCCGTTAAAATCCTCGACGAGAAAGAGAGACAAACACGAAGGAAGGGAGTTAAAATGTACAAAATTCAGTGGAGCCATCACTCCGAAGATGAAGCCACGTGGGAAACCGAAGACTATCTTAAGAAGAATTACCCCGACATTCTTTCGTAAGCCAAGGTACTTTCCCCACTTTGTTCCTAAGTTTAATTGAATCTCGGGACGAGATTCCTTTTAAGGGGGGTAGGCTGTGACATCTCTGATGTAAAAGTATTAAAAGTACACTTAAAACAAGTACAAAAGGGAATTATGGGTCGGAATTCGAAAATCCATCAAAAATTCAAAATTGAAATTCAAAAACAAGGGTTGTTGACACCCAACTGAAATCTCAAAATTTTTGTACTAAACTTGAAAATCTCCAAAAATAAAAGTTGTTTGTAATCACAAATAAGGCCTAGTCACTGTTTAAAACTTTTGAAAATTTTGCAGTTTAGTCCCTCAAAAACTCGAAATACATTTCTGGGCACCTTTTTGAAATTGGGTTGTTTGAGCTCGAAAAATTTGAAATTTCAGGTTCACCCCAAAAAGAAAGTTGTGTCCCACCTCTCAAACTCCAACTTTTATTTTCACACTTTTGGAGAAAATTCAAATGGGGCACAGGAGCTCCACGGGCGCCAACAGTGGCCCTGGCGCGCCCCTGCTCCGGCCGGGCGTCGGCCGCCACGTGGCCGGCGAGCGGCGGAGGCCGCGCCGAGCTGGCCGAGCCGCGGCGTCGGGTGGCCGTTGTCCTCACGCGCTTGTCCGACTCCTTCCCGCACTGTCACATCGCCGTCGACGCGCTGTCTTGCCTCGCGCCGCGCGAACGCCATCATGGCGGGCGGAGCGCCGCCGTGGCCGTCGCCGCGCTCGCGTGCAGAGACCCCCTTTGCGCTAGATTCCCTCCGCTCCACGCCAAACGCACTGCAAAGGATCTTCCACTTCTCCACGCCACAATCCCCGACCCCCAGTCCCGTGCGCGCGCTGTGGCGGACCACTCCGAAATTATTCCAAGTTAAGTACCTTGGGACCACTAATCACGTAGTCAGGCACTTAATCCGGAATAAGCTGGAGCGCCGTCGGATTAAACCCGATTAAACCACGTACTTTTCTCGATCGAAACAACAGCACGCCCACACGAAGGTGAGTTCCAGAGATTACAACATTCCACAAATTAACTTACACAAATAGGTATCACAAGTTATTACAAACCAAGTTTGAAATGAAATCAGAGTATCAAAGTCTTGCAGCGGAAATAAAATAGTTCATTGCAGCGGAAGAAAATAATCTAACGACGATACAAATAACTCCGTGCTGAAGCCTGCCACGAAGCTACTCCTCCCGATCCTCGGCAGAGGACGGAACCCATTCGATGTGCCAGCCAGGTGGAACCTGGGCAGGCCAAGACAAAGCATCGACATCCAACGGTGTACCTGTAAATCAATGCCACAAGCAAGGCTGAGTATACTAATACTCAGCAAGGCTTACCCGTCGGGTGAAATCTATATCACCGACATCTAGACAATGAGAGGCTTTTGGCTGGTGGGTTTGTTTGCCAAAAAGCAACTAAAGGTAGATCCTTGCTTTCAAGTTTTAGCATCATATTCTAGTACATTTAACCATTCTAGATTAGCATCCTCTCTAAGCATACAAGTGGTGCAATACAATTTAATTCATAGAACAAGTTTATAAATCTCAAAGTTTCACTTGTTACTCAATGTAGCCAGGCGGTCAAGCAGTCTCATTAACCGCGAGAAGCGGACAGTTCGAACCGAATTTTGCTACCTGGCCAGGGGAAACCCAACACACACGGATACTCTGCTTGCTATAAAAGGTACAAGCATTTCCCAACCTTTCCCATCGATCCACAATTCGGAACCGGGTCCATTTCCTTAGGATAAAGGTTTACTGCTTCACTCACAGTCTCACGCATATATCCACAAGTGTACGGCAGGGGAAAACAAAGTTTCCAAGGAGAGATGGCTATCGGCCCTAGCTGCTTCAATCTGGTACCGGGCTTACCGATCCCCATACATCGGCATGCATGTGGTACGTTCAAAAACTTGACAGCTCTTTCCACACATTTCGACCTTAATCAATTATCATACACGGACGGGAGATCTACATCTATCATCCCGCCCGTCAATCCTTATGATTCCAACATAAGTAAAGACAAGCAATTCCTATGTCTCGCGAGTGACAGGAAATCACTCGACTTGTAACGGACCTAAAGCAATGCCCTATCGATCCTTTCATACTAGTATTGCAAGTCATAGGTACTGGGAAATATGCAGCTAAGGTATTCAATCAACTCCTTGAACGTAAATGCACAAACATAGAGAATTCAAAGTGCATAATTTGGTAAAGTTAGGTTATGCTCCGGGGCTTGCCTTCTTGCTCGGACTGGGGGTTAGCCTCCGGGTTGGTCGATCCTGCACCGGCACCTTCCTCCGGGACTCCTTCCTCGTCTGCGGGAATGAGGTGGTAGTTGCCGTCCGGGATGGCGCCTTCTACATGAGGTGCATAACTTAGGGTGGCTGTTCTGGAATTTCAGATTCCATTTATTTTATTCTAACTAACTACAAAAAGGTTTATTCTTTTATATAAATCGATTTCCATCTAGATTACTTCGCATTTTTGTTTCTCCTTTTCTGCTCATCATTTTTATCTATAAACTTTATGACAACTACTGGAGTATAAGAGCTAAGCTCACTCCAAAATTTAGCTAAATCGGAGCTACAGATAATTTATTAAAATTAATTCAATCTGCTGCCTGCAGAAATGAAATAAATTCATATAAAATTGGAAATACATCCAATTCAGGAAATCTTCCTACCAAAGCTAGTCATAAGTACAAGGAGGGCTCTGGCCAAGTGGTGGCTCAAAATAACCCTTGGGTAGTCCTCAATAAATTCCTATCCAAAAACACATATTTATTTATTTGCTAGCCTAAACAGAGCAAAAATTAAGTTTTTCATTTTTCACAGGTGTGCTAACAAGTTTTTAGTCCTCTGGAGCAAAATGGTGATTTTTCACTGCACAGATTATTTTTAAAGATTTCTGCACTGCAAAAAGACAGAAAACACATTTTAATTTATAACTGGAGCTACAGTTCATATTTTT
The DNA here is from genome assembly GCA_015342445.1 of Digitaria exilis. Classification (NCBI taxonomy): domain Eukaryota; kingdom Viridiplantae; phylum Streptophyta; class Magnoliopsida; order Poales; family Poaceae; genus Digitaria; species Digitaria exilis. Next base: position 96,169 of record JACEFO010001703.1, on the reverse strand, counting down.
AGGTCCCCTTTGGACACAAGCTGTCCAAAGTCACTATACACAACATATCCAAAGCTCAACCCTAGCGGAGCTCTGGATTTGAAATGGTGCACTACTTTCCATTTTCATAGTTTGAATTTTAGCTCAAAAACAGTTCATCAAAAGTATAAACATGTCTAATAGAGATTGTAGTTTAGACTCTCACGAATCCAGAGAGTATTTTTGTGCATTTTTCTGATTTTTGTACGATTTTTAATGGATTTTACAAGATTCGGGAAAAACAAATCTAGTTTTAAGAATCTATTTTCGCAGGGAACCCTAGAACTTTCAACACTTCGTGAACGAGTCCCTGAACTTTTGCACAGAGACCCCTAGACAAACGAAGACGATGAAGAAAGGCCCTCGGCTCTCGCCGGAGTTGCGCCGGCCAAACGGCGGCGAACTAGGCTCGGGGAAGTGGGGGAAAAGCTTCCTGGGCTCACCACGAGTCATTTGGGGACGGTTTGGAGGCCGGGGATGGTCGGAGTTTCGCCGGCGACGAGGTGGTGGCGGCGCGGCCGCCGCGGCTTCTACGCCGGTGAGCTCGGGGTCGTTCGCCGAGGTTCGAGGGGTCCTAGAGCACCAGTGGAGCTCGAGGAAGCCAATGGCGTGCTCGGTTGACCTCGGGGACGGCTCGGAGTAGGGGCTCGACGTGCGGGTGCTCCGGCGGCCGAAAATCGCGATTTGGGGGAATTCACGAATTCTCGCCGGAGAAGGGACAATAGCTTGGGGAAAATGGGGGAAAATGGAGCTAGGGTAGAGGTCTAGCTTTGTGCGGGACGAACTTGGGAATGGTGGAGTGTGGAGGGTGAATTTCTCGGAGAAGCTCGGCTCGGTTCGCGCGGCGCGAGGAAGAAGAAGACCGAGCGAGCGCGGGGAAGTGGAAATGGCCAAGTGAGCGAGTGAGAGGAGGGGTGTGAGTGCGCGGTGGAGTGATTGAGCACGCAAGGGAGGCACTGTGCGGCCTCGGGAGCGTGCGAGCGCGTGGGTGGCTGTCGCGGTCGCCATTGATGGCGCGGCGAACTCGAACAGAGCGCACACGCGCGGTTGGGCGTCAAAGATCATCGCATGATGAAGTGGAGATCCTCAGCAGAGGCTTTGGCGCGACGCGAATGGACTCTACCGCCTGCAGTGCGCTCCGCGCGGCGCGAGCGCGCGTGCGGCCACGGCGGCGCGCGACCGTATGATGGCGCTCCGCGGCGCGAGGCGAGGCGAGGCGACAGCGGCGAAGTGATGGCTCGGGAGTGGCCGGACAAGAGCTAGGCGACAAGCGCCAGCGTCCGCCGCGGCTTGGCCAGCTCAGCGCCGCCTGCACCGCTCGCCGGCCACGTGGCGGCCGAGCTCCGGCCAGCGCAGCGCGCGCCAGGGGCACTGTAGCATGCCCGTGGAGCTCCGATTTCCAAATTCGAATTTTCTCCAAAAATTCGAACTGAACTTCGAAACGGGTAAAATTAAAAGTTGGGGTCTGAGGTGTGGGACACAACTTTCGAGCTTGGACCAGGCACTTCGACCAGGCGCTACGGCGCTTCGAGCTTGAACCGCAAGCTCGAGCTTGCCGAGCCTCGAATGGTCGGAAACGCCACTCGAGGGTGAGTGCCCCCCTCGAGCTTGGCTGCGAAGCCTCGAGCGTGACGGAACGTCGCTCGAGGGTAAGTGCCCCCTCGAGCTTGGCTGCGGAGCCTCGAGCGTGACGGAACGTCGCTCGAGGGTAAGTGCCCCCTCGAGCTTGGCTGCGGAGCCTCGAGCGTGCCGGAACGTCGCTCGAGGGTGAGTCCTCGAGCTTGGCTGCGGAGCCTCAAGCGTGGCGGAACGTCGCTCGAGGGTAAGTGCCCCCTCGAGCTTGGCTGCGGAGCCTCGAGCGTGACGGAACGTCGCTCGAGGGTAAGTGCCCCCTCGAGCTTGGCTGCGGAGCCTCGAGCGTGCCGGAACGTCGCTCGAGGGTGAGTCCTCGAGCTTGGCTGCGGAGCCTCAAGCGTGCCGGAACGTCGGGGCCTCGAGGGTCCTATCGTGCGGCCTCGAATCGTGACGGAAACTACTGGCTAGGCTCGATCGTGACGGACATAGCTCGATCGTCACGGACATAGCTCGATCGTCACGGACATAGCTCGATCGTCATGGACAATACTGACTAGGCTCGATCGTCACGGACATAGCTCGATCGTGACGGACATCCCCGCTCGAGGGTTATCGAGCGGAACGAACGCCGTGGCGAGGTTGTTGCGAAGGGCTGTAGGTGATGACAACTACTCTTTTGGTCCGAGATTTTTAAGTTCAGCACCCAAGTCTTGAGATTTCAGTTGGGTGTCCAAACAACCCTTGTTTCTGAATTAAAAAAATTGAATTTTGGATGGATTTTTTTTTTGAATTTCAACCCATAATTCCCTGTTGCGTTGATTTAATTGCACTTTTTAAGTCTTTTGACATCAGAGATGTCACACGCGCTCTGCCCGAGCTCGCCGCGCCATCAATGGCCACCGCGACAGCCCACGCACGCGCACACACGCCTCCGAGGCACCTCGGTGCTCGCTAGCGCACCCAAACATCCCACTGAGCACCCTCATTCCTTCCCTCAGCCAGTGCCCAGTCCTTCTCCCTCTCCTCGCGCCTCGCTCCGTCGTCTTCCACCTCGCGCCGCACGGACCGAGCCGAGCTTCGAGAGGAAATTCGCCCTACACTCTCCACCATTCCCAAATTCATCGCGCACGAAGCTAGACCCCTCCACTAGCCCCCCATTCCCCCACTCCGAATGAGCTATCATCGCTTCTCCGGCGAGAAATCGAGATTTCCCCCAATCTCCATTTTTCGGCCGCCGGAGCACCCTCACGTCGAGACCCTACTCCGAGCCGTCCCCGAGGTCAACCGAGCACGCCAGCAGCTTCCCCGAGCTCCACTGGTGCTCTAGGACCCCTTCAACCTCGGAGAACGCCCCCGACCTCACCGGCGTAGAAGCCGCGGCGGCCGCGCCGCCACTGCATCGTCGCCGGCCATCTTCCGAGCTTCCCCCGGCCTCCCAACCGCCACCAATCGACTCGTGGTGAGCCACTGATGCTTTTCCCCCACTTCCCCGACCCTAGCTCGCCGTCGTTTGGCCGGCGTAACTCCGGCGACGACCCAAGGACCAAAGTTCATCGTCTTCATTTTTCTAGGGTCCTCTGCGCAAAAGTTAGGGGCTGGTTTGAAAGGTTTTGAAAGTTCTAGGGTCTCCGGCGTAAAAAGATTCTTAAACCTAGATCTAATTTTCCCGAATCTTGTAAAATCCGTTAAAAATCGTACAAAAATCCAAAAAATGCACAAAAATACTCCCTGGATTCGTGAGATTGTAAACACCAATCTCATTTAAGCATGTATATACTTTTGGTGAACCATTTTTGAATTAAAATTCAAACTGTAAAATTTGAAACTTGTGCACCATTTCAAATCCAGAGCTCCGCTAGGGTTGACCTTTGGATATGTTGTTTGTAGTGACTTTGTACAACTTGTGTCCAAAGGGGACCTAAAAATATGGACTGTAGCTTCAGTTATGAATTAAAATGTGTTTCCTGTCTTTTTGTGGTCCAGAAATTGTTAAAAATAATCCATGCAGTGAAAAATCACCATTTTTCTCCATAGGCCTAAAAACTTGTTAGCACATCTGTTAAAAATACAAAACTTAACTTTTGCTCTGTTTAGACTAGCAAATAAATAGATATGTGTTTTTGGATAGAAATTTATTGAGGACTGTCCAAGGGTTATTTTGAGCCACCACTTGGCCAGAGCCCTCCTTGCACTCATGAATAGCTTTGGTAGGAAAATTTCCTGATTTGGATGTAATTTCAATGTTATATGAATTTATTTCATTTCTGCAGGCAGCAGTTTGAATTATTTTTAATAAATTTTGTGTAGCTCTGATTTAGCTAAATTTTGGAGTGAGCTTAGCTCTTATACTCCAGTAGCTGTCATAAAGTTTATAGATAAAATGGATGAACAGAAAGTGAGAAACAAAAATGAGAAGGAATCTATGTGGAAATTGAGTTATATAAAAGAATAAACCTTTTTCTTAATTAGTTAGAATAAAATAAGGAGAATCTAAAATTCCAGAACAGCACCCTAATTTGCAAATAATAAATAGAAATTCTTTTATATATGTACACAATCACCATCAAAGATGAATAAAAATTTCCCACACCCCTACTCTATTTTGTGAAGGAAATAGTAGTACTTAAGCATGTCTAGGTGAATATGGCATTCAAGGCCTTAGTCTTGGAATCAATAGGCAGCCACAATAAGTTATGCATCTCATGTAGAAGGCGCTATTCCGGACGGCACCTACCATCTCATCCCCGCCGACGAAGAAGGAATCCCGGAGGGAGGTGCCGGCGAAGGATCGACCAACCCGGAGGCTAACTCCCAGCTAGAGCAAGAAGGCAAGCCCCGGAGCATAACCCAGCCTTTAAAGTTTATGCATCTATGAATTCCCTGTGCTTGTGCATTTACGTTTCAAGGAGTTGATTGAATACCTTAGCTGCACATTTTCTAGTACCTATGACTTGCAACACTAGTATGAAAGGATCGATAGGGCATTGCTATAGGTCCGTTACAAGTCGAGTGATTTCCTGTCACTCGCGAGACATAGGAGTTGCTTGTCTTTACTTATGTTGGAATCATAAGGATTGACGGGCGGGGTGATAGATGTAGATCTCCTGTCCGTGTATGATAATGAATTTAAGGTCGAAACGTGTGGTTGAGTGTGTCAAGTTTTTGAACGTACCACATGCATGCCGATATATGGGAATCGGTAAGCCCGGTACCAGATTGAAGCAGCTAGGGCCGATAGCCATCTCTCCTTGGAAACTTTGTTTTCCCCTGCCGTACACTTGTGGATATATGCGTGAGACTGTGAGTGAAGCAGTAAACCTTTATCCTAAGGAAGTGGACCCGGTTCCGAATTGTGGATCGATGGGAAAGGTTGGGAAATGCTTGTACCTTTTATAGCAAGCATTGTCCGTGTGTGTTGGGTTTCCCCTGGCCAGGTAGCAAAATTCGGTTCGAACTGTCCGCTTCTCGCGGTTAATGAGACTGCTTGACTGCCTTGCTGCATTGAGTAACAAGTGGAACTTTGAGATTGATGAACTTGTTCTATGAAATAATTTGTATTGCACCACTTGTATGCTTAGAGAGGATGCTAATCTAGAATGGTTAAATCTACTAGAATATGATGCTAAAATATGAAAGCAAGGACCTACTCTTAGTTGCTTTTTGGCAAACAAACCCACCAGCCAAAAGCCTCTCATGTCTAGATGTCGGTGATGTAGTTTTCACCCGACGGGTAAGCCTTGCTGAGTATTAGTATACTCAGCCTTGCTTGTGGCATTTATTTACAGGTACAATGTTGGATGTGGCAGTCGATGCTTTGACTTGGCCTACCCAGGTTCCCCCTGGATGGCACATCGAGTGGGTTCCGTCCTCTGCCGAGGAACGGGAGGAGTAGCACCGTGGCAGGCTTCAGCATGGTAGTACTTGTATCGTCGTTAGCTTTTATTCCGCTGCTATGAACCTTTATTTCCGCTGCAATGAACTACTTTTATTCCGCTGCAAGACTTTGATACTCTGATTTAGATTTCAAACTTGGTTTGTAATAACTTTGAGATTCTATTTGTGTATGTTAAATTTGTGGAATGTTGTAATCTCTGGAACTCACCTTCGTGTGGGCGTGCTGTTGTTTCGATCGAGAAAAGTACGTGGTTAATCGGGTTTAATCCGACGGCGCTCCAGCTTATTCCGGATTAAGTGCCTGACTACTCGATTAGTGGTCCCGGGGTACTTAACTTGGAATAATTTCGGAGCGGTCCGCCACAGAAAAGACACTTCTTCTAGCCAAAATTCACACTTACTAAACTTGGCATAAAGGCGATGCTCTCTAAGTTTTTGTAGAACAACATGAAGGTGATGAGAATGATCTTCCTTTGTCTTGGAGAAGATAAGAATGTCATCAATGAAGATTACCACAAAGACATCAAGGTCTTCCATGATACTATTCATCAAGTACATGAAATAGGCCGGTGCATTAGTGAGACCAAAGGACATGACGGTGTACTCATAGAGCCCATACCTAGTAGAGAAGGCCATTTTAGGAATATCTTCTTTGCGGACTTTAATTTGATGATATCCCAACCTTAGATCAATCTTGGAGAAGTAGCAAGCACCGGATAATTGATCAAACAAGATATCAATGCGAACAAGGGGAAAGACGGGGATAAATATTTGGCACATGAATGAGGGAATTAAGATTAAACCAAGGAAGACACATGCACATAGGCACATGAGATGAATATGATGATATAAATGAATTTTGGACAGCAACATGTGATGATATTTTAGACCAAGATAGGATAGCACAGCTGCAAGGATAGACTGTGATTTTTGATCCAACATGTAACCAACATATGTATGAATGTGTATGCCAAGAATGGATGCAAAATGACATCTCCTCACAACGTTACAAGCAACACAATGAGTGCAACAATAAATTCAGCAAGAATGCACTTAAATTAAACAAGCACAACGGGTATGTGATGAGCATGAACAACATAAAGGCATGCATAGCTATGGTCTCAACGTCATGCTACAACTCCCTTACGACCCTTATGCAAAAACGCTCCAAAATCCATCCTAAGAGAACTAGGGCAGCCATGTATCTCCAACAAAAGAAAACAAAACAAGTTAAACATTTTTATTAGTAAATAGGTGAAGCAAGAGGGAGAACAAGCTCTAAGATAATAAGGGAGAATAATGATAAACAAAAACCTTATATGCACAAATTTTAAATGACAAGTATATATAAAAGAATAAATGTAAGTTGTCACATTTTAATTCTTTTTAACCCCACTAAGCAAATTTTAGGTTAAGTAATAACCCACATCTGAAGGCTCATGATCAATGCAATATCACATAAACCAATGCAAATCCGGTAGTCCCAGTATGTGTTCCACAACATGCCCAAGATCAAGCATACACATACCGTTTATACAAATACACACATCGCCAAAAGAACCATAGAGAGAAATTTTAGTCGTTACATGAGAGTTCAACATTGAAAATATTACAAGTCAAACATAGAGATTCAAGTTTAAATAAGAGCTCCAAATACAAGTCTTGAGCTCACAAAATATGACATGAGTGACATGAACTAAAGGTTCAAGTTCCCTAGGCGATCTCACAACGATAAACGATAAAACGCAGCGGTAAGACAAAAGCAAAGGTGCCTAACACGAGCACACCAATGGCACAAACATCACACGCCCAGCCTACTCCTCACCCATATGAGGATCAACAGGGTAGAAGAGACCAAGCACGGCCTCCGGTTCGCCTGCAACTTGATGAAATATATCAACTTGACTACAAAGGGTACTCGCAAGACTTACGCAATTATAATATAACCAAGGAGTATGCATATTTGGTTGTAGCAAGGAATGAGGCTTTCAGGTTAAATAAATTGCATAAACGCCTATCTCATCCTAACCTTAGCTTTTATATAACATGAGCAAATGATAATCATCCTATGGACCTAGTCAAATTTTATTTGTCTTGCCCATCCCACCTCAAATTTTAGTGAACAATAACATAACATAATCATGTGAACAAAGAGCATAACCATATGATCATCATTCTCATCCAAGCGGTAACTCTACGATGAATTCATAGGACATTGAGCGGGTGCCATAACCAAGAGCGTGGCAATTCGAATTGATTTTAAACCTTGCAAGGGTGTACATCTTTACCCACACGACTCGAGGACCTTGCGGCTCATACACTTGGCCAAAAGTGCATAAGGGGGTACTCATGTCAACCTTTCCCGAAAAGCCTAGGACGTCCGGAAGTTCACGCCTAGCTTATGCGGAGGGTTGCCTAGGCCCACTATGAACACTCTAGGGCCCTCACCATACACACATATCTAGGACCGTGCCCAAATGACCAATTCAATTTTGGTAATTAGCTTATCCTCCCATTCATGATATGTGGTAGTACAAAAAAAATGCTCAAGCCTAGGTCAACAACGGATGGTCCTTAATCAACTCAAGCGGATCTATGCCCGAGACTCCATTCTCAAGGCCCTACACCATATCTGCTCAAGTCTCGAAATTCAATTCCATTAGCAAGTTTCATTAACCATTTCTAACCAAGGACCATAACGATATCGTTGTTGATTAACCTATCCATCCCATTTCCCAAAAATCCTACCACTCTACTACTAAGCAAGTTAACCCATACTACTCGAGTGACAAGCATATGGTAAAAGATCAAGGAATGGTAAATGCAATAATTAGGATCTACAAGTTAACCACAAAATACAACCCAATGCAACCCATAGCATATATCGATATATAAGTATTTGCAAGAATAGGAATTTCAACACGCTTAGCTGCTTGCCTTCGTTCTCCTCGGTGCCAACTACGTTCTCCTCCGGTTCTCCTTCGGGCTCGGGCTCAACGGTCTCGCACTCCGGCGTCTCGCTCACTAAAAGAGTGAATGCATGGATGCGTTAGAGATGATGACATGATGCGAATGAAAATGAAATGCATGAGCATGGTTGTTGATAAAAGAACTTCAACAAACTATCTAAAACACCCACAAAACTAGGAGACGGATAAAGGTTTACCGAAAAGATGGAACTACTAGCAAGCAAAGGAATAACACATATAAATTATAAATCATGGAATTGAGGCCTAGATAAAACATATCATGTGCTCACTGTCCAAACATGATTAAAAGAGTTGGTTATGCATTAAAATATTCTCTGCATAATTAACTATAAATTAAACAAGTTATACTTAATGAAATGGATTAAATCCTAAAAGTCATGTTTAGCAACAGAACAAATATGAAAGGCAATTTTCCTAGATTCTATGCAGGGAAACAAGATGTGGATCTAGCATATAGATGATACAAGAGTTCTAACAAAACTGGAATTGACATTTTTAGAGCAGTAGAACATTTAATATAAATTTAACAAGCTTTGAGCAATACAAATTATAAATAAATCTACACAGAAGTACAACATGCAAACCTAGGTTTTTATGTAACTTCATCCTTCTAGGAGTCCAACAAAACAAGTTTCACCATTTTTGGAGCAGCATACAAATTTCTACGTATTTTACAAGTTTGCAGCTAATTGAAACAAAACCCAAAACAGTTTTGCGCAAAGGCCCTTGGAAAACCCTAGATCTACGCGTTTCAACCTCCCCACACAGCAGCAACTGACGCACGGGGCCCTAAGGTCAGCGACCTGGCCGGAGCCAGCCATGGCCGGCGGCCAAATCCGGCGAAATCCCTCGCCAACGGTGATATTCCGGCAAGGGAAGGGTATGCAGAGCAAGAGGGCGATGAGAGCAATCCATTTCCCACCTTGGATTGAAGGATTGGTAGTCGGAATGGGGTCGACGGCGAGCTGTAGCGGGCGGCAGCAATGGACGACGGTGGTGGCGGCTCTGCAGGTGATGGTGGCATAGATGGGGGGGTCGGCGAGGTGCAGGGAAGGGAGGAGAAGGTTCCTGCTGGGTTCAATCCAGTGGGAATGGGCTGCAATGGCGAGGAGAGCTCGGGCCGAGCTCCAATGGTGGCAATGGTGGTGGCGGCTGCAATGGGGGAAAATGGCTAGGGTTTGGAGGCCGGCTGCTCGGGGTTTAAGTAGAGGAAGGAAGAGCAGGGTAGAAGAGGGTTTTCGCGTGGCCCGCGCGTCGACGACCGGTGAGCTGCAGCGACGTGGCAAGTACCGCCTCTGCTGCCCAACCAGAGAGCAAGAAGGCAATGGGAGGAAGAAGAAGACACTGACGAGGCGGACCCACGTGTAAGAGAGACAGTTTTGAAAATGAGTTCAAACGTTTTTGCTTTAAAAGAAATAGTTCCCGAAGTCCAAAAATCATGAATAAATACATTTTGGAAAGCTTAGAACACAAGGAAGGTTCTGCAAGTTGAAAAAGTTGAAAACCATGTTTGGTTTGGTTGCAGTTTTGAATTCAAAAGATACGAATTTGGATTTTCCACTAATTTTTTACCCCTGCAAATGAACTCCAAAAATCTTGCAAAAATACTCTAAATTCCACATTTGAAATCTAGTATTTTATAAAATTTTAAACCAGCACAGTTGCAGCACGAAATTTGGACTTCCTTAACAAAATGACAGATAATTTAATTCAAACAATTCAGAAAATGCACACAATGCTTATGTCATGATGCTAGTTTTGTGCATTAATGATGCTCATGATGCTAGTGATTATATGTTGACCATGGGTTTAAGATTTGGGTCGTTACATTTCAACACCTGTACTTTCATCGCAGAAAGCACGTCAAGCTTAAAGGCCTGTTGGAACAAAGGAATACAAAACAGAGGAACGAAAGGAATCGTAACAATTTAATAGGAATGCAATCAGCAAACAAAGGAACAGAAAAGTTGTAACACCCTAAAAATGCCCTATTTAACATTTAGTAAATAATTAACTTTTTAAATTCAAGTGCTCATACATAATGTAGGGAAAATAAAATTTTGAATAATTAAAAGCAAATATAGGGTATAGAAATTTTGATTGTTGCATTCACCCGAAGAAGAGGACCCCGAGGAGCTAGAGACCGAGTCCGTGGAGTTAGAGCAACAACAAGAGAAGAATGAGGAGCTGCAGCGCCAGTTGGGAGGACCTGCGCCACGCAGTCCAGAGTTCGGTGCAAAGTCGCCACTACACAGAACGACTCGATACGGCTCCCTAGCTTACCGCACCACCATCGACCCCTAAATGCTACCATAAGTTGTAATAGGGATCGAATAGATCATTTTTTAGTTCAAAACTAGTCTAAGAGTGTCGAGTCTTGTGTGAACTTTGTCTTTAAATGCTTGAATGAATTGTCATTATGCTTATGAGTGATTTGGATCTTTTGTAATGATTGTGATGAGCGCAGATGAAAGTCTGCAATCATCTAGTATTGGATTAAGGTATAAGGATTTTAATGAATAAATAGTTGGGTTCCTTATCTCTTGTGCACACCATCTACCACTTTCTCTGTTCTCTGGGTTCCTTATCTTGTCAATTCAGTGGATCTTCTTCAGTTTATCGGGACTAGCTCCGAGTTTTTGTGAGAAGTATGTCGGGGACAATAAGGGGGGTAGACTTTCTAGCACACCACATAGTGTTGAGTGTCTATGGATGACTCCTGAAACATCGGCTGATCAGTTGTAAGTTCAGTGGAGCAAATGTGAGTTCTGGCTGAAGGAAGTATCATTCTTGGGTCATGTGTTGTCAAACGGAGGAGTAACGGTTGATCCGAAGAAGGTCAGAGATGTTTAAAGTTGGGTGCCATCACAACAGTTAGCCAAATCGAGAGTTTCCTCGGAATGACAGGCTCCTATCAGCGTTTTATTGAGGGATTTTCCAGGATTGCCAAGCCCTTGACATCCTTGCTAGAGAAGAATGCTAAGTTTGTGTGGACACCGCAATGCCAAGCTAGTTTTGTGGAGCTGAAGAAAAGGCTGACCACTGCACCAGTATTGGTACTGCCAGAGTTGTGGCATATGCATCCAGACAGTTGAGGAGACATGAGCTAAACTACCCGACACATGATTTGGAATTGGCAGCCGTGGTACACGCGTTGAAGATCTGGAGGCATTATTTGATTGGGCACTAGTGCGACATCTATACCGACCACAAGAGCCTTAAGTATGTGTTCACGCAAGCCGAGTTGAATATGAGGCAACGTCGTTGGCTTGAGAAGATCAATGACTTTGAGCTGGAGATTCATTACCATCCAGGGAAGGCTAACTTGGTGGCCGATGCTTTGAGTAGAAAGAGTTATGCGAATGTGCTGACGAGACAGAATTTGCCGAAAGAGCTTAGCTGGGAATTCGAATGCTTGAACTTGGGTATGGTAGCCAACGTGACTGAGCTAGAAGTGGAGCCAACTCTTGAACAGGAGATCCAAAAAGGTCAATTGGAGGATGAGGAAATCAAGGAATTGATTAAGAAGGTTGGGACAGATAAGGCGCCAGGATTCCGATTGGATGATCAAGGGACAGTGTGGTATGGTAACAGAATAGTGGTGCCAGATCAGCAGCATATCAAGGATGTCATCTTACGGGAGGCGCACGAGTCAGCATATTCCATTCACCTGCGAAGTACCAAGATGTACTTGGACCTCAAGGAAAGATTTTGGTGGTATGGTTTGAAGCGCGATGTTGCAGCACACGTAGCTCTTTGCGATGTATGCCAGAGAGTCAAGGCCGAACATCAGAGACCGGCAGGTTTGCTTCAGCCTATGAAGATACCAGAGTGGAAATGGGAAGAAGTGGGTATGGACTTTATAACAGGACTGCCCCGCACACAGAGAGGTTATGACTCTATATGGGTGATAGTGGACCGATTGACGAAGGTGGCTCACTTTATTCTGGTAAAAATTACATATTCCGGTGCCAAACTTGCAGAGTTGTATATGGAACGGATTGTATGTTTGCATGGGGTACCGAAGAAGATAGTGTCAGACCGAGGCAGTCAGTTTACGTCACACTTTTGGCGCAAGTTACACGAGTCCATGGATACTAAGCTTCACTTCAGTTCCGCTTACCATCCGCAGACCGACGGTCAAACCGAGAGGACGAATCAGATATTGGAGGATATGTTGAGGGCATGTGCATTACAGTATGGGAGTAGTTGGGAGAAGAGTTTGTGTTATGCAGAGTTCTCGTACAACAACAGCTACCAACAGAGTCTCAAGATGTCACCGTTTGAGGCGTTGTATGGAAGGAGGTGCAGGACACCATTGTTCTGGAATCAGACCGGAGAAGGTAAAGTATTTGGACCTGAAGTCTTGAAGCAGACAGAAGAACAAGTGCAGGTTATCAGGCAGAATCTGAGAGCAGCTCAGACATGGCAGAAAAGTTATGCAGATGTAAGGCGACGAGATCTCAGCTTCGAAATTGGCGACTTCGTCTATCTCAAGGTGTCACTAATGAGAGGTGTGAAAAGGTTCAATGTTAAAGGCAAGCTAGCACCTCGCTACATTGGACCTTTCAAGATCTTGAAACGGAGAGGTGAAGTAGCTTATCAGCTAGAGTTACCAGAGAGATTGGCAGGAGTGCATGATGTGTTCCATGTGTCCCAGCTAAAGAAGTGTTTACGGGTGCCAGAGGAACAGATTCCGTTGGAGGAGTTGAATGTGCAGGAGGACCTTACTTATGAGGAGTATCCGGTTAAGATTTTGGAGGAATCTGAGAGGGTCACCAGGAACAAAGCGATACAAATGTGCAAGATTTAGTGGAATCGTCATACAGAGGATGAGGCAACCTGGGAACGAGAGGATGATCTCAAGGCAGAATATCCACATCTCTTCCAATCCACGTCCGAATCTCGGGGACGAGATTCATGTTAAGGGGGGTAGGTTTGTAACACCCTAAAAATGCCCTATTTAAAATTTAGTAAATAATTAACTTTTTAAATTCAAGTGCTCATTAATAATATAGGGAAAATAAAATTTTGAATAATTAAAAGAAAATATAGGGTATAGAAACATTATTGTTGCATTCGTGCTGGTGCATTTATTTTGATTGTTGAATTCAAATTTGAATTTGAATTTGAATTTGAATTCAAATGAGAGTTTGAATAAAAGAAAAACCTTTTCCTTTCTCCCTCTCTTTTCCAGCCCGGCCCACCTTTTTCTCTCCCTCTCCTCTCTCCCCTGCGCGGCCCATCTTCTCTCCCCTGCGCGGCCCAGCTCGGCCAGCCCACCACCGCGCCAGCCCACCGCCAGCCCAGCCGCGCCCTCACTCCTCCAGTGGCTGACGCGCAGGGCCCACGCATCAGCGTTGTCTCCCACCTCGCACCGCGCCCGACCGAGCTCGGGTCGAACCCGACCCCGAGCCGGAGTCCGCCGCGTCACCGTGCCGCGCCCGAACTTCGCTCGGCTTGGCGCGCACGCCAAGGAACCCCGGAGCCCCTATAAATCAGCCGCCACCCCCTCCTCGGAACCCCTAAACCCTAGCCGCAACCCTAGCTTACGTCGCCGAGTCCGAGCCGCCGCCGCCATCGTCTTGAGCTCGTTCTGCCGCCTCATTGCCGCCAAAGGCTTGCCCCGAAGCTTCGTGGCGTGGTGAGGAACTCGCCGAGCCTCTTTACCCTCTCCCTCTCGCTCTCCAGCTCTTGCGCGACCTCGCCGGAGTTTTCCGACCGCCGCCGCTTGACGCAAGCCGCCTCCACCGGCCGATCCTAGACCCTGACCCCCAAAATCGAACCCCCATCTTCTCCTTTCTCTCTAGGATCCATTGCGGCGAGTTTTGGTCCACCGTAGCCCCGAGCCGAGCCAACTCCGACGAGCCCCGCCGCGGCCGTGGGCGGCGCCGCCGCGTCTCCGGCGACCCAGCACCCGATCTGATCTCAGCCGTAGGATTCAAAACCGACGGCCAGATCTAAAAACCGATCTAAACCGAGCCGGTTCACCGTGAACCCGTGAACCGCGGTTCATGGCCGGTCCACAGTACAGTAGACCATGACGTCAGCTTTCAACCGCCGCCCTGGCAGTTTTGCAAATAAGCCCCTCCGTTTTCCTAGAATCAACCCGCGGTCCACCTCTATTCAAAAGTATTTACAACTAAGTCCTTTTTCTTTCGGTTTAGCCCCTACTCTTTTGAAAAATAGTGCCCGCCGTCCTAGATGGCTGTTTTACTCGTTAGCCCTCGAGTTTTTATACGAAATTATGTTTTAGGTCCCTGGTTTCTTTCAAAAACATCCCTGGAAGCCTAAAAGTCTCACCAGTAAGCCCCTAGAGCCCGTTTTAAGCGTAGTTTCTCCGTTTTAACTCCGATTTGAGTGGTTTTCGCGCTCATGTGTTCGTAGTAAAGCGTACAGTAACTCTAAAGCCTTCTTCTCATCTTTTTTTATGTTTGGTGTACTGTTCTAACTAAATACTTTGTTTGCATGTATGTGTGGATGCTTGTGTGGTGATCGATGTGAGTAGTTGACGAGCCGTTCGAGTTCGCCGACGATCCCGTTGCCGAAGAGCAGGTGCAGCAGCAGTTCACTGAGGAAGGCAAGTATAACACGGACAATACTTGTTACCTATACACCATTTAATCATACAATTCATATGCATGTGTCTAATATTGTTAAACATTAAGGTTGTACCTAGTCTTTGCCTTATTCCTTGTTTACCCGGGTTTTATGCATTGTGGTTAGTTTATGCTACGCGCTGCAACCAACATTTATTTTTATGTTAATGTTGAATTAATGGTTCACTTCGATGATGACTAAAAGATGCTTTTTAGCAACATGGTTCGGGGAACTAGAGCATGTGCTTTGTGCTTTGTTCTAGTGTCTCCATATGGTTTGGTCTAGGGAATTAGAGCATGTGCTTCGTGCTTTGTTCTAATGTCTCTCCATAAGGTCCGGTTCTTAAAGTGGCAACCCAGGAACTTGTTCGCCGCCGTTGGAACTATAATGGCTCTGGTCTTGGATAACTAGCTTGTACGTCTCTAGCTCGCCAGTGGTTACCGAAAGGCGTATGTGGGGAGCATGGGTGAGAGTATAGTTTGATCCATCGAGGATGGATTTATCCGTTGGCTATGTCTCGTTAGGCAAAGTCCCGTGATGTAAGCGCCCGATGTACGGCAGCTTCACACGTTTCGATGAATGCGCTCTCGCTCTGGACGCCATTGACCCCCTCACGTTGCGCCCTGAGCGTACGTCAATCTCGATGCCTTGGGTTATGCTGCCTATGTTGAACCAAAACGGCTACTGTGCTTGTTAGGGTGTTTTGTGAAAGTCCTCGTAACATAAATTCTTTTGGATTTATGTGACCGGCGGGTAAAGGGCGAAACCTTTGCAGAGTGTTGATCTATCATGATAGCCGTGCTCACGGTTACGAGCGGCCTGGATCCTATTTGATTAGAAGATGATATTAGTGGTTGATGTTAGTTTGTTCTATAATCACTTATACATTGCTATTAATGGGTTCATACTTGGGTTCTACTCATTTGTAGTAAATTGGATGATAATAAAATAAAACAACTAAAAGTGCTAATGCAGTATAACCGTGTCAAGCCTTTTGTTCTTGCATAACCGTGTTATACTTGTTAAGTAAGATGGTTTACTTACACTTACAACTATTCAACAAAATCCCGGATGGGTAACAGATGGAGCATTGAATGATCAGTCGCTTGCTGAGTTTCTGGAGGATCTGCCGTACTTCTAGCTGTGTTCAACCAGTCGGTGTCCCTGTGGCACTTGAGGCTCTACCTAGTTAAGACGTTTAATAATATTAAGACTTCCGCTGTGTTATTTGTTTAAGACTATGTCTTGTGTTAAACTCTGATGTAAACTATTTTATTCGAGCATTGTCTTCTCTGTGATTCAATATTTGTAATCTATATGTGATCTGTGGACATCCTGGGCACACATATGGAAGCATTCGGATTTTTCGGAAATCTGAGTGTTACAAAAGTAGACTTATTGCAGTTAATGACAAAACAGCTGCACCTGACCGCAATAAGTTTACTACACTAGTCAGGCGAAGCTGAATATTTATGATAAATAACGTGTCCACATAAATCACTATCGTGTGGTTATAATTGTGTGACATTAAATATTACGTTATGGTTACAATCTACACAATGCTGAAGAGTACCGCAAGCATGAAGAAAATCAGTTAAGAGTTCTCACTATATAAGTTGATGCCAAGAACATGACGACACGATCACACACCTTGGTCGCAAGAACCATGTCTTCCATAACCTACCTCGCCGTCCTATCCCTGCTGGCTGCCACAGCCTCGGCCGCCTCCGCCGCGGTGGCCCCAACCCCACACGGCGCCCCTCGTGGCCCGGCCACCGCCACGGAATTCCTCGCCGCCATCAACGCTGCGCGTGCTGACGCCAGGGTGCTGCAGCTGTCATGGAACGCAATATCTCATCCTAACCTTAGCTTTTATATAACATGAGCAAATGATAATCATCCTATGGACCTAGTCAAATTTTATTTGTCTTGCCCATCCCACCTCAAATTTTAGTGAACAATAACATAACATAATCATGTGAACAAAGAGCATAACCATATGATCATCATTCTCATCCAAGAGGTAACTCTACGATGAATTCATAGGACATTGAGCGGGTGCCATAACCAAGAGCATGGCAATTCGAATTGATTTTAAACCTTGCAAGGGTGTACATCTTTACCCACACGACTCGAGGACCTTGCGGCTCATACACTTGGCCAAAAGTGCATAAGGGGGTACTTATGTCAACCTTTCCCAAAAAGCCTAGGACGTCCGGAAGTTCACGCCTAACTTATGCGGAGGGTTGCCTAGGCCCACTATGAACACTCTAGGGCCCTCACCATGCACACACATCTAGGACTGTGCCCGGATGATCAATTCAATTTCGGTAATTAGTTTATCCTCCCATTCATGATATGTGGTAGTACGAAAAAAAATGCTCAAGCCTAGGTCAACAACGGATGGTCCTTAATCAACTCAAGCGGATCTATGCCCGAGACTCCATTCTCAAGGCCCTACACCATATCCGCTCAAGTCTTGAAATTTAATTCCATTAGCAAGTTTCATTAACCATTTCTAACCAAGGACCATAACGACATCGTTGTTGATTAACCTATCCATCCCATTTCCCAAAAAGCCTACCACTCTACTACTAAGCAAGTTAACCCATACTACTCGAGTGACAAGCATATGGTGAAAAATCAAGGAATGGTAAATGCAACAATTAGGATCTACAAGTTAACCACAAAATACAACCCAATGCAACCCATAGCATATATCGATATATAAGTATTTGCAAGAATAGGAATTTCAACACGCTTAGCTGCTTGCCTTCGTTCTCCTCGGTGCCAACTACGTTCTCCTCCGGTTCTCCTTCGGGCTCGGGCTCAACGGTCTCGCACTCCTGCGTCTCGCTCACTAAAAGAGTGAATGCATGCATGCATTAGAGATGATGACATGATGCGAATGAAAATGAAATACATGAGCATGGTTGTTGATAAAAGGAACTTCAACAAACTATCTAAAACACCCACAAAACTAGGAGACGGATAAAGGTTTACCGAAAAGATGGAACTACTAGCCAGCAAAGGAATAACACATATAAATTATAAATCATGGAATTGAGGCCTAGATAAAACATGTCATGTGCTCACTGTCCAAACATGATTAAAAGAGATGGTTATGCATTAAAATATTCTCTGCATAATTAACTATAAATTAAACAAGTTATACTTAATGAAATGGATTAAATCCTAAAAGTCATGTTTAGCAACAGAACAAATATGAAAGGCAATTTTCCTAGATTCTATGCAGGGAAACAAGATGTGGATCTAGCATATAGATGATACAAGAGTTCTAACAAAACTGGATTTGACATTTTTAGAGCAGTAGAACATTTAATATAAATTTAACAAGCTTTGAGCAATATAAATTATAAATAAATCTACACAGAAGTACAACATGCAAACCTAGGTTTTTATGAAACTTCATCCTTCTAGGAGTCCAACAAAACAAGTTTCACCATTTTTGGAGCAGCATACAAATTTCTACGTATTTTACAAGTTTGCAGCTAATTGAAACAAAACCCAAAATAGTTTTGCGCAAAGGCCCTTGGAAAACCCTAGATCTACGCATTTCAACCACCCCACACAGCAGCGACTGACCCACGGGGCCCTAAGGTCAGCGACCTGGCCAGAGCCAGCCATGGCCGGTGGCCAAATCCGGCGAAATCCCTCGCCAACGGCGATATTCCGGCGAGGGAAGGGTATGGAGAGCAAGAGGGCAACGAGAGCAATCCATTCCCCACCTTGGATTGAAGGATTGGTAGTTGGAATGGGATCGACGGCGAGCTGTAGCGGGCGGCAGCAATGGACGACGGTGGTGGCGGCTCTGCAGGTGATGGTGGCGTATATGGGGGGGTCGGCGAGGTGCAGGGAAGGGAGGAGAAGGTTCCTGCTGGGTTCAATCCAGTGGGAATGGGCTGCAATGGCGAGGAGAGCTCGGGCCGAGCTCCAATGGTGGCAATGGTGGTGGTGACTGCAATGGGGGAAAATGGCTAGGGTTTGGAGGCCGGCTGCTCGGGGTTTAAGTAGAGGAAGGAAGAGCCGGGTAGAAGAGGGTTTTCGCGTGGCCCGGACGTCGACGACCGGTGAGCTGCAGTGACGTGGCAAGTACCGCCTCTGCTGCCCAACCAGAGAGCAAGAAGGCAATGGGAGGAAGAAGACGCTGACGAGACGGACCCACGTGTAAGAGAGACAGTTTTGAAAATAAGTTCAAACGTTTTTGCTTTAAAAGAAATAGTTTCTGAAGTCCAAAAATCATGAATAAATACATTTTGGAAAGCTTAGAACACAAGGAAGGTTCTGCAAGTTGAAAAAGTTGAAAACCATGTTTGGTTTGGTTGCAGTTTTGAATTCAAAAGATACGAATTTGGATTTTCCACTAATTTTTGACCCCTGCAAATGAACTCCAAAAATCTTGCAAAAATACTCTAAATTCCACATTTGAAATCTAGTATTTTATAAAATTTTAAACTAGCACAGTTGCAGCATGAAATTTGGATTTCCTTAACAAAGTGATAGATAATTTAATTCAAACAATTTAGAAAATGCACACAAGGCTTATGTCATGATGCTAGTTTTGTGCATTAATGATGCTCATGATGCTAGTGATTATATGTTGACCATGGGTTTAAGATTTGGGTCGTTACATTTCAACACCTGTACTTTCATCGCAGAAAGCACGTCAAGCTTAAAGGCCTGTTGGAACAAAGGAATACAAAACAGAGGAACGAAAGGAATCGTAACAATTTAATAGGAATGCAATCAGCAAACAAAGGAACAGAAAAGTAGACTTATTGCAGTTAATGACAAAACAGCTGCACCTGACCGCAATAAGTTTACTACACTAGTCAGGCGAAGCTGAATATTTATGATAAATAACGTGTCCACATAAATCACTATCGTGTGGTTATAATTGTGTGACATTAAATATTACGTTATGGTTACAATCTACACAATGCTGAAGAGTACCGCAAGCATGAAGAAAATCAGTTAAGAGTTCTCACTATATAAGTTGATGCCAAGAACACGACGACACGATCACACACCTTGGTCGCAAGAACCATGTCTTCCATAACCTACCTCGCCGTCCTATCCCTGCTGGCTGCCACAGCCTCGGCCGCCTCCGCCGCGGTGGCCCCAACCCCACACGGCGCCCCTCGTGGCCCGGCCACCGCCACGGAATTCCTCGCCGTCATCAACGCTGCGCGTGCTGACGCCAGGGTGCTGCAGCTATCATGGAACGCAACGGTGGCGCAGCGCGCCAACCTGCACTTGAGCTGGCTCCGCACCTCGGCGGGGTGTCACCTTGACAAGAAGGACCAGTACCCGATCCACGACCATATGGCGGGAACCTTCTACAGAAGCGGCGGCAGTGGTCGTCCGGCGCCAGTGGACGTGGTGGCGATGTGGCTGGACGAGCGGCGGTGGTATGACCGTGGTGCCAATGCGTGTGTGACCGGCAAGCAGTGCGGAGACTACATGAATGTGGTGAATCCAGAGTGGCGGCAGCTCGGGTGCGCCATGGTGGCGTGCCCGTCTGGCCAGGTGGTGGCGGCGTGCAAGTACTCCCCGGGGGCCAAGGGTAACAAGAAGCGCGAATGACCAGTATTTGTTGATCGATATGTTCATGACTTGGAGCAATAAGAATCTTGGGATTCGTTGTTCGTTCTCGATCGGTTTCCCATGTAATATGCATACGTACGTGCAAACAATAAGCTTCGAGTATAGACAGCTGACCGAAATCAGTTTGATCATGAGATGATATCCGTATTACCATATTTACGTTGATCAAAATGATCTTAAGGTGTTTCTAGCCTTTTACACTACTGTGGATGGAGAGGCTGCGAGGGGAGCCGGCTAGGGGGCGTGCGAGACTGCGAGAGAATTTGGAGGCCTCTTTAATTACAATGGAGCCTATGCTGAATTAGATATTTTTACCCTGGCTTTTAAATTTACATTTAGAGTATGGGTCATATTTAGAGTGCCTGCACGTGTTACTCTTATCGTCAGACCAAACATCTAATCAAGCGATAAAACAGACATGGACGTGACAAATAAATTTGAAAAAACAAGTGCCATATTTTATACACTGGCTTTTGTGTTTAATGAAACTCTATATTTTGTTATTCTCTCGACCATCCATTTCCACGAAAAAATGAAACCCAAAACCACCGGTTGGAAATGGTTAGCAGCTGTTCACCTTCACTGCAATTAGTTTTATTTTATAATTAGATCATGTTTAGTTAGGCTTAATATATTTGCATCATTCATTAGCCCGAGCTTCTGCAATTAGTTTTATAATTAGACCATGTTTACTTTGTTTGATTAGCATCCAAACATTCCATTTGGCATGGGCTAAACTTTAGCCGAAGGATCCAAACACGCCCCTAATAAAGACTTTTCCATGTCTTCAGTTTTCCCAAGGGAATATTATCAATATTTTAAAACACCATTTTTAATAGTTATTCAAACTCTTATCAACAATTCAACCAATGTGTATTTTCAACACATTTGTTGTCGCCTAAGGTAAAAAACTGGGAAATCAATACAAACCAATTAACAATTAACAATTCAAAAATACTAGATTCAACACTCAATACAACTAAATTCAACAATTTTAATAAACTCGTTTAACATTTATGTGAAAATGTTGATACAGCATATAAAAATTGTTGTGGATATCAAAATGTTGAACTCGCATGTCAAATGTTGTTTTTTTATTTTTCTAAAAAACTATTTTTTAGAAAAAATAAAATAAATGTAATAGGCCTATATTGAAACACAATGTGTTGAATTAATACTAAGAACATCATTGCACATTGCCTAAAAAATCTAAGAGCATCTTGGTTCAAACGAATTTTGAAAGGTTTAAGGGAAACTTGCATTTTAATTCTCAATTCCAATGAAAACATCGGTCAGCAATGGGTGCACAGTACTAAAGCTGCCCACGTGCCCCTCTTTTGCTGCGATGTGAAGGTTGTGGTGACAGTACAATGCTCATGTCAGAGCCATTGGATCGTCTTCAAGAGTAAGGCCATGTGTTCTTGACATGAAACTATTCATATGTCATATTGGATGTTTGGCTAATCAATAGTATTAAATATGAATTAATTGTAAACATAATTATGCCTTCATTAGCATATGTCAAATTATGAAGCAGTTAGGCTTAATTATATTTGTATTGTCAATTATACTCCATATGTGTAATTAGTTTTCTAATTAATGTTTATTTACTAATCATTGTCTAAGCATCAGGGCTTCCTATCCATATTGTGGAAGATGGATAGGCCATCTATCTTTAAAACAACTTTGGCCCAATTAGTTTAGAATACAGTGAAAATAATCCAAACTAGGAACTTACTTCTTTCAACATTTTGGTAGAACTAATGTAACATTTATTTCAAGCATATTCCACATTTGAGGATCAAATATTGAAACTATAAAAAGTAAGTGTTGCAATGGAGAAATCGACACCTTCTCCGGTAAACTTATGGACGCAGTGACAACATGCGCAGGAGCAGAGGCTCAGGCACGCCTCGCCGGTGGGCGTAGGGGAGGTGGCTTAGGCGCTACTCATCGACGAGTGTGTGGCAGCAAGGTGACATTGGTGAGCACAGAGGTGGTAGCGCTGAGTGTAGAGGTGGTGGCAAGAGAGGGCTGGGGGAGAGAAAAAGAGAGAAAATTGGGGTTTGAGGGGGATCCAATGGCTACCAAATAAAAAACACCGAAAGGTGTAGAAGCTAAAATCTACTAGAAGATGGATAGGAATTCCACCAAATATGCTATGTAATGTGCAAAAGCCTTAGAATTTTTTTTTTAGCAAACCTCCGCCTTTTATCCATCCAAACTTGGAGAATATTACAAACACGTGCTAGCCAACATCCTTATTGATACTTCTAGCCAGTCAACGGGCATCCTCACTGGACATACGACTCTCAAAAACGAAAACACAAGACTAAACACCCGAGCTAGTGGCATTGATCGCCCTGATCACCTGACCATATCAACTCATACCTCTATCCTGAAGATTATTGATGATAGAGAGACAGTCGCTAGCTATCTTAATTTTCCTGAACGCCAGATCTTGCTCCAGTGCTAATGCCTCTCTTCATCCTAAGCTCCTGCTGTGTACGCAGCTGTTACACCCTCAACCACCACTGTAGACGCACCCGGGAAATCACTCTCTAGGTTCGGAGTGATCGCCGCCATTGCCATCACATTGATCATGACATACCCAGGAGGAGGAAGCCACCTTGCTGGTGTTCTTCATGCCACCTTGGGCCCGTTTGATCACCTCTAGCTCTTTAATGAAGCAATTAACGACGCTACGCGTCGCATAAAAAATGAAGCTATGTGTAGATAGTGGGCTTGGTAAATCCCTATGAATAAAAGCCCACACTACCCGGAAAAGAAAAAGAAAAGCCTATAATACATCTCGCCTCATTTGGCCCAATAATCACTGCCCTTCTCTCTCCTCCGCATTGAGCTTGAAAATTCTGAGGGAAGCCGCCGTCGCCGGGAGGCCTTCCCTCTCCACCCCCTCCCTCCTCCAAGATGCCCTCGCCGCAATCCTTCCTCCTGCTCCTCCCGTCCTGTCTACCCCCACCTCCTCTCGCTCGCGTCGCCTCCCGCCCGCCATCCTCCCCTTCTCTCACCGCCCTCCGATTCCCCCGCCTCACCGCCCAGCTTTCCCCGCCGCCCCTCGCGGCGTCCCCCCCTCCTCCCGGTGGCTTCCGCTTCCTCGGCTGTGGTGGCACTGGAGGCAGAGATGGAGGAGGCGGAGGAGATCAAGGGGGAGGAATGGATCCTCCCGACTCCGGGGACGAATGGTGGCGGCGGTGGCTCCAGGCCCTGCACCCGGAGTTCCTCCTATTGTTCCTGCTCCTCCATTGCGGCGCCACCTCGGCACTCGCCGATGCTCTTGGCTCCACCGGAGATGACGCGGGGGGCGTCTGGGAGGTGAGGGGCGGCACGCGCACGCGGCTTGTTCCGGACTCGACCTGGACCTCCTATCTCATCGCAGGGGACGACGGGTCCAAGCGGGAGGAAGTGGATGGCAAGGGCGGAGGCCGCCGTGAGGACCTGGCCGCGCTGCGGAGGAAGCTGGAGCGATCGTGGCGGCGGTGCGCCGATGTGGCTGTCCAGCTGCTGCTCCCCGATGGGTATCCGCACAGCGTCAGCAGCGACTACCTGAACTACTCCCTCTGGCGCGCCGTGCAGGGCGTGGCCAGTCAGATCAGTGGTGTGCTTTCCACTCAGGTATTTGTGCTCATCCGAGCGATCATCTGTGGCAGTTCTCAAATTGATAGGTAAAGTGTAGTGTTTTTATTCTCTGATGAATTGTATTGTTCAGGCTCTTCTCTATGCGGTTGGGTTAGGGAAAGGAGCAATACCCACTGCAGCTGCGGTCAACTGGGTGCTGAAAGATGGGCTCGGATACTTGAGCAAGATCATGTTGTCCAAGTTTGGCCGGCATTTCGATGTTAACCCCAAAGGATGGCGGCTGTTTGCTGATCTTCTGGAGAACACGGCTTATGGGCTGGAAATTCTGACTCCAGTGTTCCCTCACCTTTTTGTTCCGATTGGGGCGGCAGCTGGAGCTGGTCGCTCGGCAGCTGCTTTGATACAGGTTAGACTTACATTGGTAGGGTAAACTATAGCGGGTCTTTTTTAGTAGAGCAAACTACTGCTTTCATTTATCATGTTTCGATCTTGAGTTCTTGACAGATTATCATGCTGCTGTTATCGATCTTATGTGAATAGGATGATGCAATGGTTTAACCACAAAAAGTTTTCTTGTCTTCAGGCTGCCACCAGAAGTTGTTTCTATGCTGGATTTGCAGTTCAAAGGAACTTTGCTGAGGTGAAATTCCCATTTATTATTAACTGGGGTTGTTGATTGGAAGACTTTTATTGAGTCGTCTCAACATAGCCGGTCCCAAGCCTAGGTAAAGGAGGAGGGCCACATTAGGTTTGGCGAACCAGCGCAAAAATTCAACCACTCTAATGGATTTGAAGCCCATAAGAACAACCTTGGCCTTTGTTTCTTGTGTTTCATCTCTAGTCTACCCTAACTTGCTTGGGACTAAAGACTATGTTGTTGTTGTTGTTGGTGGTGGTGGTGGTGGTGGTGTCAGTCTATCAAATCAAATCATAGTTATTATGTTTTCTTATCTACTTAATCAATGTGAAATTGTACCACAAGATCATATATAGGTGAAATTTATTTCCTATAAATCTTCCAGATCCTCACATTTACCAGCTTAAATATTTATGGAACTAAAAAAAAATTATGTCCTGCACATGTATTTTACACTTTTGGCAATTTTCAAATTTCAATATAAGAGTTCTGAAGTGTTTACTGTCAACCCACAGTATAGTAGTGTCAGAAAAGATACACGCGCCCAATACGTTGATGGATGTTATATCATTTGCCCACAAAGTTTGAACCCCTTTCTATTTTTTTCTGTACTAGGAACTCATGTATCACACTATCACATGAACGGACAAGATATTAAATTCAGTAAATACATTGTATGTTCTTTTGATTACATTTTCCATCTCAAAATATCTTAAATGAAATGAATTATCAGGTTATTGCAAAGGGTGAAGCGCAAGGAATGGTTAGCAAGTTTGTTGGCATAGGGCTTGGCATTGTGTTGGCTAATCACATTGGCTCATCTGTACCGTTGGCTGTTATTTCGTTTGCCGGAGTTACTGCTGTCCACATGTATTGCAACCTAAAGTCTTATCAATCAATTCAGCTGAGAACACTGAATCCGTACCGTGCAAGTAATTTGCTTTCTTCACTGTTGTATATCTCCATTCTTCCCTGATTTTTATTGCTCCTCTGTATTGCCACAGCTTGTGTATGAATGCCATTATATTATGTAATCAAGTCGTACTTGTAATCTTATTGTCTTTACTAAACTAGATATGGAATATAAAATGTACAGAGTAAAAACTGACAGTTGATTTCTGATAAATGGTTGAAAGAAATGGTAAGTATGAAAGGTACATTCAATTTATTTGTGCAATATAAATGTATCTGTTACTCTGGTCAATTGATAACATTGTTTCAAATGAGATTATAGAGTATAATGACTTGCTGTTTATTTGGGTACATTTGTGTATAACATTGAATGCTAGAAGCACATATCTAATAAGGTAGTGATATTTTGCTCAAATAGTACGTGTATCTCTTACTCCCAAATTTCATTTTTTTTGCTATATCAGAGTCGATGTGGTACAAACTTACAATTGTAGTTATTTTCTATCCTTGTGTCACTGTTCTATTCTTTGACATTTAGCATTTGTTCTCTAGAATTGAATATTATTGTTCTTTTCCTTTTGTGTAGGCTTGGTATTTAGTGAATATCTATTGAGTGGGCAAGTTCCATCAGTCAAAGAGGTTAACGATGAGGAACCTCTCTTCTTCAATCTGTCACTTGGTGCTTCACGTAAAGTAAGTCAAGGTTACTTTTAATATTGTAGAACTGGCCTTCATTCTCGCGACCATTATACTCTTGACTGTTAAGCTTTTAAAGCTACCCTTATCAATATTGATTGGGCATGTGATACATCTAGACGTGTTGGGTAATCTCAAAATTATGATTGTATTGATGTGTTGGATCCAACTAGCTTCTGGTTAGGAATACCAAGCAACACATCAAGCAATAGCCAGATAGATAGAATGAGAACAGGTAATACGAAGATATCAACACAGCCGGAGTCATGAGGCTCGATAATGACCAATGGGTTAGGATCAGAGAAAGCTTAGTTTGGATGATGGAATATTCGCAGTTCTGATGGTTGAGATACTGCAAATCCACTGACTCTCTGTCACACCGGTTACTGGTTCCAGTAACCGTTTTCCTACTTTTTCTGCAAGGGGTTCAAGGGGAAAGCATTAGCCCTATCCTTAATATGACTCTCTGTCACACCGGTTACTGGTTCCAGTAACCAATAACATCATTGTGCATACTCAATTTTGAAACATGGTCACTCCTTTGTATTATTTCATATTTCCCATTTTCTGGGGTTTCATGGATTTTTTCTATAGGATTGCAAGATTTTGTCAGCAGAAGCAAAAGATGCTGCAGATAAAATTTGCCGGCGGTTACAATTGGGTTCTAAGCTAAGTGAAATAATCGAGAGTAAAGAAGATGCATGTGCATTGTTTGATCTCTACAAAAATGAGCAATACCTGCTTACGGATTACAAGGGGAAATATTGCGTAAGTTTCACCTAGAAGCACATATTTTCTAAATGTCTATTATGTTATGCATTAAGCTATTAATATTTTACCTGCTTACAGATTGTCCTTAAAGAGGGATCTTCTCCTGAAGACATGCTCAAATCTTTGTTCCATGTTAGCTATTTGTATTGGTTGGAGAGATATATGGGTTTCAAACCAAGCAATATTGCATCAGACTGTAGACCAGGGCGAAGGCTTGAAGTGTCCCTGGATTATGCTCAAAGAGAATTTAGCCATGTGAAAAATGATGGTTCTTTCGGTGGTTGGGTGATGGATGGTCTGATTGCGAGGCCCTTACCTGTAAGAATACGAGTAGGAGATGTTACTTCTTAGGACTTAGCTAAAGTAGCTGTCCCCAGTGCTATGTTCCTTGGAAATGTACAGCGTGCTCAATGTCTGATCAAGTTTTGGGAGTTAACACCTTATCCATAAGGCTTATAAAGTATAAACTACAGCCTTCAATAATCTGGTCCTCAAGTAGCCTCAAAGTTTACCCTCATCGTAGGATGGAGCTAACTACAACTCTATTATAGTTTTTTTATTTTTCATTTTTTGTTGAGAATGGGATTCATTTTAGTTGGTTTTGACTTTTGAAGACAGATAATGAGGATTTTCAGTAGGCCACCTTGTGTGCTTGAGATCAAAAAAACTTTTCTGGTTAGCTTATTTGAATAAAATTCACATTACATAATGTTGATGCAATATGTGTGGGAATGTGGATTAGTTAATTTGCCTAGTTATGTTGTTCCCTCTGTTTTTTTATATGTCGTATTTGCTTTGCCCTAATTCGAACTTGTCTAACTTTGACAAACTTTATAAAAAAAATATAACAACTATAATACCAACGATATATATGCAATCAAATATATTCATGGTGGATTCAATGAAACAAATTCGGTGTTGTAGATGTTGAAATCTTCTATCAACTTGATCAAGGTTAGAAAGAAAGTTTCACTTAGGACAAAGAACTAAATAACGTACTATCTACAAGAGTAAAATGCACCAGAGCTCCATGAACTTGTAAGGGAGTGTTACTTAGGTTCAGAAACTGTCAAAGTGCATTTTTGGGTGCATGAACTTGTCCAGTCGTTCACCGCAGGTCCATAATGGTCTATGTGTGCTTCTAACTTGTCTAGTTGACGTATTTCATCGAGAAAGTTATGAGCAGCGAGGCGAGCTGGCATGGTCAATGAGCTCGCCTCTTCGCTGGTAACCTACTCCATGAAATGCCTCAAGTAGGAGGTGCTTTGAGGAGGTAAGTTAGCATGTCATCTCATCGTTAGAAGCACATGTGGACCGTAATGGACCTTCAGTGAACGACGTAACAAGTTCATGTACCCAAAAATACACTTTGAGAGTTCGTGGACCTAAATGACACCCACATACAAGTTGATGAACCTTCGGTGCATTTTACTCTGTCTCTGCAATATCTAAAGAACCCATGTGACTTTCTTAATATGGTGCTGGCTGTACAGCTAAAATTATCTGTTAGTTATTTCTGTTGTATTCGCTATTCACTCTCAGTTTTATAATTGTATCATGAGGCTGCATCTAGGCTTTAAAAAACTGTAGTTAGATGTTTATAATGGACTGCATCAATGCTTTATGAATTGGAGTTGAGTGTCTTTGGGGTTGCGGAATCTAATGCCAAAGCTGCTGGGTTTACGGGATGGGCTTCACCGACTATCGGAACCATATGTGAAGACTCATTTTGAGAGTATGTTCTGATTTGTATCTGTTTTATTTCTGAGGAAACAAGTGCCACATGATTTTACAGAATGACTATTGTCAAGAACTTTGCAACTTCATACACACTGAACACCAGATAGGCAGGAACTAATACAGCAATATTTCTTAACGTGATACAAAGCCAAACAAATTGACAGGTATATATAGAGTTATTGCCCACTCTGCTGAAGCATTCTTTCCTTTTGCAAAATATGAACCAAAGTGACATGTCTGAACATTGAACACCTATGGAGCTGTGATGCTGAGTTCTCCCATCGTCACAAGAACCGTAGAAAACCAAGCAGATAATATGCTCAGCTTTGCTGCTGTTACCTTGGTTTCTGCATCGGTTGAGAACACCGAGGCCATTGCCAGCAGATATCCGGTGGCCAGATTAACCCAGAGAAGGCTGTGGCCGCCTTGCTCAGTTCCTGGAGCTTGAGGCCTTGTTGTTATGGTGTGCAGGCAGGTCGTGATCAGACAAAGCGAAAGGAGTATGAGGTTACTGGTTCCAGAAGCCCTCTTGCTACGTCCTTCACTGGCCATTTCGTTCCTGTTATGTACCCTTTCCTGAAGCATCTTACCTTTTTCTTGGTTCAACTTGGAGGAACTTTCTGACAATTTTTGTGTGCTTGGGGGGAGGGATGGTGAACTATGATGCCTAACATTGGAGACTGAAAGAACAGAGATTTATCGATTTGAAACAGGCGGATATAGCTCTTATCTGAATTCTTTGGTTGATGATTACCTATGAACAGAGAGGTCTCTATCCTGTGCAAACCCCCCTCTTGAGAACCCACTTTCCTTGACCTGTATAAGCATATGGATACATCAGGTTACATCGACTACAAATACGGAAGCAGCAAACATAGCTTTTATTTGTTTTCTACAAAAATGAGCTGATAAAGAGAATGCGCTTTGAAATCTTTCTGTTGATAAGGTGAGAACTATGAAGAAGCTGACCGAAAACTCGCAGCAGAGACAGGTTACGGTGATCTGACGAGTTTTCAGCAATTTGTTTCATGGCCACAAGATGCAACAAACAGCTCCGGAATTATGACTGAAATCCAGCTCCGGGCCTTGGAATGACTGTAAGAGCAACACGCAGGTGTAGTTTGCACAGGATCCCTCAGGAAACTGGCATGGAGGCTGTCTTGTGTTGTAGAGGCAAGGGCTGTCGGCTAATTAGTTTCACTTTGGTTTACAGAGTTTCATGCTTTGGATTTTTGAGATGAGATGAAAAGCTCATATATAGCACGTTAGCGCCGGACGAGTCAGCATGATCATCTGGAGGAAGAGATACCGTAAGCGCTTGCATCATCGTCTCTGATAATAACTATATGGTGCTACCATCGCGACACCGTACGCTTGACCTTAGAATCTCGGTTATTATCCACGAAATTTGGAGATAGTTGCGGCCATCAGATTCACTGCGACTTGCCATTATTTCCCTAGGTGCAGGTGGTCGTTCGAAAAACTATTTTCCTAGGTATCACAGGATGCCTACAGTACTGATTACTACTTGGCATGTCTCAAAAAAAAAAATGCAACTGAGGGTTGCGTATTTACGTGCCAGTAAATACAGTTCACTTTTGATAAAGTTTCTAGAAAATTATATACATATTTAGGACTTTAAATAAATCTATTATAAAAATATATTTTGTAAGTAATCTACTTATATTTATTTTATATCGTAAGTATTATTATTTTAATATGATGTTGTGCTAAAATACGATGTTGTGCTAGAATTGTACTTTTTTTTTGCCAGGATAGTAGTACTATCTGTTTCCTAGTCCACCTAGAGCTGATGTGGATCCAAGCTAGCACCCTTGACCAAACGTTTGTATAATGTGCATAGGCACTCGTAGCATGGCATCAGTCTGTCTCCTATGCTGCGGCCGCATCATATATCTTTAATGACTTTGTGCATCCAACAAAATACTAGGCTTCTCCAGGATGTCTTCCAGCGCAGCATGAGGTCGACTACAGAATAAGATAAGGGAACCCGCAAAGTGTGCCCGTAGGCTCTCTACAACTACTGTCCACGTAAGAAAGACAAATTAGGAGAGAGGATAGAATGTCGTCGCTGCGCAGATTCGGAAGCGAAGCGGAGTTCCACCATGTGCATCTTTTAAGGGCATGTATAACCCACAGACAACATCTGTCTTTATATTGTCACACAAGCTTTATCTGACGTGTACTGTAATTATTGATAAAAGAGATGATGAGGACATCACTTCTACAGATATATACGAGGCTTCACGGCTGGACATCTTAACCATTGAAAGTCCAATTACAAGAGCTCGTGCGAGACAATTAAATTTATAGGTGACCGCTCCTAAGTGGTCCTATTAATAGTTTTGAGATAATTTACTAACGATTGTTATAATGTTATTAGGAACCAAGGAGAAGATCAACAAACACATGGAGGAAGGCTTGGAGACGTGGAGGTCCAGCGAGGGTCGGCCAAGCTACATGGAGGCCCATTACAACTCAAGTTCGAGTCCACCTCGCAGTCTAGGAGCTACTTTCGGTAAAACGGATGCCCAAGCCACATACGGAGTCCGATTCTGACGATCCACATATGGTTGGAAAGAAGATTTCATAGAGCTTGCAATGGCGTTGGTTTCAGGCCCAAATTCCACCTGAGTCGTCACGAATCGTTTAAACAAGGTGGTGTCCAGAATCTGTCCTAGTGCTGTGTAACACCCAGATTTCCAAGAAATCCGAATGCTTCCATATGTGTGCCCAGGATGTCCACAGAACACATATAGATTACAAATATTGAATCACAGAGAACACAATGCTCAAATAAAATAGTTTACATCAGAGTTTAACACAAGACATAGTCTTTCACAAATAACACAGCGGAAGTCTTAATATTATTAAACGTTTCATAACTAGTAGAGCCTCAAAAGCCACAGGGACACCGACTGGTTGAACACAGCTAGAAGTACGGCAGATCCTCCGGAAACTCAACAAGCGACTGATCATTCACTGCTCCATCTGTTACCCATCTCGGATTTTGTTGAATAGTTGCAAGTGTAAGTAAACCATCTTACTTAACAAGTATAACACGGGTAATGCAAGATCAAAGGCTTGACACGGTTATACTGCTTTAGCACTTTTAGTTGTTCCATTTTATTATCATCCAAATTACTACAAATGAGTAGGACCCAAGTATAAGCCCATTAATAATAATATATAAGTAATTATAGAATAACCAACATCAACCACTAACATCATCTTCTAATAAAAAAGGATCCAGGCCGCTCGTAGCCGTGAGCACGGCTATCATGATAGATCAACGCTCCGTAGAGGTTTCGCCCTTTACCCACCGGTCACATAAATCCAAAAGAATTTATGTTACGAGGACTTTCACAAAACACCCTAACAAGCACAGTAGCCGTTTTGGTTCAACATAGGCAGCATAACCCAAGGCATCGAGATTGACATACGCTTAGGCCGCAACCTGAGGGGGTCAATGGCGTCCAGAGCGAGAGCGCAATCATTGCAACGTGTGAAGCTGCCGTACATCGGGCGCTTACATCACGGCACTTTGCCTAACGAGACATAGCCAACGGATAAATCCGTCCTCGATGGATCAAACTATACACTCACCCATGCTCCCCACATACGCCTTTCGGTAACCACTGGCGAGCTAGAGAGTACAAGCTAGTTATCCAAGATCAGAGCCATTATAGTTCAAACGGCGGCGAATAAGTTCCTGGGTTGCCGCTTTATGAACCGGACCTTCTGGAGAGACATTAGAACAAAGCATGAAGCACATGCTCTAATTCTCTAGACCAAACCTTATAGAGATACTATAACAAAGCACGAAGCACATGCTCTAGTTCCCCAAACCATGTTGCTAAAAAGCATCTTTTAGTCATCATTGAAGTGAACAATTAATTCAATATCAACATTAAAATAAATGTTGGTTGCAGCGCGTAGCAAATACTAACCATAATGCATTAAACCCAGGTAAACAAGGAATAAGGTAAAGACTAGAAACATCCTTAGTGTATATCAATATTAGACACATGCATATGAATTGTATGATTAACTGGTGTATAGGTAACAAGGATTATCCGTGTTATACTTACCTTCCTCAGTGAACTGCTGCTGCACCTGCTCTTCAGGAACGGGATCGTCGGCGAACTCGAACGGCTCGTCCACTACTCACATGGATCACCACACAAGCATCCACACATAGATGCAAACAGAGTATTTAATTAGAACAGTACACCAAACATAAACAAAAGATGAAAAGAAGGCCTTAGAGTTACTGTACGCTTCACTACGAACACATGAGCATGAAAATCACTCAAATCGGAGTTAAAACGGAGAAACTACGCTTAAAACGGGCTCTAGGGGCTTGCTGGTGAGACTTTTAGGCTTCCAGGGGTGTTTTTGAAAGAACCCAGGGACCTAAAACATAATTTCGTATAAAAACTCAAGGGCTAACGAGTAAAACAACCATCTAGGATGGCGGGCATTATTTTTCAAAAGAGCAGGGGCTAAACCGAAAGAAAAAGGACTTAGTTGGGGTTTCCCGGCGCTACAGGGCACCAAACCTCTCCGCGTTTGGCCCGGAAGAGAGAGGAGGAGATGGTGAACTCGTTTTGGGTGTTCTACTCGAGGATTGGGCGCCGGCGGCTTGGCGTCTCCGGTGAGGTCGTGCGCGTGTGAGAGAGCGAGAGAGCAAGGGAGAGATGGCTCGGCGCATTCCTTACCACACGGCGAAGCGTCGCGGCTAGCCCTTGGCGGCAATGGAGCGGCGGACGAGCGGATTGGCGGCGGTGGCGCTCGGCTAGGGTTTGCGATGGCGCTGCTGCCTTGGGCGTGGCGGCTAGGGTTTGAGGGGTTTTGAGGGAGGGGTGGCGGCTTTATAGCCCGGCCAAGGCACCTTGGCGTGCGGGCCAAGCCGAGCGGAGTCCGAGCGTGGCACGGCAAGCTCGGTGGAGTCCGGCTCACACACGAGGTAGAAGGAGGAACTGACGTGTGGGGCCGGCTTGTCAGCGGCTGAGGGCGGAGGCGGGCTGCGGCTGCTGGCGGGCTGAGCTGCTGGGCCGCGCTAGTGGGCTGCTGCGATGGGCCGCGCGGGGAGAGAGAGAAGGAACTAGGCCGGGCTGAGAGAGTGAGGGAGAGAGAAAAGAAAAGGTTTTTATTTTATTCAAACACTCATTTGAATTCAAATTCAAATTCGAATTTGAATTCATCGTTCAAAAATAAATGCACCAGCATGAATGCAACAATAATGTTTCTATTTCCTATATTTGCTTTTAATTATTCAAAATTTTATTTCTCCCTATATTTTTCATGAGCACTTGAATATAAAAAGCTAATTAATTACTAAATTTTAAATAGGGCATTTTTAGGGTGTTACAAACCTACCCCCTTAAGATGAATCTCGTCCCCGAGATTCGGACGTGGATTGGAAGAGATGTGGATATTCTGCCTTGAGATCATCCTCCCGTTCCCAGGTTGCCTCATCCTCTGTATGACGATTCCACTGAACCTTGCACATACGTATCACCTTGTTCCTAGTGACCCTCTTAGATTCCTCCAAGATCTTAACCGGATACTCTTCATAAGTAAGATCCTCCTGCACATTGAACTCTTCTAACGGAATCTGTTCCTCTGGCACCCGTAAACACTTCTTCAGCTGGGACACATGGAACACATCATGCACTCCTGCCAATCTCTCTGGTAACTCTAGCTGATAAGCCACTTCACCTCTCCGTTCCAAGATCTTGAAAGGTCCAATGTAGCGAGGTGCTAGCCTGCCTTTAACATTGAATCTCTTCACACCTCTCATTGGTGACACCTTGAGATAAACGAAGTCGCCAATTTCGAAGCTGAGATCTCGACGCCTTACATCTGCATAACTTTTCTGCCGTGTCTGAGCTGCTCTCAGATTCTGCCTGATAACCCACACTTGCTGTTCTGCATGCTTCAAGACCTCAGGTCCAAATACTTTACCTTCTCCGGTCTGATTCCAGAACAACGGTGTCCTGCACTTCCTTCCATACAACGCCTCAAACGGTGACATCTTGAGACTCTGTTGGTAGCTGTTGTTGTACGAGAACTCTGCATACACAAACTCTTCTCCTAACTATTCTTAGACTGTAATGCACATGCCCTCAACATATCCTCCAGTATCTGATTTGTTCTCTCGGTCTGACCGTCTGTCTGCGGATGGTAAGCGGAACTGAAGTGAAGCTTAGTATCCATGGACTCATGTAACTTGCGCCAAAAGTGCGACGTAAACTGACTGCCTCGGTCTGACACTATTTTCTTTGGTACCCCATGCAAACATACAATCCGCTCCATATACAACTCTGCTAGTTTGGCACCGGAATATGTAGTCTTCACCGGAATAAAGTGAGCCACCTTCGTCAATCGATCCACTATCACCCATATAGAATCATAACCTCTCTGTGTGCGGGGTAGTCCTGTTATAAAGTCCATACCCACTTCTTCCTATTCCACTCTGGTATCTTCATAGGCTGAAGCAAACCTGCCGATCTCTGATGTTCGGCCTTGACTCTCTGGCATACATCGCAAAGAGCTACGTGTGCTGCAACATCGTGCTTCAAACCATACCACCAAAATCTTTCCTTGAGGTCCAAGTACATCTTGGTACTTCCCGGGTGAATGGAATATGCTGACTCGTGCGCCTCCCGTAAGATAACATCCTTGATATGCTGCTGATCTGGCACCACTATTCTATTACCGTACCACACTGTTCCTTGATCATCCAATCGGAATCCTGGCGCTTTATCTGTCCCAACCTTCTTTATCAATTCCTTGATTTCCTCATCCTCCAATTGACCTTTTCGGATCTTCTGTTCAAGAGTTGGCTCCACTTCCAGCTCAGTCACATTGGCTACCATACCCAAGTTCAAGCGTTCGAATTCCCAACTAACCTCTTCCGGCAAATTCTGACTCGTCAGCACATTCGCATAACTCTTTCTACTCAAAGCATCGGCCACCAAGTTAGCCTTCCTTGGATGGTAATGAATCTCTAGCTCAAAGTCATTGATTTTCTCAAGCCAACGACGTTGCCTCATGTTCAACTCGGATCGCGTGAACACATACTTAAGGCTCTTGTGGTCGGTATAGATATCGCACTTGTGCCCAATCAAATAATGCCTCTAGATCTTCAACGCGTGTACCATGGCTGCCAATTCCAGATCATGTGTCGGGTAATTCAGCTCATGTCTCCTCAACTGTCTGGATGCATATGCCACAACGCTGCCTTCCTGCATGAGTACACATCCAAATCCTTGACGAGACGCATCACAATAGACCAAAAACTGCTTGGTGACGTCAGGTAGCACTAACACTGGTGCAGTGGTCAACCTCTTCTTCAACTCCTCAAAACTCACTTGACACTTCTCTGTCCAGACAAACTTAGCATCCTTCTCTAGTAGTGATGTAAGAGGCTTGAGAATCTTGGAGAATCCCTCAATAAAACGACGATAGTAATCTGCCATTCCGAGAAAACTCCTGATCTCACTGACATTCTGTGGTGGGATCTAGTTACGAACATCTCTGACCTTCTTTGGATCAACTGCTACACCCCCATTTGACAACACATGGCCCAAGAATGACACTTCGTTCAGCCAGAATTCACACTTGCTCAACTTTGCATACAGCTGATGCTCTCGGAGTCTCTGCATCACTAACATCAAATGTTCCTCATGCTCTTCCTCATTCTTGGAGAAAACCAGAATATCATCAATGAACACCACAACGAACTTGTCGAGATAATCCATGAACACACTGTCCATCAAATACATGAAGTAGGCTAGTGCATTAGTCAACCCAAAAGACATAACTGTGAAGTCATATAAACCATACCGAGTGGTGGAAGCTGTCTTGGGTATATCGGTCACCCAAATTCTCATATGATGATAACCTGATATGAGATCGATCTTCGAGAATACACAAGCTCCCTTCAACTGGTCAAAGAGATCATTGATTCTGGGCAGTGGGTACTTGTTCTTGATGGTAACCTCGTTGAGAGCTCGGTAATCCATGCAAATTCTCTGTGTCCCATCCTTCTTATCAACAAACAGCCTTGGGGCTCCCCAAGGTGAGGAACTAGGACAAATGTACCCTTTAGCTAACAAGGCTCTTAATTCATCTTTCAGTTTCTCTAATTCTTTTACCCCCATTCTATATGGTCTCTTAGCTATGGGTGTTGTGCTAGGCATAAGTTCAATAACAAATTCAACTTCACGTTCCGGAGGCATACCTGGCAATTCATCTGGGAACACATCTGGATACTCATTCACCACTCGAATGTCCTTCAACTCTGTGCCTTCAGCCTGATTGACCTGATCGTGCTTTGAGGATTTGGCTTCCTGATACTCAATCTTCTCCCCTGACAGTGCCACTAACTGAACTGCCTTCTTGAAATAGTGTATGACTGCATCGTACTTCATCAACTAGCCCATTCCCAAGATCAGATTGGATCCTTTCCAATGGAACTCAGAACTATTGGATGCGCTACAAGTCTACCCCCTTATGGTCCCTGCCATACTCCTCACAAAAACTCAGAGCTAGTCCTGATAAACTGAAGAAGATCAACTGAACTGAAAAGGTAAGGAACCCAGATAGTAGAGGAAAGGTAGATGGTGTGCACAAGAGATAGGGAACCCAACTATTTATTCATAAATCCTTATACAATACTAGATGATTGCAGATTTTCATCTACGCTCATCACAATCATTGCAAAAGATCCAAATCACTCATAAGCATAATGACAATTCATTCAAGCATTCAAAGACATGGTTCACACAAGACTCAACACTATTAGACCAATTTTGACTCAAAAACATGTGCTACACGATCTCTATTACAAATTTATGGGAGGCTCTTGGGGTCGATGGTGGTGTGGCAAGCCAGGGTGCTGTATTGAGTCCTTCTGCGTGGTGGCGACTGTGCACTGAACTCTGGACTGCATGGTGTGGGTCCTCCCATGAGATGCTGCAATGCTTCATTCTTCTCTTGCTAGGCGGAGAGCTCCCTCCTTAGCATGCAATTTTCTTCTGATGCAACATCCAATTCCGTGTTGAGGGTAGCTACAAGTGCCACTGTAGAAGCTAGCTGGGGATCCTGGACGTCAGCAGTAGATATGATGGTGCAAGCTGTTGCACAACTCCTTCGGCGTGGGTACCACCTCTCTGGCTCATCCTCGATCTCTGCAAAGAACTTATGGCGGTAGACGTAGTAGGCTTGACGAGCAGCATCGGCGATCCCTGCCTCTTGAGAATCTCGGTCAGTAATAGCAAAGTGAACCGATATCTCGCGAGCTGCCCTCGCCCACTGATCGGTCACCCTCACATGCACCAAGGTCCTCCAGAAGTTGGGGTAGAAGAGATGCGTCCACCATCCACTGCGGTACTCGACTCCGACGTTGCCGAAGCCATAGTGGTTACGAAGCACTCTGAGAAGCCTGCGGTGGTAGAAGTTGTCGCCCCCATCTCGCACGAAGTCATAGACAATCCACTGGGCCGCTCCTGGAGCTAACTGAGGTGGTGATGGAGGTGGAGGAGTCCGGGGCTCTTCCTCATCATCTGATGGATTTCCTGCATTAGCGTTGGCATCTTCCTCAGCGCCACATCCTGCAGCGTCCATCTGCTGGTCTGCTGGCTCCTCTTGCTGTTGTTCCAACTCCGAGGACTCAAGCTCTCGCTCCTCGGGATCCTCCTCTTTGGACTCCTGCTGCTCCTCTTAGGCTTGCTGCCTCAAAAGCTCCTCTTCCTCGCGCTTGTCTTCCCAATCCTGGTAGGCATCCAGGTTCCGTGCCACCAACGGGTATTCAGCGATGCGGGGTGGAAGGTAGCCACATGTACTCTTACGGGGTGTCTGTTTTGTGCGAGCCATCTATAAAAGAGTAATAAAAAAGTTAGAAACTTTTTCACAATGGACAGAGGTAGGACAGAACACCATTTTTCAATAGAAACTCACTCCAAGGTAGAAGATAACAAAAGAGCAAGGATTAAGCAAAATCTAATCGACCGTTCTATCTAGGCTGTGATCCTACAGTCAGCACGGCTCTGATACCAACTTTGTAACACCCAGATTTCCAAGAAATCCGAATGCTTCCATATGTGTGCCCAGGATGTCCACAGAAAACATATTTATTACAAATATTGAATCACAGAGAACACAATGCTCGAATAAAATAGTTTACATCATAGTTTAACACAAGACATAGTCTTTCACAAATAACACAGTGGAAGTCTTAATATTATTAAACGTTTCATAATTCGTAGAGCCTCAAAAGCCACAG
The DNA here is from genome assembly GCA_015342445.1 of Digitaria exilis. Taxonomy (NCBI): domain Eukaryota; kingdom Viridiplantae; phylum Streptophyta; class Magnoliopsida; order Poales; family Poaceae; genus Digitaria; species Digitaria exilis. The sequence goes on along the minus strand of JACEFO010001703.1, from coordinate 56,793 downwards.
GGACACCGACTGGTTGAACACAGCTAGAAGTACGGCAGATCTTCCGGAAACTCAGCAAGCGACAGATCATTCACTGCTCCATCTGTTACCCATCCGGGATTTTGTTGAATAGTTGCAAGTGTAAGTAAACCATCTTACTTAACAAGTATAACACGGGTAATGCAAGATCAAAGGCTTGATACGGTTATACTGCTTTAGCACTTTTAGTTGTTCCATTTTATTATCATCCAAATTACTACAAATGAGTAGAACCCAAGTATAAGCCCATTAATAATAATATATAAGTAATTATAGAATAACCAACATCAACCACTAACATCATCTTCTAATAAAAAAGGATTCAGGCCGCTCGTAACCGTGAGCACGGCTATCATGATAGATCAACGCTCTGCAGAGGTTTCGCCCTTTACCCGCCGGTCACATAAATCCAAAAGAATTTATGTTACGAGGACTTTCACAAAACACCCTAACAAGCACAGTAGCCGTTTTGGTTCAACATAGGCAGCATAACCCAAGGCATCGAGATTGACGTACGCTCAGGGCGCAACCTGAGGGGGTCAATGGCGTCCAGAGCGAGAGCGCAATCATCGCAACGTGTGAAGCTGCCGTACATCGGGCGCTTACATCACGGGACTTTGCCTAACGAGACATAGCCAACGGATAAATCCGTCCTCGATGGATCAAACTATACTCTCACCCATGCTCCCCACATACGCCTTTCGGTAACCACTGGTGAGCTAGAGACGTACAAGCTAGTTATCCAAGATCAGAGCCATTATAGTTCCAACGGCGGCGAACAAGTTCCTGGGTTGCCGCTTTATGAACCGGACCTTCCGGAGAGACATTAGAACAAAGCACGAAGCACATGCTCTAATTCCCTAGACCAAACCTTATAGAGATACTAGAACAAAGCACGAAGCACATGCTCTAGTTCCCCAAACCATGTTGCTAAAAAGCATCTTTTAGTCATCATTGAAGTGAACAATTAATTCAATATCAACATTAAAATAAATGTTGGTTGCAGCGCGTAGCAAATACTAACCATAATGTATTAAACCCAGGTAAACAAGGAATAAGGTAAAGACTAGGAACATCCTTAGTGTATATCAATATTAGACACATGCATATGAATTGTATGATTAACTGGTGTATAGGTAACAAGGATTGTCCGTGTTATACTTGCCTTCCTCAGTGAACTGCTGCTGCACCTGCTCTTCGGTAACGGGATCTTCGGCGAACTCGAACGGCTCGTCAACTACTCACATCGATCACCACACAAGCATCCACACATACATGCAAACAGAGTATTTAATTAGAACAGTACACTGTTGGCGGTCAATATTGATGAGTTTTACCGCCAACATTTCACCATAATTCATATAATTTGCATGTCACACATATTATAAATTGCTTAAACTAATGAATTCCACAAGTTTTGGTGTTTATTTAGTTTCAGGAGCAAGTGACAGAAAAGAGGGGCAAAATGGCAACAAAACCTGGCCGAACGGCCAATTCTTGGCCGGCCGGCCAGCAACCTTGGCCAAATGCCATGTCATCAATCCAGGGGAAAACTAACACACATGCAAAGCCCCTGAGACGTTCGTCCAAGGTCGGTTTGATCCAAAGGACCGAAAGGCATAGCACATGGATAGAAGGGCCCACCTTGCATGGCCTAACTGTCTATGGTCGGTAACCGTCACAACTACCGACACCAGGAGAAGATCAGAACCGTACCTGTGGAAGGCGGTGCCAGATGGCACCTATCCCTGGCCGATCGGCCAGAGGCCGGCCGAACGGCCAGGCACCGACGCCAATTCGGTTGAGCTTCGGATGGCGGTTGCATGGCAAGGTAGCTTACACTCTAAGCTGATCAACCGACCTACTCAAGCTATAAAAGGAGTTGTACCCTTCACTCTCAAGACACACCATTCCATAGGAGAAGGATAGATTCTTGAAGTTGTAGTCTACATATTTGTAGAATAGGGAGAGTGAGGGGTGAGGTCTCTGGCGGAAGCAGAGCTGAGGAGAGGAGTCGAGGAGTGTCTCGATCTTCCTCTACTTCTGTAGCCACCCCTGGGGAACAAGCTTTTGAGTAAGTTAAGTTCTTTGTCTACTTTCAGTTTCTCGCTAGTTCATACTTTACTTTTAGTACTTACTTTATCTACTAGCATTTGATCTGCAGGATCCCTTGTCTGCGTGGACATTAGCCTGTCCATTAGGGTTTGCTCTGCCTTAGCGCTAGGCAGTAGTCAGTATCTTGATAGTGTAGGTGCGGTATCTAGACTTGATATTTACCTTGGGTTGTGTTCCACCCCACGGAAAGGGAGTGGTAGACGGCAAGTGGTGACAGCCTTGTCCGTCCTTTGTGCGACCACAACATTCGGGTGTTTTCATAGCAGTTGTAGCAGGTTACCATTGGGTCCCCCTTCTACCCCGTCTGGACCCTTCCTCTTCCAGCCGCCGAAGCAGATCAGGTTAGTAGATAAGTTTTTACTAGAGTAATTGTAGGCTATGTGAAAGTTAGGCCCTCTACCCTCGCCATTCTTTTCCTTGGTGGGGTCTGGTTAACTAGATTTAGGCTAGTCGCGTCTGCCGTTCTTTGGATTCGATATCCCAGGTATCACTCCCCTAGTGAAAGGCTACATCGGTCTCTGTGCGCTTGCAGAGTTATTCTCGTATAGGCTAAGGAGTGCCAACAAGCTTTTCTAGCGCCGTTGCTGGGGAACGGTAGCAACACTAGTTTAGATTTTTGTTAGCCGTACGCTTTTTAACCTTAACCATATGGAGTGCTCTTCTAGTTCTTCAGTAGGCACCCCTAGTTATCCGGTGGTCCCATCTCTCGAGTATTTGGAACCACCACCATCATGCCACCCGATCTACACTAATGGTTACGAGATCCGTCCCAGTCTCGTAGCTATGGTTCGTGCACAGTCCTTTTCTGGTAGAAAGGACGAGAATCACTATACTCACTTGCAGGAATTCGAGGAGAATTGTTCTCTCCTCATTATTGCCGGGATGAATAAGAACACCCTCCGGTGGAAGCTCTTTCCGTTCTCTCTGACGGTGAAGGCTAAATTCTGGTACGACCGTGTTGCAAGCAGAGTTGGAGGAGATTGGTTACAACTAAAGGATGAGTTATGTTTGTTCTTCTACCCCGTGTCCAAGGTCCGTACATTGCGTATCCAGTTATTAACTTTTCAGCAAGAGAATGAGTCAATTGGAGAAGCCTGGGCAAGATTCATGTGTTTGGTCAATTCTGGACCGCCTCACGGCATTCCAGAGGAGATGCTAATGCAACATTTCGTTGGCGGATTGAATGCGGATAGCGCACATTTCATTGATGTGGCCTCCGCAGGATCGATCTTGTACAAGACCGTGGACGAAGTTCAAGATCTTCTGAACAAGGTCCTCACCAGCACTGAGTATACCGAAGTGTTTGATGATCCACCAGAGCCCACAGAGAAGCAACAGATTCACACCCTATCAGCCTCATCCTGTCCACCTCCACCGTTCATCGAGGAGATTCCCGAACCACCACTCAAGACCCCAGATCCAGAACCACTTATCAACGCATTGCCACAGTTTGTACCCCCCCTCTTCACCGAAGAGGAGTACATGTCACTCGGCAACACATCCGTCATGCCGAAGGAATTGCAATGCAAGTGCTCCCGATCTGAGGCGTTCATTCCTGAAGCCACCGGCAGATTGAGGGTTTAACTGCCATTATGATCAAGGAATAGACAGAGGAAGTAGAGCTTTGCAGTAGACCCATCGAGATCTACCCAGAGTTCAGAATACTCCTCTGCACTATTGGGGACGCTGAGTCACAGGAAGTCATCTATGACCCGAAGGTCGGGGTTAACATCATGTCCTGTGCGTTAGCATCTGCTATTGCACCAGATGAACCCATGTCCTTTTCCAGTAAGCGCTTGAAGTGGATCAACGGCCAGATGCTGGAGAGCAAGGGAATATTGTGAGTCGTGTCAGTAAAAATGACACGGAACAAGGTACTCCTGGATTTCTACATCTTCGATATCCCTGAAGGTGATACATTCTTCCTGATTGGACAGCCAATAGAGCCACTTGTCAACCCCAACATGGACCGAACTTCTCTTCAGTTCAAGGTTGGCAAAGAAATATACTCGGTCAGTCTAGTTCGTTCAGTGAACACTATGGCAGAAGAAGCACCAAAGCAAGACCCTCTGGACAAGGCTACGGGCAAAGTACTGGAAGAACTCGTTCAGCCCAGTATTGAAAAGGATGCCCAACACTTCATCCAGGAAGCAGAACTGGGCGGCTACCTCAAGCTCAGCGAGACGGAGAAACCGCAACCTCCCCTCCCTGAATTGAAGCCGCTGCCATCTGGATTGAAGTATTCCTTCCTCCACAACAGCCGAGCCACGTCTGTTATCATTAGCGACAAGCTATCAGAGAGTGAAGCAAGGCGACTCGTGACAATCCTAGAGAAACACCGATCTGTCTTTGGGTATTCTCTACAGGATTTGAAGGGGATCAGCCCCAACCTTTGTACCCATCGCATCCCTATGGAACCAGACCATAGGTCGTCAAGAGAGCATCAACGACGGTTGAATGATGCGATGCGGGAAGTGGTTAAGAAAGAGGTACTGAAGCTCTTGCACGCCGGTATCATATACCCCGTGCAAGATAGTGAATGGGTCAGTCCCGTTCAAGTGGTCCCGAAGAAGGGAGGTATGACCGTCGTTCGCAACGAGAGAAATGAGCTTATACCTCAGCGGACAGTCACCGGATGGAGGATGTGCATTGACTACCGGATGCTCAACAAGGCTACCCGGAAGGATCACTTCCCCCTGCCCTTCATCGACGAAATGCTTGAGCGCCTGGCCAAGCACTCGTTCTTCTGTTTCCTCGATGGCTACTCAGGTTATCACCAGATTCCTATTTATCCAGATGACCAAAGTAAGACCACTTTCACCTGCCCCTATGGAACATTCGCATATCGCCGGATGTCATTTGGTCTTTGCAACGCACTTGCCTCATTTCAAAGATGTATGATGGCAATATTCTCTGACCTTATCGAGCCAGTCATGGAAGTTTTCATGGATGACTTCTCAGTTTATGGCAAGAGTTTTGCAGAATGCCTCAAGAACTTAGACAAAGTTCTTGAGAGATGTGAGGAGACACATCTGGTCCTTAACTGGGAGAAGTGTCACTTCATGGTTAGAGAAGGAATTGTCCTTGGGCATAGAGTATCAGAAAGAGGGATAGAAGTAGATCGAGCAAAGATCGAGGTAATTGAAAAGCTACCCCCTCCGACCAATGTCAAGGGAGTAAGGAGTTTTCTCGGCCACGCCGGATTCTATCGGAGATTTATCAAGGATTTCTCTCAGATAGCAAGACCCTTGACGAATTTGCTCGCCAAGGAGAAGTCATTCGTTTTCGACGAAGATTGCCTCGTAGCTTTCTACACCCTAAAGAAGGCACTTGTTTCAGCACCCATCATTCAGCCTCCAGATTGGAGCCTGCCCTTTGAAATAATGTGCGATGCAAGTGACTATGCTGTGGGCGCAGTGCTCGGTCAGTGCAAGGATAAGCACCATTATGCAATATCTTATGCAAGCAAGACACTGATTGGGGCCCAGCTGAACTACGCCACAACGGAAAAGGAACTTCTGGCAGTCGTTTTTGCCATGGACAAGTTCAGATCTTACTAGGTTGGAGCTAAGGTGATAGTATACACGGATCATGCTGCACTAAAGTATCTCTTGACCAAGAAAGATGCAAAGCCACGTCTTATCCGTTGGATACTGCTCCTTCAAGAGTTTGACTTAGAAATCAGGGACAAGAAGGGCACAGATAATTGTGTGGCAGATCATCTCTCGAGATTACAAGTTAAAGGATCGGACCTGCCAATCAATGACTACCTTAGAGATGATACCCTCCTCAAGGTCACAACCACTCATCCATGGTATTCCAACCTGGTGAATTTCATGGTTACTGGTTATGTCCCGCCAGGAGAGGATAAGAAGAAATTAATCCACCTCAGCAGATTTCATCTGTGGGACGACCCCTACCTATTTAAGGTTTGTGCGGATGGCTTACTCCGCCGCTGCATCCCAGTATGTGAGACCCGCAAAATTCTTGAGCGTTGCCACTCCTCACCCTATGGAGGGCATTATGGAGCCTTTCGCACCCATGCTAAGGTTTGGCAAAGTGGATTCTTTTGGCCAAACATGTATGGAGATACAAAAGAATTTGTGCGGCGCTGTCCAAGATGTCAGAAGCACGGGAACATCAACACCCGTGATGCAATGCCACTTCAAAATAATCTCCAAGTTGAGATATTCGATGTGTGGGGAGTTGACTTCATGGGTCCCTTCCCCATGTCAGAGCAATGCGAGTATATCTTGATAGCTGTGGACTATATGTCCAAATGGGTTGAAGCATTACCCTGTGTTGCGGCCGACGCAAGGAGTTCAAAGAAAATGTTCCAGGAAATCATATTTCCTCGCTTTGGAGTTCCGAGAGTCGTGATCAGCGATGGAGGCTCACACTTCATCGACAAAACATTCAGGAAATCATCGGGTTGTCACGCCATACCATCCTCAAACAAGTGGGCAAGCAGAGACGTCTAATAAGCAGATCAAGAACATCTTACAAAAGACAGTCGATGCCATGGAAAGGGGATGGAAAAGCAAGCTTCCTGAAGCACTCTGGGCCTATCGAACAGCATACAAGACCCCTATAGGTATGACTCCATATCAACTGGTCTATGGCAAAACCTGCCACCTACCGGTAGAAATGGAATTCAAGTCTCACTGGGCAATCAAGAAGTGGAACATGGACCTTCAATCAGCTGGAGTTAAGCGACAAATACATCTAGCTGAATTGGATGAATGGAGAGAGAAAGCCTACCACAACTCAAAATTGTACAAAGAACGTACAAAGCGATGGCACGACAATCGCATCAAGATAATGGAGTTCAACGCAGGAGATAAGGTACTACTCTTTAACTCTCGCGTTCGTCTTTTTGGTCATGGTAAGCTTAGGAGTAAGTGGGAAGGGCCTTTCACGGTTATAAATGTTGCCGATCATGGAGCTATAACTCTCCAGGACGATTATGGGAATGCATTCAAGGCTAATGGCCAAAGACTCAAAGTATTCCTTGAGCCCAAAATGCTGGACCTCGAAGAGATGGATGTCTTCGAGCTATCCGAGATAGAGGAATAAATATACCCATAGTCTTCGCCGGACTAAAAACGGGCCTTACCCTAGTATAGGATTCCATTCTCTATTTTTTTCTCTATTTTCTTCTCTATTTCTAGCCAACCGACACAAAATTCCGTCTGAGGGAAGAGAGGATTGAACCTTCCAGAAGGAGGAGCCCGAGCCGCGGCTACCCTTGGCCGAACGGCCAGGCCCTGGCCGATCAGCCAGGCGCCGTTCTCCCACGCTCCAATTCAAGTTTCAAACCTTCTGATATCTTATCCCTTCTGAGATTCCGAGGAGCCTCTGGTGAAAACATCGTTATAAAATCGAAAGGCAACCACATCGTCTTCCTCAGAACCTCTCGCTGCCTCCTCTCTCCCAAAACCCAGAACCTCTGAGATCTTACCACCATGGGTAACTTCAAGGACACCTCCAGCCCAAAATCAGCATCCAACGTTGAGGGATCGCCGTACTCACCCACCTCTCCTATGATGGAGCCGTCTTCGTCGAGCAGTCTACAGATCATCGAGAAGGTGGCATTCGTGGAGGCCGTCGCCGCGCGACAGGAGGCCAGGGGACGCCAACCCCTGGCCGGCCGGCTGGAAGCAGGCCGATCTGCCTCACCCCGAGGCCGTTTGCCTGGATTTCGTGCGAAGTCCCCCGTAGGGAAGGGCATCATTAGCCCTAAGATGCTGCGGACCAGAAGGCCAACCAAGGGGATCCTTTCTCCTCGAAAGGCCATCACGAAGAAGATTGTCTTCTCCCCCACCGGGAAGCAGGCGATCTCTTCCGTCCCTCATGCCAAGTCGCCGGAGTACACACCCGGCAGTCCACCACGCTACCGCATGACTGGACCTGGCATCGGGAAGGTCCTCATACCGCCACTCAACGCTGTTCCACCAGAGTCGGTGGACTCCACGCCGGAGAGGCTGAGGCGTCACCACTCGCCATCACCAATCCGTGGACCTCCAGGGATCATGGAGTGGTCGGACGACGACGACGACGAGGAGAAGGAGGTCTGGGCACTCCAGAAGCAGGTGGCTGCGCTGAAGCTTGAAGTGAACAACATGAACGAGCGTGTCGCCGAGTCCGAGATCGCCAGGATGGAGACGGATGACAAGATGGACACACTGCGTAGGGCACTTAGTGCCAAGCTCAAGCGCCTCGCAAAGGCGATACGGCACGCAGAAGCCATCAAGATTCCGGATCCTAGGGATTAAGGGTCGAGCTAGGCTAGATTCTTAGGTTTTAGGTGCTTTAGTTTATTTCCCTTTTCCCTTTTCAAACATGTATGTAGCACCTCCCTAAGAAGATAAAATTTGATTTGTTTAATTACTTGTCCCATGAGTGGTTGGTACACACTTGTGTGCCAACCACAAGCCCTGTTCTCATGTTTACGAAGTGTGCAGAGAAACATGGCGTACAAGACGTACATGATACACAGAGCAAAACTTGGCGCCAGACGCGCCCATGTCCAGCCGATCGGCCAGGCCACGACCGGCTGGCTGTATTTCACGCAGATTTCCACCGTCGTGAATTCGCCATGTCACCTCGTTCAAAGCTACACGCTCCAAAATTTGAAAAGAACAGAACAAAGAAGACTCTTGGCCGAGCGACCAGATCCTGGCCGGCCGGCCACACAACACGATCAAAATCCGTGGCCCGGTTGCCACACTCAGGTTTGCACATCTCCACCCTGTTTTTTCGGTTATGCACAGATAATAATTTAACTAAAATGAAATAGGAGATTAGATGATTTCAACCATGATCTCTTTCTCTGTCTAAGTGTAATTTCTTATGCAAGTATCTTGTGCCTTTGGAACTATTATTTTAGGATAATTTTCAGTCTACCTATTGGCTCCCATGATATGACAATGCTTGTGTTTGATCTTATCTGAATTCAATGCTTGGAGAGAAGTTTGTTTCAAAACTTAAAACAACATGGCTTCCTCTTGTCTCAATAATTATCCAGTCCTACCAAAGCCAAATATATACATAACATGGAAAAGCCTGAATTACATGATCTTCATCGACATCTTGAGTTTGCTCAAACGCTTTTGCCTTTAGTGTGGATATCTGTTCTTCTAGCACTTTGGCCATTCACGTACACATTCACGACATAAAGTCCTGAGGTACAAATGTAATACTTCTTCATCCCCCTTAAAGAAAAGAGATGAAAGACATTTGAGTATCATGCTCAAGCTCTTCGTCTAAAAAAAAAGAAGAAAGGGAAAGATGAAGGAAAGAAAAAGAAATACCTCAGAGATGTCGCCATCTTACACTTGCACTTTGGTCATTGTGTGAAAAGGAATATATTCCCTAGAGGCAAGGTTTTTGGTCTTACAATATAGATGGAGATGTCGATCCCTGAATATCCATACCTCAAGCTCCACCTTCAGCCTTAGAGATAGGTGCAAGGTTCATCCTGAACCTTAGTAAGAAGATACACATGGAGTGATCAAGAGTCTTGAGACAATTTGAGGAATACCATGATTTCATTTTCAAAATATTATAAAACCTCCAAAGTAGCAAATGAGGAGGAGGATCTTACCTTGTGAAGTCGTTCTGGAAGCCAATAGGCGGACAGGAGATGTTAGCCACCGTGAATCCAAGATATGAGAGAAAGCTTAGAAATAACTCTTATGCATTGATATGATTTCATGGGCCTAAGTTTTGCTAAGTCCTCAGGATATAAATTCTATGTTTGCTCGGGACTAGCAAAGTTCAGGTGTGGGGGCGTGTTGGCGATCAATATTGATGAGTTTTACCGCAACATTTCACCAGAATTCATATAATTTGCATGTCACACATATTATAAATTTCTTAAACTAATGAATTCCACAAGTTTTGGTGTTTATTTAGTTTCAGGAGCAAGTGACAGAAAAGAGGGGCAAAATGGCCACAAAACCTGGCCGAACGGCCAATTCTTGGCCGGCCGGCCAGCAACCTTGGCCAAATGCCATGTCATCAATCCAGGGGAAAACTAATACACATGCAAAGCCCTTGAGATGTTCATCCAAGGTCGGTTTGATCCAAAGGACCGAAAGGCATAGCACATGGATAGAAGGGCCCACCTTGCATGACCAAACTGTCTATGGTCGGTAACCGTCACAACTACCGACACCAGGAGAAGATCAGAACCGTACCTGTGGAAGGCGGTGCCAGATGGCACCTATCCCTGGCCGATCGGCCAGAGGCCGGCCGAACGGCCAGGCACCGACGCCAATTCGGTTGAGCTTCGGATGGAGGTTGCATGGCAAGGTAGCTTACACTCCAAGCTGATCAACCGACCTACTCAAGCTATAAAAGGAGTTGTACCCTTCACTCTCAAGACACACCATTCCATAGGAGAAGGATAGATTCTTGAAGTTGTAGTCTACATATTTGTAGAATAGGGAGAGTGAGGGGTGAGGTCTCTAGCGGAAGCAGAGCTGAGGAGAGGAGTTGAGGAGTGTCTCGATCTTCCTCTACTTCTGTAGCCACCCCTGGGGAACAAGCTTTTGAGTAAGTTAAGTTCTTCGTCTACTTTCAGTTTCTCGCTAGTTCATACTTTACTTTTAGTACTTACTTTATCCACTAGCATTTGATCTACGGGATCCCTTGTCTGCGTGGACATTAGCCTGTCCATTAGGGTTTGCTCTGCCTTAGCGCTAGGCAGTAGTCAGTATCTTGATAGTGTAGGTGCGGTATCTAGACTTGATAGTTACCTTGGGTTGTGTTTCACCCCACGGAAAGAGAGTGGTAGACGGCAAGTGGTGACAGCCTTGTCCGTCCTTTGTGACCACAACGTTCGGGTGTTTTCATAGCAGTAGTAGCAGGTTGCCGTTGGGTCCCCCTTCTACCCCGTCTGGACCCTTCCTCTTCCAGCCGCCGAAGCAGATCAGGTTAGTAGATAAGTTTTTACTAGAGTAATTGTAGGCTATCTGAAAGTTAGGCCCTCTACCCTCGCCATTCTTTTCCTTGGTGGGGTCCGGTTAACTAGATTTAGGCTAGTCGCGTCTGCCATTCTTTGGATTCGATATCCCAGGTATCACTCCCCTGGTGAAAGGCTACATCGGTCTCTGTGCGCTTGCGGAGTTATTCTCGTATAGGCTAAGGTATGCCAACATACACCAAACATAAACAAAAGATGAAAAGAAGGCCTTAGAGTTACTGTACGCTTCACTACGAACACATGAGCACGAAAATCACTCAAATCGGAGTAAAAACGGAGAAACTACGCTTAAAACGGGCTCTAGGGGCTTGCTAGTGAGACTTTTAGGCTTCCAGGGGTGTTTTTGAAAGAAACCAGGGACCTAAAACATAATTTTGTATAAAAACCCAGGGGCTACGGAGTAAAATTGCCATCTAGGACGGCGGGCACTATTTTACAAAAGCGTAGGGGCTAAACCAAAAGAAAAAGGATCTAACCGTAATTATTTTTGAATAAAGGTGGACCGCGGGTTGATTTCCAAAAACAACAGGGGCTCTTTTGCAAAAACGCTACGGCAGCAGCTGATGGCTGACGTCGGCTGACGTTACGGTCAACTGTGTCGTGGACCAGCCGTAGACCACGGTCCACGGGTCCACGGTGAACCAGACACAGTTTAGATCTAAGCCATTCGATCTAGATCGGACGACTGCGGTTGATTGGGGTCGTTTGGTCGCCGGAATTCGGCGGCGCGGCTGGCTCCGCGGTAGAACCTCGCTAGAGTTGGGGTTTCCCGGCGCTACAGGGCACCAAACCTCGCCGAGTTTGGCCCGGAAGAGAGAGGAGGAGATGGGGAACTCGTTTTGGGGGTTCTACTCGAGGATTGGGCGCCGGCGGCGGCTGGCGACGAGCGGCGGAGGCTTGGTGTCTCCGGTGAGGTCGTGCGCGCGCGAGAGAGCGAGAGAGCAAGCGAGAGATGGCTCGGCGTGTTCCTTACCACACGGCGAAGCGTCGCGGCTAGCCCTTGGCGGTAATGGAGCGGCGGACGAGCGGATTGGCGGCGGCGGCGCTCGGCTAGGGTTTGCGGCGGCGCTGCTGCCTTGGGCGTGGCGCCTAGGGTTTGAGGGGTTTCGAGGTAGGGGTGGTGGCTTTATAGCCCAGCCAAGGCACCTTGGCGTGCGGGCCAAGCCGAGCGGAGTCCGGGCGCGGCACGGCAAGCTCGGTGGAGTCCGGCTCGCACACGAGGTAGAAGGAGGAACTGACGTGTGCCGGCTTGTCAGCGGCTGAGGACGGAGGCGGGCTGCGGCTGCTGGCGGGCTGAGCTACTGGGCCGCGCTAGTGGGCTGCTGCGATGGGCCGCGCGGGGAGAGAGAGAAGGAACTAGGCCGGGCTGAGAGACTGAGGGAGAGAAAAGAAAAGGTTTTTCTTTTATTCAAACACTCATTTGAATTCAAATTCAAATTCGAATTTGAATTCATCAATCAAAAATAAATGCACCAGCATGAATGCAACAATAATGTTTCCATTTCCTATATTTTCTTTTAATTATTCAAAATTTTATTTCTCCCTATATTTTTCATGAGCACTTGAATATAAAAAGCTAATTAATTACTAAATTTTAAATAGGGCATTTTTAGGGTGTTACATGCTGCGTCACCAACTATTGGCCTTTGGGCCTTGTATCATCATCAAGCCCATTAGGGGGCGTGTCCGGGGGTCGACCACGACCCTAGACTCTATTTTACAGCAGCCGTCGCCACTATTAGGGTTTGAGTTCTGCCTTAGATGAATATATCTTTGAACAGTCGTCGTTCTTCGGTTTGTAGAACCCCAACTTGAGTGCTTAATCATTTATTAGCAGATTGTCACCAATACTGAGAGTTGTGTTTTTTTGAGTTCTTGCTTGTGTTCTTCGTTTCGCTTGTAGTGATTAGCCTTATTGGCGAGGTCAACCGGATCGTGACACGGTTGATAACCCGAGGAGTCGTGGTGCTAAGATTGCAGGGTTCGAGTTGCTGACTTGAAGCCGGTTCGGTGTTTTTCACTCCACCTAAAACGAGAGTTATCTTTACCTAACGGAAGATCCGCCACCTAGGTCTCATCAATTGGTAATCAGAGCAAGGTTTACTGTCAGGTTCACCCTTATTCTTGTTTTCTCCTTTGTCCTAGAGTCCATAAAAAAAACTACAAAAAAAATCCGTTGTCCTAGATCCCCTTTTCGCCTTTGCAATTTCGTTTCAGATTGCCTTGTTCCGTTCATGTCCATAGTCTAGTCTTGTTGCTGGTATAGTTTGTGTTCTTAGTCATAGTTCAACCACACCATCGCTGTGTTTGTTTTCCGCCGCTCGCCCATCCACCTTTACCCAGATCACAAGTCGATACCCCCATTACTCGACTTGCCCAGCTAGCCGCCTTGTGTGATTTCACGCCACACCAGCCCTAGATAGGTTACGAGCCGTCTTGTGCCTTTCGTCTTGCATCGTAGCCCCTCTTGGATCCATCTGGCTTTCCATTGCCTCGTGAAGTCAAAATAGCTGAAACACCTAGAAAGCTGCATGAGATGATCAATGAAGCAGTCCATCGTGCCTTTGTAAATCAAGGTAAAGTTTTGGGTAATGAATTCCATAATCAAATGGTTCGCACATTGCGTGAAGGTGATCTTCAATTTAAAGGTCCAGCATATCAACAAATTCCTCCGTTTGAAGTTGATACTTCAGCAAGAGATACTGTGGCAGGGGCTGCAAAAACTGCATTTTCTCAGGTGTTCAATGGTACATCGGCAGATCAGCCGATCGGACCAATGCAATCGGCATCAAGGCCGATCACACAAGGAGGGTTTACAGCAACATCATTCGCCATACCTCAAATTCAGACCCCACCAAACAGCAGTCTTAACCTCATCATCGCCGATAGCATCGGTGTCAGAGGGAGCTGATTTTTTTCAAAGGATACGACCCTAATACTGGATTAGGGATGCCTCCTGAATATTTTGTGATATCTCCTAAGTCAACTCAAAAGACTCAACCTGAGGAGCCAAAGATGATTTGGGTACCGCATGCTGATGGAATTAATTGGTCTTTGATTGATGAGAAGGGAATTGTACGCCAGATATGGACTCCAAGACTAGAATCAGCAAAAATACCTAATAGGCATATGCCGAATCAGTCAGAGACACATGGTAATACCACATGAGCTATGGAGGTTTATCATAATACCCAACATCAAAGTCAGGGTCAGATAACCAATCAAAATACATCTTCAGGGCATATTCGTGAAATTGGTCAACGAGAATCAACCAGGCAGAATGAATCGGCACCAAAGGGATATGCAAGGCCGATTCAGTCAAGCCAAGAGATAGAAAGAATGCATCAGCCAGCACGAGAGATAGCACAAAGAGCAAATCAAGTGGATTGGGCGGCTCAGATTGCTGATATAATGCAAAATCAGTTTGGATTAAAGCCCAAAACTCAACATGTGATGTACAGAACTCCCTATCCCACCTGCTTATGATTCGCTACCATATCCTCATCGCTACAAGATCCCTGATTTTTCTAAGTTTTCAGGCAATGATGATATCTCCACAATAGAGCATGTCAACAGATTCCTGGTACAATGCGGAGAAGCTGCAGCAACCGATGCACTGAGGGTCCGATTATTTGCAAGTTCTTTATGTGGACCAGCTTTTACATGGTTTATGACATTACCAGCAAACTCTATTATTTACTGGTCTGACCTGGAGAAGCAATTCCATCAATATTTCTTTGCTGGTGTTCAAGAGAAGACTATACTGATTTAACAAGCTTGAAGCAAAGAAATGATGAGTCGGTAGCAAATTTCATTCAGAGAGTCAGAGAGACAAAAAATAGATGCTATGGGTTAAACCTGGCAGATGTCCAATTGGCACAATTAGCATTTGATGGTTTACTTCCCTACTTCAAAGAGAAGTATGACTCCCAAGAATTTGAAAGCTTGAGCCATATTGTACAGAGAATGTCAAAGCATGAGAATCGGATTTATGAACAGAAGCGACCTTATCATAAGAAGGTAAATTACCTTGATTACAGTTCTGATTCCGATGAAGATAAAGAAATCGGCCTGACAGAATGGGTTAAAAATAAGAAACCGATTTCTTGTCCTTTTGGTAAGAAAGAACCAGAAAGATTTGGTTTTGATGTTCCTAAGGCCGATAGAATTTTTGATCTGCTGCTTAAAGAGGGGATGATCAAATTATCGGCCAATCACAGTCTTCCATCTGCAGAAGAGCTCAAGAAGATGGTATATTGCAAGTGGCACAATGCTACATCTCATAATACTAACGATAGCAAGGTATTCAGAAACCAAATCCAATTGGCAATTGAGCAAGGGAAGATGCAATTTGAGATTCCTTCCAAACCAGTCAAGCCGATGAAGATTGATGGGCATCCTTTCCTAGTGAATATGGTAGAGCCAGCTAAAGGAAACACTCTGCAGACCAAGCTCTTAACATCAGAATCTGCAAAAGAAAAAGGGGTTGTTGATCCTAGAATACAAATTTCTGCCTCCGATTGGAAGGATAAAAAACAGTGGGAAAAGAATGATTATCCCAGAAACTCTCAGAGGCATGTTACTTCTCAAGGATTGATAAAAAAATATCAGTGCCAGCAAGAGAGAACAAGGCAGCAAGAGGAAAGGATGTATCGGCATAAGGATCATTGGAGATGTCCTTTTTTCGTTTATTGCTGGGAAGAAGGGATCAAATTACCATCTCCAGACGACTGCCCAGAGTGCAATGAAAGCTATGGGGGAGATAGATCGTTCAAAAGGCCCCGATTTGAAGATATGGAGCGTTGGCCGATTATTCGGGATAGGGATGAAGAATATCGGTGTACTCCAGTTCATGAGAGAATCGGAGGCGGGCAAAGTGTATATGATCGGTTGGGGAATAAACCGATTATGAGCAGAAAGCTGGAAGAGCACACTAATAATTTGGTTTCTGATGAAGAAGCTTTGCCAAATCAGGATCGGAATATTCCTCGCGAAGCTAAAATACCTCAGCCAAGATGGTGCCTAGAAGGGGTTACGAAATCACAGAAGAGGAGGTTGCAAAGGCTCCGATTTGATGAAATTCAAGAGGAAAAATCACGTCAGCTTTTGAAGAATAAAAAGGTGTTATCTAAAGTATGGCGTCCTAAGCAACGTAACCAAGATGACTCTGCGGTCGATGTTAATATGGTTTTCGTACTGCCAAGGGAATTCATGGCATCGGCCAGTGATGAACAAGGTTCTGAAATTGAAGAAGCAATGGCTCAACTAAATTTAGAACCAATGCAAGCAACCTTTGAGATGCCAGAGGAAAAGGAATGTGCTCATTTGAAGCCTTTGTTTCTGAAGGGCATGTTGATGGTAAGCCGATCACCAAGATGATGGTTGATGGAGGAGCAGCTGTTAATTTGATGCCTTATGCCGTTTTTCGTAAAATCGGCAAAAGTGAAGATGATTTGATCAAAACAGATATGATGCTGAAAGATTATGAAGGAAAGATTTCTCTAGCTCGGGGGGCGTTATG
Organism: Digitaria exilis; assembly: GCA_015342445.1. NCBI lineage: Eukaryota > Viridiplantae > Streptophyta > Magnoliopsida > Poales > Poaceae > Digitaria > Digitaria exilis. Next base: position 40,150 of record JACEFO010001703.1, on the reverse strand, counting down.
TGTTGATCTGACTATCGGAAGCAAAACCTTACCTACCACTTTCTTCATAGTCAACGACAAAGGATCATACAACTTGTTGCTGGGAAGAGATTGGATCCATGCTAATTGTTGCATTCCATCAACCATGCATCAGTGTTTGGTTCAATGGATTGAGGATACAGTGGAAGTTGTCAAAGCGGACACATTATACAGCATAGCTATTGCAGAAGCACAACCATGGAGTTATGAACAAGTGATGTGCATATCGGGAAAAGCTCTGGACACTGAATTCCTCAGAGTGGCCGATTTTGGTCTACAGCCGATCCAAGCAGTCGGCTCAGAAGATTCGTCTTGATGGATGAATTTCTTCAAGAGGATGAAGGGAAGTTAGGATATGGCTTCACGTCGGCTGATGTATTAGAAAAAATAGATTTAGGAGATGGTGATAAACCAAGGCTAACGTTTATTAGGGCAAAATTAGATCCTGAGAACAAAAAAGAATTAATTTCTTTATTAAGAGAATTAAAGATTGCTTTGCTTGGGAGTACTATGAAATGGCTAGTCTAGACCGATCTACTGTTGAACATCGGTTGCCTATAAAACCAGGATATCGGCCATATCAGCAAGATCCTCGACGATGTAATCCTAAGGTTTTACCTGATATAAAGGCCAAAATTACTAAGTTGATTGAAGCAAAATTTATTAGGCAATGCCGATATGCTGAGTGGATTTCTAATGTGGTTCATGTGTATAAAAAGAATGGGAAATTGCGTGTATGCATTGATTTCAATAATCTTAACAAGGCAACACCGATGGATGGATATCCGATGCCTATTGCCAATTTATTGGTTGATGCTGCAGTAGGACACAAGGTCATAAGCTTCATGGATGGTAATGCTGGCTATAATCAAATTTTTATGGCTGAAGAAGATATTATGCGAAGAAATTTTTGATAGTGAAAGAGATGACATGGTGGATTCTGCGTATGGTTCTATTTATAGGCGAAAGGGTCCACCTACTCGGTTCAGAGCATTCAATTTTTGATATAAATGAGTGCGGAAACCAATGTGTTTTGGTCAAAAGATGCTATTTTCAGGAGATTCAGTGTAAAAGCCGATCACATCGGTTAAAGATAATAAAGACGTTTCAGGTTTGGCAGGATTTGGTCAAAGATATACATATGCAGAATAGTGTAGTAGCTTTAATGTATGCATTACAAAAGATTTTACAACGATCCAAGGAAATTTTGGATCGCTTCAATCGCACGCAGGCGAATAGCATCTACATCGGAAATGGCTTTCCGATCATCATCGGCCGAACCCTCAATCGGCTTCATGTTTCTCTCAAGATGATCAACCTTTTGCATAAGAACTTGCTTGTTTTGTTCAAATGTTGTCAAAGTCCCAGGGATTTGCAACAGGTCAGCTTCCACAGTTTTCAGCTCGGCGTCGATCTTGGCTATTACTTGCATATGAGCTTCACGCTTGGATTTCAAATCGGATATGGTCTTCTCTAGGGTTTCCCGAGTTTGCCTCAGGTTTCCGATTTGGGTTTCTGCCTTCCATACCCGATTTGATTTGTTCCTGGTCCTTGGAAGATTTCTCAAATTCGGCTCGATCGGATAGTCTCTTTTGGGCCTTTATCACCTGGAAGAAGTTGAATTCTATGAAGGCAGCTGGGAAAAGAGCTTCTTCAACTGACTCAGGTATTTGGCCTTGCAAGTGTCTAAAAACTGATCGGACAGGATCGACATTCTTCACAAGTTGTCCGATTTCAGTGTTCAAGAGACTTAGCATTTCTTCAAGATGAGTTCTGATCGGATCGGAGCTTGGGGCTGACTCTGCTATGGAGGGACCGGCATGTTCCGCTGCGAGCGCACTAGGAGTTGGAGAATCTTGTGCCTGAGAAGGAAAGGCGAAGATCGGATGTTAGTTTCTCCTAATATTAGAGGAACATGGAAAAGAAGGAGTTACCTGTTTTAAGTTGATTTCATCAAACTGGGATGGTTGAGACGTTGGAAGGCCGATTGCCGTTCCGATGGAAGCGATTGCCGTTCGCTCCTGGTATAAAAGCTTAGAAGTGAAAAGCAAGATGAAACAACTTTAGCAAATGATGAATAATGATTATCCTTACAATGGGTTCTTGGGCTGATTCTGGAATTTGGATTGCCAATCCTTGTTGAACAGCACTCGATGGAGGAATCGGCAACAAAGAGGAAGTTGGGACAGTTCCTATTTGGTCCGATTGAGTCATGACCTGAGAAGCTACCTGTATATACTTGAAATTAGCTCAAGAAGTAAAAGAATTGCAGCGAATCCGAAATATTTTTTTTACCTGTTCCGATGCAGTTGTTGCTGTGGTGTCCGACGGTTTTTCTTGAATCGGATTTGATGTGACTGCTTCAGGAATAGTCGGTGGGCGACTGGTACTTGAGCGTATCTTTGATATACGTCTTGCCGCTTCTGAAGCAGAAATCTTTCAGGAAACTTTAGGAATCTTCCTTGAAAGTGTATTTGTTAGCACCAGCTTGCGCTTTTCTCCAACTTCTGAAGGCGTGGCTTGTAATTCCGATGGCTTGATTTCTTTTTGGCCGATCATAGAAGAAGAAGGTTCTTGAGTCTTTCTCTTCGGCCTTTTGGAAGAACTGGTGCCTTGTTGCTTGGTTTGCACAGTTGGAGCAGAGCTTTTGGCTGTTTTCTTGTTCCGACCAGTAGCGACATCCGTCACGGATGGACTGGAACTTCCGATGTGAGGATTGTCTAAGGGAGGCATATACTCGATCGGACGGCCACTGTTGCTGACTGAAGGAAGATTTATGGCTACGTCCTATGATCAAAGGCAAAAAGAGGAAGTGTTAAATACAAATTAATCAGTGATTGAAAAAATGATTGAGGTTGGAGATTTCTTACCTGGTCACTGGTTTCGAAGTCGAGGTTGAGGAGTAGGCAGTAATCTTGAGCAGGTTGGCTGAAGAGGTGATTCCTCCATTCTTGCCACCAAGTCTTGAATGAAGCCGTGGTGAAGCTCAAGAATTTCCAAAGAGATAAATCTATGGTTTCCCGGGAAGGTGATAAATTTATCAACCTATCATATGCTATGTTTGATGGGATCACTTCTCTAGGCTTCACTAGATCGGCCAGATACAAAGAAATCGGCCCTTGACCAAATCCGATTTGACGAGCAGCCAGTGCTGGATGGTAATATTCAAATGACTGCTGTTTTCCCCCATGAAGACGTCTGCGGGGAGTATTTGAGGGGTGATGATTTCTTTGAAGTTCTTTTGACTATCCTCATCTGTGTCGATGTCATCAAATCGGAATTTGAATGGGAGTTCAAAATGATGATCGGGATCAACATACACGTGCTAGGGCATGGATTCTTCCTTGAGGCCATTGTAGAATCCCCTGAAGTACTCGGTTGTGCGAGTAGAAGGAAGCCGTTCTCCAGGGAAGCCTGAGGCAGCTTCACCAAAAGACATGCATCGCCGATCTTCAGCTTCTGCATCATTCAATTGATCGGCGGGGAATACCTTGCTAATTACAGAAGTGTCCAGTAGATTCTGTATGTGCATATTCAACCAAAGATTAACAAACCACCACGAACCTCCAAGGTGTCCGATTTGTTGCTTGGTTCTTAATCGGATAGAGACCTCGTGAAGAAGCTTATATATCGATCCGAGAAGGTGTTTTCCGATTGGGAAATTGTTTTCTGAGGCTAAGTACTCTGCCAATCGGAGGTAGTGGATTGATGGGCTATAACACCCTAACAATGTCCTATTTAAAATTTAGTAATTAATTGGCTTTTTATATTCAAGTGCTCATAAATAATGCAGGGAAAATAAAATTTTGAATAATTAAAAGCAAATATAGGGTATAGAAACATTATTGTTGCATTCATCCTGGTGCATTTATTTTTGATTGTTGAATTCAAATTTGAATTTGAATTCGAATTCAAATAAGGGTTTAAATAAAAGAAAAACAATTTCTTTTTCTTTTTCCTATTCCTTTCTCCATTTCAGCCCAGCGGCCCAACTTCTTCTCTTTCCTTCCCGCGGCCCAGCTCTACTGCGCAGCCCAGCAAGCGCCCCAGCCCAGCCGCTCTCTCTCTCTCTCCTGCTGCGGCTGACAGCCCGGTCCCACCTGTCGGCCTCTTCCACCGCCAGCAGTGCCGCGCCTCCTCACTCCGCTGGCTGACGCGCGGGGCCCACGCATCAGCGTCGTCTCCCACCTCGCGCCGCGTCCGACCGAGCTCGGGTCGAGCCCGACCCCGAGCCGGAGTCCGCCGCGTCGTCGTGCCGCGCCCGGACTCTGCTGCCTGGCGTGCACGCCAAGGAGACCTCGAGCCCCTATTTAAGCGCCGCTACCCCCCCTCTCGAGCCACAGCCCCTGACCCTCGCCGCCCCCAAGCTCCGAGCGCCGCCGCCGTTGTCTTGAGCTCGCTCCGCCTGTGCATTGCCGCCAAGAGCTTGCCCTGGAGCTCCGCAGCAAGGTGAGGAACTCGCCAAGCGCGTTTCCCCTCTTCCTCTCACTCTCTCCCACGCGTGCGACCTTCCCGGAGTTCCCGAGCCGCCGCCGCACGTCGCCGGCCATCCCTACGGCCCAATCCCCACTCCCGACCCCCAAAATCGAACCCCCATTCTCTCCTCTCTCTCCAGGACCAATCACGACGAGATTTGGTCCACCGTAGCCCCGAGCCGAGCCAACTCCGGCGAACCCCGCCGCGTCTCCGGCGAAGCACCGCCGCGCTCCGGCGACCCCAGCGCCCGATCTATTCCCAGCCGCAGGATTCAAAACCAACGGCCAGATCTAAAAACCGATCTAAACCGAGCCGGTTCACCGTGAACCCGTGAACCGCGGTTCATGGCCAGTCCACGGCATAGTTAACCGTGACGTCATGCCGACGTCAGCCCTCAGCCGCCGCCCTGTCTATTTCGCAAAAGAGCCCCTCTGCTTTTCAAAAATCAACCCGCGGTCCACCTCTATTCAAAAGTATTTACAACTAAGTCCTTTTTCTTTCGGTTTAGCCCCTGCTCTTTTGAAAAATAGTGCCCACCATCCTAGGTGTCGTTTTTACCCCGTAGCCCTCAAGTTTTTATACGAAATTATGTTTTAGATCCCTAGTTTCTTTCAAAAATACCCCTGGAAGCCTAAAACTTTCACCAGCAAGGCCCTAGAGCCCGTTTTAAGTGTAGTTTCTCCGTTTTAACTCCGATTTGAGTGATTTTCACGCTCATGTGTTCGTAGTGAAGCGTACAGTAACTCTAAAGTCTCCTTTTCATCTTTTGTTTATGTTTGGTGTACTGTTCTAATTAAATACTTTGTTTCCATGTATGTGTGGATGCTTGTGTGGTGATCGATGTGAGTAGTTGACGAGCCGTTCGAGTTTGCCGACTGAGGAAGGAAAGTATAACACGGACCATCCTTGATTACCTACACACCATTTAATCATATGATCATGTGCATGTGTCTAATTTTGTTATACCTTAAGGATGTTCCTAGTCTTTACCTTATTCCTTGTTTACCCAGATTATATGCATTGTGGTTAGTATTTTCTACGCGCCGCAACCAACATTTATTTTATGTTAATATTGAATTAATGGTTCACTTCGATGATGATTAAAAGATGCTTTCTATCAACATGGTTCGGGGAACTAGAGCATGTGCTTCGTGCTTTGTTCTAGTGTCTCTATAAGGTTTGGTCTAGGGAATTAGAGCATGTGCTTCGTGCTTTGTTCTAATGTCTCTCCGTAAGGTCCAGTTCTTAAAGCGACAACCCAGGAACTTGTTCGCCGCCGTTGGAACTATAATGGCTCTGGTCTTGGATAACTAGCTTGTACGTCTCTAGCTCGCCAGTGGTTACCGAAAGGCGTATGTGGGGAGCATGGGTGAGAGTATAGTTTGATCCATCGAGGACGGATTTATCCGTTGGCTATGTCTCGTTAGGCGAAGTCCTGTGATGTAAGCGCCTGATGTACGGCAACTTCACACGTTGCGATGATTGCACTCTCGCTCGGGACGCCATTGACCCCCTCACGTTGCGCCCTGAGCGTACATCAATCTCGATGCCTTGGGTTATGCTGCCTATGTTGAACCAAAACGGCTACTGTGCTTGTTAGGGTGTTTTGTGAAAGTCCTCGTAACATAAGTTCTTTTGGATTTATGTGACCGACGGGTAAAGGGCGAAACCTCTGCAGAGTGTTGATCTATCATGATAGCCGTGCTCACGGATACGAGCGGCCTGGAACCTTTTTTATTAGAAGATGATATTAGTGGTTGATGTTAGTTTGTTCTATAATCACTTATACCTTATTAATGGGTTTATACTTGGGTTCTACTCATTGGTAGTAATTTGGATGATAATAAAATGAAACTACTAAAAGTGCTATTGCAGTTTAACCGTGTCCAGCCTTTTGTTCTTGCATAACCCGTGTTATACTTGTTAAGTAAGATGGTTTACTTACACTTGCAACTATTCAACAAAATCCCGGATGGGTAACAGATGGAGCATTGAATGATCAGTCGCTTGCTGAGTTTCCGGAGGATCTGCCGTACTTCTAGCTGTGTTCAACCAGTCGGTGTCCCTGTGGCATTTGAGGCTCTACCTAGTTAAGACGTTTAATAATATTAAGACTTCCGCTGTGTTATTTGTTTAAGACTATGTCTTGTGTTAAACTCTGATGTAAACTATTTTATTCGAGCATTGTGTTCTCTGTGATTCAATATTTGTAATCTATATGTGTTCTGTGGACATCCTGGGCACACATGGAAGCATTCGGATTTCTTGGAAATCTGGGTGTTACAAAGTTGGTATCAGAGCCGTGCTGACTGTAGGATCACAGCCTAGATAGAATGGTCGATTAGATTTTGCTTAATCCTTGCTCTTTTGTTATCTTCTACCTTGGAGTTGAGTTTTTATTTTTAAAATGGTGTTCTATCCTACCATTGTCTATTGTGAAAAAGTTCCTAACTTTTGTCTACTCGCTCATCTTGTTTCTATAGCTGGCTCGCACGTACGTGACCCCCGCAGACCCAAGATGTCGGAACTCCCATACCGCGTCGCAGAGTACCCGCTGAAGAGGCAGCACCCGGACACCTACACAGACTGGGTGCGGATGTGCAAGCAACAGGAGCTTCAGAGACAGCAAGTCGCAGAGGAGCCACAACAGGAGCCTGAAGAGGAGGAACCCGAGGAGCGAGAGCCTGAGACTTCGGAGTCCGCCGTAGGAGGGCAAGAAGACCAGATGGTGGCCGCAGCTGATGATGAAGAGATGGATGCCGACACTGGAGACGCGTCCGATGATGATGAAGTGCCCCGGAGCCCTACACCAGTCCTGTCGCCGCGCCAGGTGCCACCACGCACGCCCCGGTGGATCATCTACAAGTTCGTCCGGGATGGAGGTGACCACTTCTACCACAACCGGCTTCTCCGAGTGCTTCATACCCGCTACCGCTTCGGTCGTGTTGGAGTGGAGTACCGCAGTGAGTGGTGGACTCACGTTCTCTACCGCAGCTTCTAGAGGACCGCAGTGCACGTGAGGGTGACCGATGAGGTAGCAAGGGTTGCTCGCGAGATATCGGTTCACTACGCTATGTCTGACCAAGATACCCAGGAGGCAGGGATCGCTGATGATGCACGTCAAGCCTACCACGTCTACCGTCACAAGTGCTTCGCCAGGATCAAGGATGAGCCGGAAAGGTACCACCCCCGCCACAAGAGTGGTGCCACAGCTTGCACTATTGCGTCTACCGCGAACGTTCAAGACCCCCAGCTTGCTTCCATAGTGGCGCTTGTGGCCACTCTCAACACAGAGCTTGATGCTGTGTCTGATGAGAATGCCATGCTAAGGAGGAAGCTCACCGCCATGTAGGAGAAGAATGAGGAGCTGCAGCACTAGTTAGCAGGATCTGCCGTACTTCTAGTTGTGTTCAACCAGTCGGTGTCCCTGTGGCATTTGAGGCTCTACCTAGTTAAGACGTTTAATGATATTAAGACTTCCACTGTGTTATTTGTTTAAGACTATGTCTTGTGTTAAACTCTGATGTAAACTATTTTATTCGAGCATTGTGTTCTCTGTGATTCAATATTTGTAATCTATATGTGTTCTGTGGACATCCTGGGCACACATATGGAAACATTCGGATTTCTTGGAAATCTGGGTGTTACGTGGGCCTACTGTCTTGCCACAAAAGATAAAATGCTCCAACCACATATTCAGGAAAGCTGAATGTTCCCTTGCATCCACCGATTCTGATGTCTTGGAATACTTCTCTATGTATCCCTTCCAACCTCCTATCTGCTTGGTGTCGACCTTGTGGATGGCTTTAGAAGGAATGTGGAAAGTCTTGTCCGATTCCGATATATTCAAGCCAATGAGCATCAGCACGTCGGCTAAAGTAGGGGTCATTGGACCTTGACCAAAGAGGATGGCATTCAGGGCATCGGACCAGAAGTATGAAGCAGCGGCTAGCAAATGTTCATTTTCCTCCATGTCAGCCAGGGAAAGGGCGATACACTGGCGGAGATCATAAGATTCCCATTCGTTTATCTTTGATTTGGCAACCCTTTTATACCATGTTTTCCATCCAGCGGTAAGGGTGGGCCATGACCTAAAGGCATTGCTCCAGTCATGTTCTGAATCAAATGATTTAAAGGGGAGCCTTTGCGTTTCTTGGTTGATGAAGTCAGTAGGATCTGGAGAACCTACTGGGCCTAATATGGCGAGACCTGGCTTATCTGCTACTGGGATAATGATGCTATCGCGAAGGACCTAAAGAGATGTATTACTGTGAGTAAAAATAGATCTGCTAAGAACAGAGTAGATCTAGATCTAAGGACCGATGAATGCCTACCTCAGGGATTTCTGCTATGGATGCCATGAGAAGAAGTTGCCGGAGTCCTCGAGAGTTGATCCTTGCCAGAGGTTGCTTGCGCTTGATGATCTTAAGGTCTTGAAGCAGGGGAAGACGAAGCGGCGGCTGCTCGGTGAAGAAGATGAATGAGGAAGAAGAAGGGGCGGGCCTTATATAGGTTTCGGTGAGGGTAAAAAGGGGAAGAAGGTGTTTGACCTAAAAAGATAAGGATTAAATAGTTTCGAGTCAGAATCAGATTTCTACCGCGAAACTAGGGGGGCATGTGTTGACACCAGATTTTGGCAGGTCACATCGGTGCAAAATGAAGCAGAGATTGGAAATCGGAATCGGAGTCCGGGAGAAAAAGCAGTTTGAATCGGAATCGGAGTCGAGTCCGGGAGAAAGAGCAGTTTGAATCGGAATCGGAGTCCGATGAGAATGTTGACTCGAGTCAAGATCGGAAAAGAGGCTAATGACGTGGAGGAGTCTTGGAAGGAGAAGCTACCAGGCTAAGCTTATAGAAGGACCGAAATAAAGAGTCGGTTGTTTTTATAGAATTTGAGTCGTAAACGGTTGTAAAAGGGTCTTTTCTTTTGCGTCAAGTAAGTTTGTCGTAAACATTTAGGAGTCATAGTTATTAGAGTATAAATATTGATCCTGCATGGTCACGAAAGTCTGTATATACCAACATCAAACAAACCTCTACAATTTTCGCATCTTACATACATTGTCGATGACTTCGTCTTTTCTTTTTCGCGAGTTCTTTTGGGCACGTCGAGGGTGATCAGATCTCAAGGCTTGTCTGTAAGTCCCGTATTATTGAGTAAGATCCAAGCTTTAGCAACCGGTGTATTGTTGTTGCTTCGTTTGGAATTATTCGACACTTATCGAGTAAATATCTAAGCTTTAGTATCTGGCGCATCGCTGTTGCTTCGTTTAGATTTTATTCAACCCTTATCCAGCTTAGAATAAGCTTTGATCGGCTGTCACTTATACTTCATTATCGGATCGGATATAGCCGTTTAGATCTATTCTAAGTGTTGCTCTGCTTAGCTTGGTTACGTTTTAGTAATCTTACTCTGCTTTGCATCGGAATCGGCTGATCTAGCCGGCTCTCCATTATAGATCGGAATTCACTGCCGATCTGGTATTCATTGCTAAATCGGAAAACTAGCTGATTTAGCTGTGTTACTAACGTTTGATTTTTCTTGTCAATCAACAGGTTAGATTGACTGGCACGCCCTGCATAATCGGTCACAGCTGATATCGTGAAGGTCTTTTCCGATTTTTGTGTCAACAATAACTTGAGGTATCTTCAGTAAAACGGGCATAACTTTTCGCTCGGTGCTCCATTTTGGCTCAATTTTTTTACAGCAGAATAGTTATACAGAATTGAATAGACCCCAAACTGATGTCGTCATTTTGGCTCTCTAAAAAATTTAAAAAAACGGAAAGATAATTAAAAATTGCTTTACAGTTTCACACGCTTTTTGGCAAACACGTCTGATTTTCTGTAGACCACATCGGAACTCCATAAATCCTGAAACTTTTTGAGGTTCCATCTTGTGTTATCGATATTCAAAGAAAAATATAAAAAAATATTTAAGAAAAAGAAAAAGGCTTAGATTGAAAGTTTGTGCATCAAGTGCTATTTGCTTGTTCTGAGAGTTGTTTCCATTGTTATTTGTTTCAACTTGTTGTGCTACACCTAGACACGTCTTAGCCGGCAATTGCGACTTGTACTTTGGATACTTATTGAATTTGGCTAATCTGCATTCGATATTTGCTACCATATTTGGCCACCCAAAGCTCCACATACTTTCTTCAGATCTGTATAGCGAAGGCCCTTGCAATCTTGGTGTCTTCTCCTCACAGGTATCATGAACCAGCCACCGGTTGTACCATTCCACTGCTTGTGTTGGTAAGAACTTGGTAAGACGTGTGTGAGGGTGTGATTCCACAGCTGTAACACCCTAAAAATGCCCTATTTAAAATTTAGTACTTCATTGGCTTTTAAATTCAAGTGCTCATGAAAAATGCAGGGAAAATAAAATTTTGAATAATTAAAAGCAAATATAGGGTATAGAAACATTATTGTTGCATTCATGCTGGTGCATTTAATTTTGATTGTTGAATTCAAATTTGAATTTGAATTTGAATTTGAATTCAAATGAGAGTTTGAATAAAAGAAAAACCTTTTCCTCTCTGCCTCTCTTTTCCAGCCCGGCCCACCTTTTCTCTCCCTCTCCTCTCTCCACTGCGCGGCCCATCTTCTCCTCCTCTCGCGTGGCCCAGCTTCGGCCAGCCCACCACCGCGCCAGCCCAGCTAGCAGCCCGCCGCGCGCCTCTCCTCTGCGGCTGACAGCCTGGTCCCACCTGTCGGCGCCATCTTCCTCCGCCAGCGCTGCGCCTCCCCTCTCTCTGCGCTGACACGCAGGGCCCACCCGTCAGCCCTTCTTCCCCCCACCGTGTCTGAGCAGGACTCCACCGCCGCCGCTGTTTCCGTGCCGCATCCGGCCTTCACGCGCACACCGAGGACTCCCTGCTGCCCCTATAAAACCACCGCCACCTCCTCGCCCAAACCCCCAACCCTAGCACCTTCCAAGCTCGCAACCCTAGCCGCCGCCGCCATTGTCGACCCGAGCTCGACACCGTCATCGTCCCGCTACTCCACCGCCCCATTGCCGCCAAAATCAAGCCGTGGAGCTTCGGGGTAAGCAGAGGAACACGCCGAGCCCAAAATCCTTCGCTCTCTCGCTCTCTCGCGCGCGCACGACCTCACCGGAGACACCAAGCCGCCGCCGGCCGTCGCGAGCCTTCTCCGCTATGCGAAGCTTGCTTCCGACCCCCAAAATCGAACTCCCATCTTCTCCTCTCTCTTTAGGACTCATCGCGGCGAGTTTTGGTCCACCATAGCCCCAAGCCGAGCCAACTCCGGCGAGCCCCAATGCGGCCGTGGGCGGCGGCGCCGCGCCTCCGGCGAGCCCAACGCCCCCATCTAAACCTAGCCGTCCAGATCAGATCCAACGGCCAAAATCTAAAACCCGATTCAAACCCGGTCCGGTTCACCGTGGACCCGTGGACCGTGGTCTACGGCCGGTCCACGGCATAGTGCCCCGTGACGTCAGGCGACGTCAGCTTTCAGCCGTCGCAGTGGCGTTTTTGCAAAATAGCCCCTCTGCTTATCAAAAATCAACCCGCGGTCCAGATCTATTCAAAAATAATTAGATTTAGGTCCTTTTTCTTTCGGTTTAGCCCCTGCGCTTTTCAAAAATAGTGGCTGCCGTCCTAGTTGGTAGTTTTACTCCGTAGCCCTCGAGTTTTTATATGAAATTATGTTTTAGGTCCCTGGTTTCTTTTAAAAACACCCTGGAAGTCTAAAAGTCTCACCAGCAAGCCCCTAGAGCCCGTTTTAAGCGTAGTTTCTCCGTTTTAACTCCGATTTGAGTGATTTTCGTGCTCATGTGTTCATAGTGAAGCGTACAGTAACTCTAAAGCCTTCTTTTCATCTTCTATTTATGTTTGGTGTACTATTCTAATTAAATACCTTGTTTGCATGTATGTGTGGATGCTTGTGTGGTGATCGATGTGAATAGTTGACGAGCCGTTCGAGTTCGCCGACGATCCCGTTCCCGAAGAGCAGGTGCAGCAGCAGTTCGCTGAGGAAGGCAAGTATAACACGGACAAGCCTTGTTACCTATACACCATTTAATCGTACAATTCATATGTGTCTAATATTGTTAAACATTAAGGTTGTACCTAGTCTTAACTTTATTCCTTGTTTACCCGGGTTTTTATGCATATTGGTTAGTCTATGCTACGCGCTACAACCAACATTTATCATTATGTTAATATTGAATTAATGGTTCACTAAAAGATGCTTTTTAGCAACATAGTTCGGGGAACTAGAGCATGTGCTTCGTGCTTTGTTCTAGTGTCTCTATAAGGTTTGGTCTAGGGAATTAGAGCATGTGCTTCGTGCTTTGTTCTAATGTCTCTCCGTAAGGTCCGGTTCTTAAAGCGGGAACCCAGGAACTTGTTCGCCGCTGTTGGAACTATAATGGCTCTGGTCTTGGATAACTAGCTTGTACGTCTCAAGCTCGCCAGTGGTTACCGAAAGGCGTATGTGGGGAGCATGGGTGAGAGTATAGTTTGATCCATCGAGGACGGATTTATCCGTTGGCTATGTCTCGTTAGGCAAAGTCCCGTGATGTAAGCGCCTGATGTACGACAGCTTCACACGTTGCGATGATTACATCAATCTCGATGCCTTGGGTTATGCTGCCTATGTTGAACCAAAACGACTACTATGCTTGTTAGGGTGTTTTGTGAAAGTCCTTGTAACATAAGTTCTTTTGGATTTATGTGACCGGCGGGTAAAGGGCGAAACCTCTGCAGAGTGTTGATCTATCATGATAGCCGTGCTCACGGTTACGAGCGACCTGGATCCTTTTTTATTAGAAGATGATATTAGTGGTTGACGTTGGTTTGTTCTATAATCACTTATACAATGCTATTAATGGGTTCATACATGGGTTCTACTCATTTGTAGTAAACTGGATGATAATAAAATGAAACAACTAAAAGTGCTAATGCAGTATAACCGTGTCAAGCCTTTTGTTCTTGCATAACCCGTGTTATACTTGTTAAGTAAGATGGTTTACTTACACTTGCAACTATTCAACAAAATCCCGGATGGAAACAGATGGAGCATTGAATGATCAGTCGCTTGCTGAATTTCCGGAGGATCTGCCGTACTTCTAGCTGTGTTCAACCAGTCGGTGTCCCTGTGGCATTTGAGGCTCTACTAGTTATGAAACGTTTAATAATATTAAGACTTCCGCTGTGTTATTTGTTTAAGACTATGTCTTGTGTTAAACTCTGATGTAAACTATATTATTCAAGCATTGTGTTCTCTGTGATTCAATATTTGTAGTCTATATGTGTTCTGTGGACATCCTGGGCACACATATGGAAGCATTCGGATTTCTTGGAAATCTGGGTGTTACAAAGTTGGTATCAGAGCCAGGTTGACTGTAGGATCACAGCCTAGATAGAACGGTCGATTAGATTTTGCTTAATCCTTGCTCTTTTGTTATCTTCTACCTTGGAGTTGAGTTTTTATTTTTAAAATGGTGTTCTATCCTACCATTGTCTATTGTGAAAAAGTTTCTAACTTTTGTCTACTCGCTCATCTTGTTTCTATAGCTGGCTCGCACGTACGTGACCCCCCGCAGGCCCAAGATGTCGGAACTCCCATACCGTGTCGCTGAGTACCCGCTGAAGAGGCAGAACTCGGATGCCTACAGGGACTTGGTGCGGATGCGCAAGCAACAGGAGCTTCAGAGACAGCAAGTCGCAGAGGAGCCACAACAGGAGCCTGAAGAGGAGGAACCCGAGGAGCGAGAGCCTGAGACTTCTGAGTCCGCAGTAGGAGGGCAAGAAGACCAGATGGTAGCCGCAACTAGTGAAGAGGAGATGGATGCCGACACTGGTGAAGAGGAGAGGATCCGCACCCCGCAGCCCAGAGTACCATGGAGAGTCACCACAGCGCAGTAGGCCACGCTACAACTCCCCAGCCGCCCACACCACCATCGACCCCTAGATGCTTCCATGAAGTTGTAATAGGGATCGAGTAGTACGTTTTGAGTAAAAAAAAGAGTCGAGTCTTAGTGTGTCGAGTCGTGTGTGAACCATTGTAACACCCAGATTTCCATGAAATCCGAATGCTTCCATATGTGTGCCCAGGATGTCCACAGAACACATATAGATTACAAATATTGAATCACAGAGAACACAATGCTCGAATAAAATAGTTTATATCAGAGTTTAACACAAGACATAGTCTTAAACAAATAACACAGCGGAAGTCTAAATATTATTAAACGCTTCAACTAGGTAGAGCCTCAAATCCACAGGGACACCGACTGGTTGAACACAGCTTAGAAGTACGGCAGATCCTCCGGAAACTCAGCAAGCGACTGATCATTCAATGCTCCATCTGTTACCCATCCGAGATTTTGTTGAATAGTTGCAAGTGTAAGTAAACCATCTTACTTAACAAGTATAACACGGGTTATGCAAGGACAAAAGGCTTGACACGGTTATACTACATTAGCACTTTTAGTTGTTTCATTTTATTATCATCCAAATTACTACAAATGAGTAGAATCCCAAGTATAAACCCATTAATAAGGTATAAGTGATTATAGAACAAACCAACAACAACCACTAATATCATCTTCTAATAAAAAAGGATCCAGGCCGCTCGTGTCCGTGAGCACGGCTATCATGATAGATCAACACTCTGCAGAGGTTTCGCCCTTTACCCGCCGGTCACATAAATCCAAAAGAACTTATGTTACGAGGACTTTCACAAAACACCCTAACAAGCACAGTAGCCGTTTTGGTTCAACATAGGCAGCATAACCCGAGGCATCGAGATTGACGTACGCTCAGGGCGCAATGTGAGGGGGTCAATGGCGTCCAGAGCGAGAGCACAATCATCGCAACGTGTGAAGCTGCCGTACATCGGGCGCTTACATCACGGGACTTTGCCTAACGGGGCATAGCCAACGGATAGAACCGTCCTCGATGGATCAAACTATACTCTCACGAATGCTCCAAACATACGCCTTTCGGTAACCACTGGCAAGCTAGAGACGTACAAGTTAATTATCCAAGACCAGAGCCATTATAGTTCCAACGGCGGCGAACAGGTTCCTGGGTTGTCGCTTTAAGAACCGGACCTTATGGAGAGACATTAGAACAAAGCACAAAGCACATGCTCTAATTCCCTAGATCAACCTTATAGAGACACTAGAACAAAGCACACAGCACATGCTCTAGTTCCCCGAACCATGTTGCTAAAAAGCATCTTTTAATCATCATTGAAGTGAACCATTAATTCAATATTGACATTAAAAATAAATGTTGGTTGCAGCGCGTAGCATAATCTAACCATAATGCATAAAACCCTCGGTAAACAAGGAATAAGGTAAAGACTAGGAACATCCTTAGTGGCTAACAGTATTAGACACATGCATATGATTTATGTGATTAATCGGTGTATAGGTAACAAGGATGGTCCGTGTTATACTTGCCTTCCTCAGAGAACTGCTGCTGCACCTGCTCTTCGAGAACGGGATCGTTGGCGAACTCGAACGGCTCGGCAACTACTCACATCGATCACCACACAAGCATCCACACATACATGCAAACAAGATATTTAATTAGAACAGTATACCAAACATGAACAAAAGATGAAAAGAAGGCTTTAGAGCTACTCTACGCTTCACTATGAACACATGAGCGCGAAAATCACTCAAATCGGAGTTAAAACGGAGAAACTACGCTTAAAACGGGCTTTAGGGGCTTGCTGGTAAAGGTTTTAAGCTTCCAGGGATGTTTTTGAAAGAAACCAGGGACCTAAAACATAATTTCATATAAAAACTCAAGGGCTGCGGTGTAAAAATGACTTTCAGGATGGCAGGCACTATTTTTCAAAAGAGCAGGGGCTAAACCGGAAGAAAAAGGACTTGGTTGTAAATACTTTTGAACTGCGCTGGACCGCGGGTTGATTTCCAGAAAACAGAGGGGCTCTTTTGCAAAACTGGCACGGCGGCGGCTGGATGCTGACGTCGGCTGACGTCACCGTCTACTGTGCTGTGGACCGGCCGTAGACCGCGGTCCACGGGTCCACGGTGAACCGGCTCGGGTTTAAAACGGGTTTAGATCTGGGCCGTTGAATCTAGATCGGACGGCTCTGGGCGCTTGGGGACTTTGGGTCGCCGGAGCGCGGCGGCGCTAGGCCGTGACCTCGCCGGAGTTGGCTCGGCTGGGGGCTAGGGAGCTCGGTTTCTCGCCGCGTTTGGCTTGGGAGAGAGAGGAGACAACGGCGAACTCGTTAAGGGGGTTCTTCTCGAGTTTTGGGCGACGGTGGAAGCTGGCGACGCGCGGTGGTGGGTGGAGAACTCCGGCGAGCTCGTATGAGCAAACGAGAGGGAGAGAGCGATCGCGAGGCGGACGGGGATCTTCCTCACCTTCCGGCGAAGCTTCGAGACGAGCTCTTGGCGGCAAGGCGCGGCAGAGAGAGGGTTCTGGCGGCGGCGGCTCGAGAATGAGGACGGCGGCTAGGGTTTGGGCGCGAGCTCAAGGCGTCGGTTTTGGGGGTTCACGAGGAAGGGCGGTGGCTTATATAGGGGCTAGGCGGCCTCGGCGTGCGCGCCAAGCTAGGAAAAGCGGCGCGTGAGCGAGGCGGACTCGCGGCGGCGCGGTGCGGTGTCCGGCTCGGGGACGACTCAAGGTAGAAGACGACGCCGACATGTGGGCCCGAGCCATCAGCCGCAGAGAAAGGGGAGGCCGGCTAGCGCGCTTCTGGGCTGAGGTGGGCCGCTGGCTAGGTCGCGCGAGAGGGAAAGGGAGGATGGGCCGCGGGGAAAGAAAAAGAAAAAGGCTGGGCTGCTGGGCTGAAAAGGAAGAAGGAAAAAGAGAGAAAAAGAAAAGGTTTTTCTTTTATTCAAACACTCATTTGAATTCAAATTCAAATTCAAATTTGAATTCAACAATCAAAAATAAATGCACCAGCATGAATGCAACAATAATGTTTCTATTTCCTATATTTTATTTTATTTTCCTCAAAATTTTATTTTCCCTATATTAATCATGGGCACATTAATATAAAAAGCCATTTATTTACTAAATTTTAAATAGGGCCATTTTTAGGATGTTACAACCATGCCTTTAAATGCTTGGATGATTTATTATTATGCTTATGTATGATTTGGATCTTTGTAATGATTGTGATGAGCGTGGATGAAAGTCTGCAATCATCTAGTATTGGATTAAGGTATAAGGTATTTAATGATTAAATAGTTGGGTTCTTAACCTCTTTTGCATATCATCTATTATCTTTCCTATCGCCTGAGTACCTTATCTTGTCAATGGATTGCTTCTGTTCTTGACACTGGTTCAGACATGACTGCAATCGATCTTTTCTAGGATTCCAACTCACTGAATGATGGGGTTTTGATCTGTGATTGCTTAATATATGACAGATGGTTGCAACAAGAGGAGCGTCGGGTGGTGGCAATCAAAACCAGAACCAGAACCCGAACCAGCCGCCCACCATGGAGGATCTGGTCCGCATGCAGACGCAGATGATGCAACAGTTGACCCAGGCCATAGCTTTGATGCAGCAGAACCTGCAGAATCCACCTATTCAGCAACCTCCCCAGCCCATCCGGGACAAGAGGGGAGAATTCTTGAAGGGGCGCCCGCCAAAGTTCTCCCGCGCCAAGGACCCCATGGAAGCTGAAGACTGGATCAAGGCAGTGGAGAGACAGCTCGACATTGCTCAATGTGATGACAGGGAGAAGGTGCTCTACGCCTCTGGACAGTTTGAAGGAGCTGCTCTCGACTGGTTGGTGGCATACCAATATGCGCAACCCAATCACGACCAGATCACCTGGCAGCGGTTTAGTGACGACTTCCGTGCTCACCATGTGCCTGAGGGACTGATGGTCCTAAAGAAGAAAGAGTTCCTAGCCCTGACGCAGGAAGGAATGAGTGTCTTGAGCTGGCCCGCTACGCACCAGATGAGGTGTCAACAGACCGCAAGCGGCAGACGCGCTTCCGGGGTGGACTCCAGGATGCCTTGCAGCTGCAGTTGATGTGCATCACCTTCCCAACCTTCGGCGAGCTGGTCGATGGTGCTCTGATGGTGGAGCACAAGCGCCATGAGATTGAGGACAAGAAGAGGAGGTTCATGAACCAGTAGTCTGGCAGCAATGTCCGCTCCCGCTACAATCCCCAGCAGGTGAATCAGCAGCGCACTTAGGGACAGTCAAGCCTTCAAAACCGCGGCCAGAACCAACAACGTCCCTAGTATCCACCACCACAACAGCAACAGCTGCGTTACCAGAACGTGCACCAGAACACTCAGGCTTCACACACCACCCAGGCTAACACCATTCCTGTCGGCCCAAGCGCGTGCTACCACTGTGGAGAACAGGGACATTATGCTAACTCTTGTCCCCGGAGGGTCCAGAACTCCACCGGTCAGAATAACAACCAGAAGACAGGACCACAGCCAGCTCAGAATGGGAATCAGCAGCAGGCACAGGGAAATCATGGCCAACAGAACTACGCCAAGGGCAGGCTCAACCATATGGGAGCAGAAACTGTAGAAGGAGCCACAGATGTGGTAGTTGGTACGTTTCCCGTCAACTCACAACCTGCTACAGTTTTGTTTGATTCTGGAGCTTCCCATGCTTTTATATCTGCTGATTTCGTGAAAAAGAACTTGATGCTTATGCAACCTATAGGGAACACCATGCTAGTTAACTCACCGGGGGGAGAACTTCGGGCCACATTACGATGTCCTAATGTAGAAGTTAACATAAGGGGGTAGACTTCTTAGCACACCCTATAGTCCTAAACTCTATCAGAATGGATCTGATTTTGGGAATGAGCTGGCTAGCGAAGTACGAAGCAGTCATACAGTGTTCTAAGCGTGCAGTTCAGTTAGTGGCTCCATCAGGGGAGAAGATTGAGTATCAGGCAACCAAATCCACAGAGCCTGGTCAGGTCAATCAGGCTGAAGGCACAGAGTTGAAGGACATTCGATGGTGAACGAGTATCCAGATGTGTTCCCAGATGAATTGCCAGGTATGCCTCCGGAACGTGAAGTTGAATTTGTTATTGAACTTATGCCTGACACATCACCCATAGCTAAAAGACCCTATAGAATGGGGGTAAATGAATTAAAGAAACTTAAAGTAGAATTGAGGGCCTTACTAGCTAAGGTGATGAGGACATCGCCACGCTGGACACGCTCATGAGTCGGCCTTCCTCAAGTTTCAGTTCGTCGCCAACTCAGCCTCCACGTTTGCCTCGGATTCAGCCGACATCCATCCAGTGTTTCGACCATAACTTCTTCATACGAAGTCGAAACGAGGCTTTTAAGGATGCGTTGGAAAGGGAACGACGACGCCGCCATTTTGGTTCTGGTCCTAGCTCCAGAGCCTTCGTGGATCATTCTGTGTGACCACGAAAAGGTGCTGCGTCACCTGTTTTGGGCCAACTTGGCCTTGTATCGTGTCGGGCCTTAAGCCCATGTTGTGGACGCCCCCTCTAGTTGCGCCCCCAACCCTAGGTCGCCCCTAGACTTTAATACTCAGTAGCCGCCGCCATTAGAACTCGGGTTTTGTTTAGAGTCTAGTTTTCCTTTGAGAAACAGATCGATCATTGTAACTGTGACGCCGAGTCCTTTTACCAGTGATCCAGGGCCCCTGTTCTTGTTCTCCATCCCTGTGGCGATTAGTCCTTTGGTGTTCTCGAACTCGAACCCATTTATTCAGATTCGCTTCAATATACATCTGCAATTTCAGATTGGGTGTTTATACTTTCTTGCTTGTGTTCTCGATTCGCTTGCAGGAAAAGCCTTCTCGGCGAGGTCAATCAAGTTGAGCTTGGTTGATAACCAGCGGAGCAGCGGTGTAACTATTGCAGGGGTTCGAGTCGTGCTGATTAGAAGCCCGGATTGCCAACGTCATTGATCCAACCTATCGAGTTTATCATCTACCTCTCGGAAGATCAGGATTCCAGGTTGCCCGTGAGGTATTATCGTGTGCCTTTAGATTCGTTTGTGTTCATCTCCTATAGTCCGCAAAAAGCCCAAAAAAACAGATTTATTTTCTGCTGTCCTATCACCTGTTTAGCCTTGCAATTTTCGTTTACAGATTCACTTTGTTCAGTTCGTGTCCTAGTCGAGTCTTGTTGCTGGTTTAGGTTGTGTTCGTGGTCGTAGTTCAATCGCCCTTTTGTTTCCGCCGCCGTCCTAACCACCTTACCAGATTACAAGTCGATTCCACCACATCTTTTGACTTGCCCTCGCTAGCCGCTGTGACATCCCACCTTTTTAGCCTATGTAAATGTGCTATGAATGGTTGGTTAAGTGTAAAGTTAAAAAAAAAAGAAGAAGAGAATTAGTTGACCAAAGTCAAAAAGTAAGAAATATTTGAAAATTTTGAAGGCAAAGAATTTCTAAATATAGTTTACAAGGTAAGGAGCCTAGTGATTCCAAAGTGGTGGGAAAAATTTGTGGAAATAATGCTTCAATTAAATGGAAGAAGAAAATGGAGAAAGTTCACTATTCCTAATCCGACAACAGCACATAGCTGTTTTCAGATTTGGTTGAAGTTTCATAATGAGCAGCGATCTTCAAGTCAAGATAATGGTCGATCTGGGGGTTGTATGACCAGGGTGTCTTAAACAAAGTTGTTAAGGGAAGTATGTGGAACAACTTTTGTTTTTGGGTCACACTCAGAAGATGGCTGGATCAAGGAGAAAAACACGAGAGAAAACCCCTCAACAGCTGTTTTCAGAAAATTCAGAGAAAGGGCAGCTGATTTGAAATTGATCCAATTGAGTTGGAAATTAAAGTTTTCTGCAAAAACTTCCAACTAAGAAGTTGTACTCCTGAATGTGAATTTCAAATTTGTCTTTAGCACCAGAGGCATGTTCTATTCAAATTTTGAAAGTAATTTGGGAAATTCAGTTAAGGGTTCTGAATTTGGGGATGTGTTGCAGCAGCAACTTTGAAGCTCAAATTCGACCTCAATTTGTGCTTAAATGGGGTAGGTGTTAATGTAAGAAATGAAATTGGATGATCCGGCTACAAGTTTCATTTTGGGAGATTTGGATGTTGCCATACAATTTCGGGAAGAAATCAAAGCTCAAATCTCGGGTTTTGGAGGCTCAAATGGGGAAAAGTGACGTCATGGCTAACAGGCAGCTGCCGGCGACGAGCGGCGCGGCCCGCTTCACCGGCCACGCGTCGGTCGCGTTGCGAGACAGCTCGGGCGGCGTCGCAGCTGGAGGTGGCAAGCGACAACGGCCTCAGCCGCGGATAAAGCCTCGTCGACGGCCTTGCCTTCTCCTCTTTCGCCGCGCCCTCGTCTGCTCTCCTCCGTAGTCGCCGTCGAGCCGTAGTCGTTCCGCCGCCGTCCGACCCTCTCCACTCAGTTTCTTTCCACCTATAGCTTCGCCGTCGTCTCCTCGATCGTTTGCACCTGCTCTTGCTCCGTCTCCACCACTCCACCGCCCGGCGCAACTCGTTTCTGAATCTCACCGTCGACGTCTCGCCGGGGTAAGCGCTCTCCTCATGTTGGTGCTGTAGCAGTCGCGTTGGCCGGAGTTGGAGAGTGCAGCAGCGTTGTTTTGAGGTCTAGGAAGATGCTTGGAGGTTTAGTTAGTTGGGCGCGACGTTTTCTAGGCCGGGAACGGCGTTCGTCGCCGTGGCGCTCCTCCGCCATGGCCGCCGCACGTGAGCAGCCTCGCTCGGGCCTTCTCCGGCCGAGCTGGGGTGCACGCTAGATGTGTCTAGGGTTGCTGGTGCTCACGGGGTAGACGTTGTCCTTCGTCTCGTCGTGGTCGAGCCGCTAATCGTTCGCCGCCGCGTGCGCCACGCGTGCTCCCGCCATGGACGGCATGAAGAGCTAGCACGCGCAGCGTCGCGTAGGGTAGTTGGGCTGGCGCATAGGGTGTCTCTAGCCTCGGTGTTGCTCGCGAGCCGGTTTGCGAGCCGGATTAGGGAGCGAGCTCGCCGGAGTGCGGAACGCCGTCGGGCATCGCCGCCGTGCCGCCGTGAATCTAGGGTTAGTACTTGTCACGGAAGCTTAGGGTTAGAATGGGTGCGTCGTCGTGAGGGGAAGCCGTTGGGTTAGTCGTCGTCGCCGGAGGACCTCGCCGCCGGCGAGCGCACGCGGGTCAACGCCGGCGAGGACTCGGTCCGCGCGGGGGACTCTTTTCCGCGTGGGCAGGGGCCTCGGTGGGGAAGAAAAGAAAGTTGAGGGGGGGTTTTTGTAAGAAAGCAAATTAGATTTTAGAAATAGATTTAATTTATGTTTTTCCACTGTTTTAATTATAGAAAATGATAGAAAAATCAGAAAAATATGAAATAAATTTTTATAATTTCCTTAGATTTTCCTTTATAATCTAAAAATGCTAAACCTTTAAATTTGTGACGTTTAGGATTTACTAATAATACCATCTTAGAAATTTAATTAATAAAAATAGTTAGAATAATTTTAAAAACATTCTAAAATAGGAGTCATGTTTTATAAACACTTTTAACAAGAAATAAAGTGTTGGGTATGAGTAGAAAATAATTTTAGCACACTTAGAAATTTTTCCTTTAATAAATAAATAAAAGAAATAAGGATTAAGTCACCCACAAAATGAAACAACTTTTTCTTTGGGAAAAGGTTGGGTAGTTTTGTTGGCTTGCAACTGTATCAAGAAATAAGGTTTGTGTGCTATGTTTTAGACTGTTGCATCTCTGATCACTGACTTGCATCGCATATAGAATCTGAAGCCTCGGAGGTGGAGTACGTGGAATTCTCCGACGACCCAGTTCAATACGAGGAGGTTCTAGTGGTTGCTCCGGAATCCCAGGAAGTCACCGAGACCGCTAACCTTTTTGAAACTCAAGGCAAGCCCCGGATGCATCTTTACCTATTCTGTTTCAGAAGATCACAAGTCCAAATATTATGCTTTTAAGTGTGCATTAGGTTAGGAGTTGAATGAAAACTTTTGATACATGAACTACTCCTTGATAGTACTACCTTTGTTAGGAAGGTAAATAAATGGATTATAGAACCACCACTTAGTTAGGCTTTGCAAGGTTTTATATATAAAGATGATGATCTAGGTTCTCACTAATCATAGATGAATCATATATGAGATAATAAGAAAAGGGAGAGTGGGCAGAGGCTAATAGAATGGATTGAGGTAAGCTCGATCTTTAGCTCTGCCTACTAGCTAAAGTCACTAAGGACCGATCCGTTGTTTACCTGTTTGATCAAGTGATTCTACCTGGTTTCTTACTGGGCTATGGGACCAGTAAAGCCAACTAGATTAGCTGGCTCGTTGATTGGAAATATTGCTTACCGGTGCTTGCTGGGTCGGAGAAAGGCGGGATCGTCATCTGGAACTCACGGGGTGGTCGCCAGACGTGGGGCCCACGTGGGGATGCGTTCCCGGGTTCGGGTAAGGATATTTCCGGTCTTTGGTCCAACTGATTGAAAGGTTGTCGCGGACAGCTGGCGCAGCTGTACGTGATTGGGGGCTAGGTATCTCCTGCAGGATGTACATTGATCCGGATCGACACTACTCTTGGTTATGAGTGCACTTGATCAGGTGTTAAACATCGTAGAGGAAACAAGTTGAACTTTTATATGTGAGGGATTTAAAGTGCTGCTTGAACCTAGTACCACGTGTATGAAAAAGGCATTTACAACTTAGTGAGTAGTTAATACCTAATTGAAATAAAACTGCCAGATAAGGACCCATCATTAGTAAGCTTTTCCGAAAAGGTCGAGTCAGCCAAACAACCACCAAAAAGCTGTGACATCTCTGATGTCAAAAGAATTAAAAAGTGCAATTAAAATCAATACAACAGGGAATTGGGTTGAAATTCAAAAATTCGTCAAAAATTCAATTATAATTCAAAAACAAGGGTTGTTTGGCACCCAACTAAAACTTAAACATCTCGGACAGCCCTTCGCGACAACCTCGCCACGGCGTTCGCGCCGATCGGTGACCCTCGAGCGGGAATGTCCGTCACGATCGAGGTTAGCCGTAAAAATCCGTCCCGATCGAGCTATGTCCGTGACGATCGAGCCTAGTCAGTATGTCCGTGACGATCGAGCCTAGTCAGTATGTCCGTGACGATCGAGCTATGACCGTGACGATCGAGCCTAGCCGGTAGTCTCCGTCACGATTCGAGGCTGCACGACAGGACCCTCGAGGCCCCGCCGTCCGTCGCGCTCGAGGCTCCGCAGCCAAGCTCGAGGACTTACCCTCGAGCGACGTTCCGTCACCCTCGAGGCTCCGCAGCCAAGCTCGAGGACTCACCCTCGAGCGACGTTCCGTCACGCTCGAGGCTTCGCAGCCAAGCTCGAGAGGGGGGGCACTCACCCTCGAGTGGCGTTTCCGACCATTCGAGGCTCGGCAAGCTCGAGCTTGCGGTTCAAGCTCGAAGCGCCGTAGCGCCTGGTCGAAGTGCCCGGTCCAAGCTCGGAAGTTGTGTCCCGCACCTCAAACTCCAACTTTTAATTTTACACGTTTCGAAGTTCAGCTCAAATTTTTGGAGAAAGTTCAAAAGGGGCAAAGAGCTCCACGGGGCTGCCAGCTCGCCCCTGGCGCGCTCTGCTCCGGCCGGAGTCCGGCCGCCACGTGGCCGGCGTGTGGCGGAGACCGCGTCGGGTCGGCCGAGCTGTGGCGGCAGCTAGCTTTTGTCCTCACGCGTTTGTCCAAGCCTTCCGTACCGTCACTTCGCGGGCGACGGCGCACTGCTGCCTCGCGCCGCGGAGCGCCATCATGGCAAGCTCGCTCGGCACTGGTCGCAGCCGCGCAGCGCCGCCCCGCAGTCGCGATGCTCGCTCGCTACGCGCCAAGGAGCACTGTGGAGGATCCCCAGCGATCACGCCACAATCTTCCTCGCCCAATCGTGTCGCGCGCGCTCTGTTCGAGCTCGCCGCGCCATCAATGGCGACCGCGACAGCCACCCACGCGCTCGCACGCTCCCGAGGCCGCACAGTGCCTCCCTTGCGTGCCCAAGCACTCCACCGCGCACTCCCACCCCTCCTCTCACTCGCTCACTTGGTCATTTCCACTTCCCCGCGCTCGCTCGGTCTTCTTCCTCCTCGCGACGCGCAAGCCGAACCCAAGCTCTTCGCGAAATTCCTCGTCCACGCTCCACCATTCCCCAATCCATCCCGCACGGAGCTAGTCCACTCCACCAGCTCCAAAACCCCCAACTTTCCCCAAGCTATTGTCCCTTCTCCGGCGAGAATTTGCGATTTCCCCAAATCGCGAATTCCGGCCGTCGAAGCACCCGCACGTCGAGACCCTACTCCGAGCCGTCCCCGAGCTTCCTCGAGCACGCCATTAGCTTCCCCAAGCTCTGCTGGTGCTCAAGGACCTCTCCCCCCTCCGCGAACGACCCCGAGCTCGCCGGCGTAGAAGCCGCGGCGGCCGCGCCGCCACCACCTCGTCGCCGGCGAAACTCCGACCATCCCCGGCCTCCCAACCGTCCCCAAACGACTCGTGGTGAGCCCAGGAAGCTTTTCCCCCACTTCCCCGAGCCTAGTTCGCCGCCGTTTGGCCGGCGCAACTCCGGCGAGGTCCCAGGGACCCAAGTTCATCGTCTACCTTTGTTTAGGGGTCTCTGCGCAAAAGTCCAGGGACTCGTTCGCGAAGTTTTGAAAGATCTAGGGTTCTCTGCGTAAACAGATTCTTAAGTCTAGGTTTGATTTTTCCCGAAACTTGTAAAATCGATTAAAAATCGTACAAAAATCGGAAAAATGCACAAAAATACTCCCTGGATTCGTGAGAGTCTAAATTACAATCTCTATTAGACATGTTTGTACTTTTGACGAACTGTTTTTGAATTAAAATTCAAACAAGGAAAATCTAAAGTTATGCACCATTTCAAATCCAGAGCTGCGCTAGGGTTGAGCTTTGGATATGTTGTGTATAGTGGCTTTGGACAGCTTGTGTCCAAAGAAGACCCAAAAATATGATGTTTAGCTCCTTTTATGAATTAAAATAGGTTTTCTGTCTTTTTGCAGTGCAGAAATCATTAAAAATAATATGTGCAGTGAAAAATCACCATTCTGCTCCTGAGAGCTTAAAACTTGTTAGAACACATGTTAAAAATGAAAAACTTAATTTTTGCTCTGTTTAGGATGGCAAATAATTAAATATGTGTTTTTGGTTAGAAAATCATTGAGGATCACCCAAGGGTTATTTTGAGCCACCACTTGGCCAGAGCCCTCCTCATACTTATGCTTAACTTTGGTAGGGAGATCTCCTGAAATGGTTGAATTTTCAATTTTATATGAATTAAATTCATTTCTGCTGGCAGCAACTTGTTAGATCTTTAATAAATTATGTGTAGCTCGAAATTAGCTAAATTTTGGAGTGAGCTTAGCTCTTATACTCCAGTAGCTGCCATAAAGTTTATAGATAAAAATGATGAACAGAAATGGAGAAACAAAAATGCGAAGTAATCTAGATGGAAATCGATTTATATAAAAGAATAAACCTTTTTGTAGTTAGATAGAATAAAATAAATGGAATCTGAAATTCCAGAACAGCCACCCTAAGTTATGCATATCATGTACAAGGCGCTATCCCAGACGGCGACTACACCCTCATCCCCGCAGACGAGGAAGAAGCCCCGGAGCCCGGTGCCGGTGCAGACGTGAACAACCCGGAGGCTAACTCTCAGTCCGAGCAAGAAGGCAAGCCCCGGAGCATGACCTAACCTTTACCAAAATATGCACTTTGAATTCTCTATGTTTGTGCATTTACGTTCAAGGAGTTGATTGAATACCTTAGCTGCACATTTCCTAGTACCCATGACTTGCAATACTAGTTTGAAAGGGATCGATAGTGCATTGCTATAGGTCCGTTACAAGTCGAGTGATTTCCTGTCACTCGCGAGACATAGGGATTGCTTGTCTTTACTTATGTTGGAATCATAAGGATTGACGGGCGGGATGATAGATGTAGATCTCCCGTCCGTGTATGATAATTGGTTAAGGTCGAAATGTGTGGTAGAGTGTGTCAAGTTTTTGAACGTACCACATGCATACCGGTATATGGGAGCCGGTAAGCCCGGTACCAGATTGAAGCAGCTAGGGCCGATAGCCATCTCTCCTTGGAAACTTGTTTCCCCTGCCGTACACTTGTGGATATATGCGTGATGCTGTGAGTGAAGCAGTAAACCTTTATCCTAAGGAAATGGACCCGGTTCCGAATTGTGGATCGATGGGAAAGGTTGGGAAATGCTTGTACCTTTTATAGCAGGCAGAGTATCCGTGTGTGTTGGGTTTTCCCTGGCCAGGTAGCACAAATTCGGTTCGAACTGTCCGCTTCTCGCGGTTAATGAGACTGCTTGACCGCCTTGCTACATCGAGTAATAAGTGGAATTATGAGATCATGAACTCGTTCTATGAATAACTTGTATTGCACCACTTGTATGCTTAGAGAGGATGCTAATTTAGAATGGTTAAATTTACTAGAATATGAAGCTAAAACTTGAAAGCAAGGATCTACTTTAGTTGCTTTTTGGCAAACAAACCCACCAGCCAAAAGCCACTCATTGTCTAGATGTCGGTGATGTAGATTTCACCCGACGGGTAAGCCTTGCTGAGTATTAGTATACTCAGCCTTGCTTGTGACATTATTTTACAGGTATCATTTTGGATGTGGATGCTATGACTTGGCCCGTCCAGGTTCCACCTGGCTGGCACATCGAATGGGTCCCGTCCTCTGGCGAGGATCGGGAGGAGTAGCTTCGTGGTAGGCTTCAGCACGGAGTTATTTGTACCGCCGTTAGATTATTTACTTCCGCTGCAATGAACTTCTAATTTCAGTTGTTATGAACTTTCAAATTCCGCTGCAAGACTTGTACTCTGATTTTATTCAACTCGGTTTGTAATAACTAGGTTACCTATGTGCGTGATTTAATTTGTGGAATGTTGTAATCTCTGAAACCCGCCTTCGTGTGGGCGTGCTGTTGTTTCGATCGGGAAAAGTACGTGGTTTAATCGGGTTTAATCCGACGGCGCTCCAGCTTATTCCGGATTAAGTGCTTGACTACGTGATTAGTGGTCCAAAGGTACTTAACTTGGAATAATTTCGGAGTGGAACCGCCACAGCTGGCATCAGAGCCGAAACAGCGCACCGGAGAGAGCAACAGACCTTTAATAAACAATTTTTGAATAAAATTTGCCAACTCGTGCTTCCGACGCGTTTTGCGAAGGAAGGTTATCTTAGGACCGCTAAGGATGTTACCTAGAACGTGAAGCCTATGTGGGATAAGGGATCACGATATGATAGGTGGCAAATAGTATATTATACTGACTTCCAGCACATTTCATTCTGTCATTTACTTTACGCAATGGTGGGCGCAAGGTACGGCGATTGCTGTAACGTACCACGGCACTATATGAAAATATAGTGGCGGCACATAGTCAATACGCTGTGATGGCGTATGAAACTAGAATAGGATGGTGGGCGCAAGGTACGGCGATTGCTGTAGCGTACCACGGCATCATATGCAAATATGATGGCGGCACAAAGTCAATACGCTATTTCAATAGCGTATGAAACTGTCAATATGTTGCTTTGGTGACATATGAACATTGCCCGTTCAATGTTAAACGTTCGGGTGCCACCTCTATAGTGGGTGGTAATGAATGGAGACGCTTTCGTGAGTGCTGGCACGAAAGGTTGATTATACATGCTCTGGAATGGAATTTTCTGCAGGTACACTAACCACGATTCCGTAAGATGAACGGTTAGAAAAGTTCGGCTAGTTAATATAGGGAGAGACGGATATTGCCTAGCCACCGGCACTAACTTCGTAAGCCAAAAGTTATTGGCATGTGTGTTGGCGAGAACGAATAGGCCGCTCATGCATTGCATCTCACTGAATTGACATGGATTTTAATAAGTGACCGAATCGAACCGCCATCAAAGGAATTGAAATCACAACCCAAAAAATCCTGCTGAGAACAATCTGTTGCACCCTTAATTCGAAACTGAAAACGTTGTCGAACGAAAAAGTGTTCAACACGAAAGTTGTCATAAATATTATGGAGTAAATGCTGGAGAAATTTCAACGAAAATGGTTCAGTAAAATTGGAGTTATGCTAAAAATGGTAACCCCCTGTCTGCTGGAAATTTCTGGGGACAGTGAGATAAAAATTGAATTTTTACACCATCTTAACGACAGTTTCTGCTCAAACCTCCAAAATGAAACTTGTTAGGAATTACTTAAACAATGTCCTGGCCAAATTTGGGAATTTTTGAGCTTGTAGATTTCGAGTTTTGAAATTTTTACCACCCTGCACAGAATCTGTTCTTATTCTTTGGCGCTACCCGGTGCTCACCCTTGCCCCTTTTTCCTTTTGGTTCAGATGGACGCCCTCGCTGACCTGGCTAGCTACCCTAACGACGTGTCTTTCTCTGATTGCTTGGGATGGGAAGGCTTCCCTAGCATCTTGTGGTCGGTTCTACAGGCACTTGGCTACCCTACACCGCCACAGTATGAGAGAATCCTCATCCGAGACCGTGGTGTGACTCGTTCCCGTGTGCGTTTGGTGGTACACCGTCACCCGCCGTGTCCTAGTTCCCCCACCTGGACGGTGGAAGTTCATGGACACCACATGGAGACGACTTGTGAGCTAGCTGCCTTGAATGGCATCAGTTCTTTTTGTGCTCAGAACCAGAGCTTGGTAGAGCACCAGTTGCTTGGGCTGTTCCCACCAACTCAGCCGGATGATCCCCACTGGATGAGGCGCTACCTTAGCTCTCCTTTGAGGATGGCGGAGAACCTCGTCGCAGCAGCCGCTTTGATGATGAGGTGGATACGGGCGTATCACCGTTTGCAGGCACTACTTGGACGGTCGCAGAGCGAGATGCTCAACATTGCTATGGACATGTCCGCTCGCGCCCGTGACATAGGGGTTGAGAGGACCTCTTTGTCCATTGAGGTGACCACTAGAGATGCCATGATTGCTGACTTGGAGAGGCAATTGAATGACCTCCAGATTGCACACAACAACACCCAGAATGAGTTAGCACAAACTAGAGATGAGCTTGAGGAGGTACACGGTACCTTGGAGCAGGCCAATGCCATGCTTGCCGCCCACGAGGCTCAGCACCTCTTTGAGCAGCAAGGAGGGGATGTGGAT
Organism: Digitaria exilis; assembly: GCA_015342445.1. Lineage (NCBI taxonomy): Eukaryota > Viridiplantae > Streptophyta > Magnoliopsida > Poales > Poaceae > Digitaria > Digitaria exilis. The sequence continues at coordinate 9,549 of JACEFO010001703.1, read as the reverse complement.
GGTGAAGGAGAGGCCCCCGACTCCGACATGGACACCGAGGACGACATGCCGCCCCTTCCAGCTCCACCTTCTCCTATGGGCAGCGAGGCTACCGCTAACAACCTTGATGACTTTTAGAGTGGTAGTAGCAAGGACTCCTCCGCTAGGCCTAGATTTTGGCTTCATGTTGTAATAGGCTAGATGGAGTTGAGCTCCCCTTGTTATCTTTTGTGGCATGTAAAAATGAATGGTGTGATTGTGTTGCGAAACTTGATGATGTTGTTACAGCTGTGTTGAAAACGTTCTGCAGCTGACATTGTTTTAATTATTGATGGGTTTTCCTTTCATTTCTGGGCTGTGATGTGAACTACAAAGTTGTTTGAAATTTGTCAAACAAAACGATCACCAAATTGCAACCCCATTGGTTAAGCGAAATAAAAATGGCAACCAAAACACTATAGCTCGGCCTGCTGAAAAACAGCAAATGCAGAGAGCTAAAGATTGAATTTTTCGGCTTAGTTCCAGTCCGAATTTGATTCTGAGCCCAACATGAAAGTTGTAGAGCATGAAATTTTCGAGCTACTGACTGAATTGGAGCATTTGACTTGTTTCCTGTCGGGAGTTATGATTTTTCTTCCGAACTGCGTGCTGACTTGCCATTCTGCGCAGTACACTTTAATATATTGTCACGTTCTATCTTGTCATTCATTATGCAAGCTTATGGAATGTGGCTAATACAAGTACCTACTGCAGATGGCAATCACCCGCAGCGGTCACGACGCTAGTGGCTCCAACGCTAACCAGCAGGGGCCAGAGGGGCAGCAACAGCCACCGCCACCTCCTCCACCGCAGCAACCTCCTACGTGGCAGCAGCTTTATGCCACGCAAACGGAGATTCTCCGGAACCTGCAGCATCAGCAGCAGATGATGCAGCAGCAGATGCTTCAGCAGGGAGGTCAACGGGCCCCTCAGCCTCAGGTGGCCCGATACGAAGATTTTCTGGCGACGCACCCGCCGATCTTCTCTCGTGCCGATGAGCCTTTAGAGGCCGACACCTGGATTCGGGCCATCGAGTCCAAGTTCACCATTCTGGCGACGCCTTGCACCTCCAACCGCAAGGTCGTATTCGCGGCGCAGCAGCTCCGCGGCCCAGCTCTCCTTTGGTGGGAGAACTACCTGGCCCTGCAGCAGGAGGGTCATGTAGTTGAGTGGGATGAGTTCAAGGCTGCATTCAAGGCTCATCACATTCCGGCCGGTCTAGTAGAGCGGAAGTTGAATGAGTTTTTGGCGCTGACCCAGGGTACCCGTACAGTGCTTCAGTACGCCCAGGCCTTCAATGGTCTGTGCCCTTATGCGGGTCATCACGCCGACTCCGACGAGAAGAAGCTAGAGAGGTTCCGACGTGGCCTTAACACCAAGTTGAAGGCACAGTTGGCCACCACCCGTGCTGCCACGTACGGCGATCTCGTGAACCTTGCCATCACCCAGGAAGACGCCAATGTGGTGCACAAGGCGGAGAAGAAGAGGAAGACTCCCGCTGGACCGTCGAGCGCGCAGCCACAGAGGTTCCGCCTGGTTCCCCCGGCTGCACCGCAGGGACAGTCCAGGGCACCTCAGAGAGGTGGATGGGTTGCTAGGCCGCCACAGCCTAACGCGTCTCGTTTCCCTCCGCCGCAGCAGCAGCAAGCACCAAGGCAAAATGCACAGCAGCCAGCTCGCCCTGGAGCCGGCTATCAGTGCTTCAAGTGTGGAAGTAAAGATCATTTTATCAAGGATTGCCCGCAGAACAAGCAGCAAAACCAACGCCCGGGAAATCAGCAAGGCAAGGGCAAGCAGCAGCAGCGTGTGCAAGTTCGCCAAGGACGGCTCAACTACACCAACTTGGCCGACCTGCCCGAGGGAGCCCCAGACATGACTGGTACTTTCCCTATCTGCACTCAACCTGCTGTGATATTGTTTGATTCCGGGGCAACACATAGTTTTATAAGCACAAGATTTCATGTGAAATGCGGATTAAAATCGTACCATACCAAATCATCTTATGTGATATCAACTGCGGGAGGTAAACTTTCATCCAACCAAGTCACCCACAAGGTTCCAATCAGGCTGGGAAGTAAAACATTTCCTACTGATTTGATTCTGCTTGGAATGGAAGGAATTGACATTGTGTTGGGAGCCAATTGGATGACTCAACATAAGGCTGTCCTAGATGTTGCGGAAAGAGTTGTTGAGATAAACTCGCCTACGCATGGCCCGAGTGTGCTATATCTGCCACAACGGACTTGCGTCGATGCGTGTGCTTACACAATGGTAGAAACCCAACTAAAGGACATTCCGGTGGTATGTGAGTATGCCGATGTATTTCCGGATGACTTACCTGGGATGCCGCCGGATAGAGACATTGAATTCGTGATTGAACTTCAACCTGGCACAGCACCTATATCAAAGAGACCATATAGAATGCCGCCCAATGAATTGGCTGAATTAAAAATTCAACTCCAAGAATTGCTAGATAAGGGTTTCATTCGTCCAAGTGTATCACCTTGGGGATGTCCCGCTATCTTTGTGAAAAAGAAGGATCATTCCTTGAGGTTGTGTATTGATTACCGGTCTCTCAATGCGGTAACCATCAAGAACAAGTATCCGCTTCCCCGTATTGACATCTTGTTTGACCAATTAGCTGGCGCCAGAGTATTCTCCAAGATTGACCTACGCTCTGGCTATCATCAAATCAAAATCAGGCCTTGTGACATTCCGAAGACTGCCTTTTCCACACGTTATGGACTTTATGAATTCTTGGTTATGTCCTTTGGACTCACCAATGCCCCAGCCTATTTCATGTACCTCATGAATTCGGTCTTCATGTCTGAACTAGACAAGTTTGTGGTGGTTTTCATTGACGACATTCTTATATATTCTAAGAATGAGGAAGAGCATGCTGAGCACCTTCGCATTGTTCTTCAAAGGCTGAGAGATCATCAGCTCTATGCCAAGTTCTCCAAGTGTGAATTCTGGCTTGAGAGCGTGAAGTTTTTAGGTCACACGGTTTCCAAGGATGGTATATCCGTGGATCCAACCAAGGTACAAGAGGTGCTAGATTGGCAACCACCTACCTCTGTCCATGAGATTCGGAGTTTTCTGGGTTTAGCCGGTTATTACCGCCGTTTTATTCCGGATTTCTCTCGGATAGCAAAGCCCATGACCGAACTCTTGAAGAAGGGAGTTAAATTTGAGTGGAATGACAAATGTGAGGAAGCTTTCCACACCTTGCGAAGACATTTAACTTCAGCCCCAGTTTTGGCTCAGCCCGATTGCACCAAGCCGTATGATGTTTATTGTGATGCATCAGGCACCGGTCTTGGCTGTGTTCTCATGCAAGAGAACCGAGTCATTGCTTATGCTTCTCGAGCACTTCGGCCTCATGAGCAAAACTACCCCACGCACGATCTTGAGTTAGCAGCGGTCATTCATGCTCTCAAGATGTGGAGACACTATTTGATGGTTGTTCCCCGCAACATATATACAGACCACAAGAGCCTCAAGTATGTCTTCACTCAGGCACATCTGAATATGAGACAGCGAAGATGGTTGGAGTTAGCAAAGGACTATGATCTCAGTGTACACTATCACCCCGGGAAGGCTAATGTAGTTGCGGATGCACTAAGCCGCAAGGCTCGTTGTCATTGTCTTTCCGTGGAGTCCTATGCCGACACCCTGTGTCACGAAATGGCAAAGCTCAATTTGGAGATTGTTCCACACGGGTACTTCAACCATATTGCAGTGGAACCAACCGTGCACGATCAGATTGTTGCAGCCCAATTAAATGATGCGGGCGTTAAAATCCTTAAAAGGAAATTGTCTAAGGAAAGGGTGAAAGAGAAGTACAAGTGTTTCCGGTTGGATGGGCAGGGAGTGATGTGGTATGGACATCGCCTTGTGGTGCCCAAAAACACGGAACTCCGGAGGAAGCTTATGGATGAGGCACACCTCTCTAAATTTTCTATCCATCCCGGCAGCACCAAAATGTACCAAGACTTGAAGCAAAACTTTGGTGGACTCGAATGAAGCGAGAAATTGCCACGTATGTGTCGGAATGTGACACATGCCAGCGGGTCAAGGCTAGCCACTTGAAGGTAGCAGGCACGCTTCAACCTCTACCTATTCCCTCGTGGAAGTGGGAAGATATAAGCATGGATTTTATTGTTGGACTTCCCAGAACCCCTCAGGGGCACGATTCTATTTGGGTAATTGTGGATCGCCTTACCAAAACCGCACACTTTATTCCAGTCAATACCACTTACACTGCCAAGAAGTATGCGGAGATTTATTTGGAGCGGATCGTTTGTCTACACGGGGTACCCAAGACGATAATTTCAGATCGTGGTGCTCTGTTCGTAGCACGCTTTTGGGAACAATTGCAAATGTCCCTAGGCACCAAACTGATCCGTAGTTCGGCATATCACCCACAGACCGATGGGCAGACGGAAAGGGTAAATCAAATACTTGAGGATATGCTTCGAGCCTGTGTTATTCATTATGGGAAGAATTGGGAGAAATGTTTATCTCTGGCCGAATTCTCCTATAACAACAGCTACCAAGCGAGTCTTAGAATGGCACCATTCGAAGCCTTGTATGGTAGAAGATGTCGGACCCCGTTGTGTTGGTCCCAGGCAGGCGAGAGGTACACTTATGGCCCTGACCTTGTGAAGGAAGCCGAAGAAAAGGTTAGGATCATTCGGGAGAATTTGAAGACCGCCCAGTCACGGCAAAAGAGCTACTTTGATCAGCGGCGGGAGCCACTTCAGTTCGAAGTTGGTGATCACGTATATCTTAAGGTCTCCCCGACCAAGGGTGTGCAAAGATTTGGACTCAAGGGCAAGCTTGCACCTCGTTATATCGGCCCGTATGAAATTACTCAGCAATGTGGGCCGGTAGCCTATCAAGTAAAGCTTCCCGAGAAACTTTCAGCGGTACACAATGTATTCCATGTTTCTCAACTCAAGAGGTGTCTTCGTGTCCCAACCGAAGTTGTTGAACAAGAGGAACTCTCGGTTGAACCGGATCTCTCTTATGATGAGCATCCCGTTAAGATCCTCGACGAGAAAGAGCGACAAACACGAAGGAAGGGAGTTAAAATGTACAAAGTTCAGTGGAGTCATCACTCCGAAGATGAAGCCACGTGGGAAACCGAGGACTATCTTAGGAAGAATTTCCCCGACATACTTTCCTAAGCCGAGGTATTTCTTTTCCCCTCTCTATCTCTAGGATTAATCGAATCTCGGACGAGATTCCTTTTAAGGGGGGTAGGCTGTGACATCTCTGATGTCAAAAGAATTAAAAAGTGCAATTAAAATCAATACAACAGGGAATTGGGTTGAAATTCAAAAATTCGTCAAAAATTCAATTATAATTCAAAAACAAGGGTTGTTTGGCACCCAACTAAAACTTAAACATCTCGGACAGCCCTTCGCGACAACCTCGCCACGGCGTTCGCGCCGATCGGTGACCCTCGAGCGGGAATGTCCGTCACGATCGAGGTTAGCCGTAAAAATCCGTCCCGATCGAGCTATGTCCGTGACGATCGAGCCTAGTCAGTATGTCCGTGACGATCGAGCCTAGTCAGTATGTCCGTGACGATCGAGCTATGACCGTGACGATCGAGCCTAGCCGGTAGTCTCCGTCACGATTCGAGGCTGCACGACAGGACCCTCGAGGCCCCGCCGTCCGTCGCGCTCGAGGCTCCGCAGCCAAGCTCGAGGACTTACCCTCGAGCGACGTTCCGTCACCCTCGAGGCTCCGCAGCCAAGCTCGAGGACTCACCCTCGAGCGACGTTCCGTCACGCTCGAGGCTTCGCAGCCAAGCTCGAGGGGGGGGGCACTCACCCTCGAGTGGCGTTTCCGACCATTCGAGGCTCGGCAAGCTCGAGCTTGCGGTTCAAGCTCGAAGCGCCGTAGCGCCTGGTCGAAGTGCCCGGTCCAAGCTCGGAAGTTGTGTCCCGCACCTCAAACTCCAACTTTTAATTTTACACGTTTCGAAGTTCAGCTCAAATTTTTGGAGAAAGTTCAAAAGGGGCAAAGAGCTCCACGGGGCTGCCAGCTCGCCCCTGGCGCGCTCTGCTCCGGCCGGAGTCCGGCCGCCAACGTGGCCGGCGTGTGGCGGAGACCGCGTCGGGTCGGCCGAGCTGTGGCGGCAGCTAGCTTTTGTCCTCACGCGTTTGTCCAAGCCTTCCGTACCGTCACTTCGCGGGCGACGGCGCACTGCTGCCTCGCGCCGCGGAGCGCCATCATGGCAAGCTCGCTCGGCACTGGTCGCAGCCGCGCAGCGCCGCCCCGCAGTCGCGATGCTCGCTCGCTACGCGCCAAGGAGCACTGTGGAGGATCCCCAGCGATCACGCCACAATCTTCCTCGCCCAATCGTGTCGCGCGCGCTCTGTTCGAGCTCGCCGCGCCATCAATGGCGACCGCGACAGCCACCCACGCGCTCGCACGCTCCCGAGGCCGCACAGTGCCTCCCTTGCGTGCCCAAGCACTCCACCCGCGCACTCCCACCCCTCCTCTCACTCGCTCACTTGGTCATTTCCACTTCCCCGCGCTCGCTCGGTCTTCTTCCTCCTCGCGACGCGCAAGCCGAACCCAAGCTCTTCGCGAAATTCCTCGTCCACGCTCCACCATTCCCCAATCCATCCCGCACGGAGCTAGTCCACTCCACCAGCTCCAAAACCCCCAACTTTCCCCAAGCTATTGTCCCTTCTCCGGCGAGAATTTGCGATTTCCCCAAATCGCGAATTCCGGCCGTCGAAGCACCCGCACGTCGAGACCCTACTCCGAGCCGTCCCCGAGCTTCCTCGAGCACGCCATTAGCTTCCCCAAGCTCTGCTGGTGCTCAAGGACCTCTCCCCCCTCCGCGAACGACCCCGAGCTCGCCGGCGTAGAAGCCGCGGCGGCCGCGCCGCCACCACCTCGTCGCCGGCGAAACTCCGACCATCCCCGGCCTCCCAACCGTCCCCAAACGACTCGTGGTGAGCCCAGGAAGCTTTTCCCCCACTTCCCCGAGCCTAGTTCGCCGCCGTTTGGCCGGCGCAACTCCGGCGAGGTCCCAGGGACCCAAGTTCATCGTCTACCTTTGTTTAGGGGTCTCTGCGCAAAAGTCCAGGGACTCGTTCGTGAAGTTTTGAAAGATCTAGGGTTCTCTGCGTAAACAGATTCTTAAGTCTAGGTTTGATTTTTCCCGAAACTTGTAAAATCGATTAAAAATCGTACAAAAATCGGAAAAATGCACAAAAATACTCCCTGGATTCGTGAGAGTCTAAATTACAATCTCTATTAGACATGTTTGTACTTTTGACGAACTGTTTGTGAATTAAAATTCAAACAAGGAAAATCTAAAGTTATGCACCATTTCAAATCCAGAGCTGCGCTAGGGTTGAGCTTTGGATATGTTGTGTATAGTGGCTTTGGACAGCTTGTGTCCAAAGAAGACCCAAAAATATGATGTTTAGCTCCTTTTATGAATTAAAATAGGTTTTCTGTCTTTTTGCAGTGCAGAAATCATTAAAAATAATATGTGCAGTGAAAAATCACCATTCTGCTCCTGAGAGCTTAAAACTTGTTAGAACACATGTTAAAAATGAAAAACTTAATTTTTGCTCTGTTTAGGATGGCAAATAATTAAATATGTGTTTTTGGTTAGAAAATCATTGAGGATCACCCAAGGGTTATTTTGAGCCACCACTTGGCCAGAGCCCTCCTCATACTTATGCTTAACTTTGGTAGGGAGATCTCCTGAAATGGTTGAATTTTCAATTTTATATGAATTAAATTCATTTCTGCTGGCAGCAACTTGTTAGATTTTTAATAAATTATGTGTAGCTCGAAATTAGCTAAATTTTGGAGTGAGCTTAGCTCTTATACTCCAGTAGCTGCCATAAAGTTTATAGATAAAAATGATGAACAGAAATGGAGAAACAAAAAATGCGAAGTAATCTAGATGGAAATCGATTTATATAAAAGAATAAACCTTTTGTAGTTAGATAGAATAAATAAATGGAATCTGAAATTCCAGAACAGCCACCCTAAGTTATGCATATCATGTACAAGGCGCTATCCCAGACGGCGACTACACCCTCATCCCCGCAGACGAGGAAGAAGCCCCGGAGCCCGGTGCCGGTGCAGACGTGAACAACCCGGAGGCTAACTCTCAGTCCGAGCAAGAAGGCAAGCCCCGGAGCATGACCTAACCTTTACCAAAATATGCACTTTGAATTCTCTATGTTTGTGCATTTACGTTCAAGGAGTTGATTGAATACCTTAGCTGCACATTTCCTAGTACCCATGACTTGCAATACTAGTTTGAAAGGGATCGATAGTGCATTGCTATAGGTCCGTTACAAGTCGAGTGATTTCCTGTCACTCGCGAGACATAGGGATTGCTTGTCTTTACTTATGTTGGAATCATAAGGATTGACGGGCGGGATGATAGATGTAGATCTCCCGTCCGTGTATGATAATTGGTTAAGGTCGAAATGTGTGGTAGAGTGTGTCAAGTTTTTGAACGTACCACATGCATACCGGTATATGGGAGCCGGTAAGCCGGTACCAGATTGAAGCAGCTAGGGCCGATAGCCATCTCTCCTTGGAAACTTGTTTCCCCTGCCGTACACTTGTGGATATATGCGTGATGCTGTGAGTGAAGCAGTAAACCTTTATCCTAAGGAAATGGACCCGGTTCCGAATTGTGGATCGATGGGAAAGGTTGGGAAATGCTTGTACCTTTTATAGCAGGCAGAGTATCCGTGTGTGTTGGGTTTTCCCTGGCCAGGTAGCACAAATTCGGTTCGAACTGTCCGCTTCTCGCGGTTAATGAGACTGCTTGACCGCCTTGCTACATCGAGTAATAAGTGGAATTATGAGATCATGAACTCGTTCTATGAATAACTTGTATTGCACCACTTGTATGCTTAGAGAGGATGCTAATTTAGAATGGTTAAATTTACTAGAATATGAAGCTAAAACTTGAAAGCAAGGATCTACTTTAGTTGCTTTTTGGCAAACAAACCCACCAGCCAAAAGCCTCTCATTGTCTAGATGTCGGTGATGTAGATTTCACCCCGACGGGTAAGCCTTGCTGAGTATTAGTATACTCAGCCTTGCTTGTGACATTATTTTACAGGTATCATTTTGGATGTGGATGCTATGACTTGGCCCGTCCAGGTTCCACCTGGCTGGCACATCGAATGGGTCCCGTCCTCTGGCGAGGATCGGGAGGAGTAGCTTCGTGGTAGGCTTCAGCACGGAGTTATTTGTACCGCCGTTAGATTATTTACTTCCGCTGCAATGAACTTCTAATTTCAGTTGTTATGAACTTCAAATTCCGCTGCAAGACTTGTACTCTGATTTTATTCAACTCGGTTTGTAATAACTAGGTTACCTATGTGCGTGATTTAATTTGTGGAATGTTGTAATCTCTGAAACCCGCCTTCGTGTGGGCGTTGCTGTTGTTTCGATCGGGAAAGTACGTGGTTTAATCGGGTTTAATCCGACGGCGCTCCAGCTTATTCCGGATTAAGTGCT